>VWZF01002921.1:244755-273366 GCA_013396755.1 Sclerurus mexicanus
TTTTTTTAAACAGACCTCTGTGGGAGTCCTGCACTTGGAACATGTACAGAGTAAGCATTATTTATGCTGTGAAGATTAGAGGGGAGAAATTTTCCCCAAATATGATCCTTTACTGCTTTTATTGACAGTGCTCTCTGTTCAACTGTGAGTCACAACCATGAGCTTAAATCACACAAAGGAAAGGCTCTGAAGTCCTGTTCTGTGACCTAGACTTTCAGCAAGAATGCTGGAGGTCAAAAATGAGATACATTTACAGAGCTGTGCATTGAAGCTGTCTGATGTTTGCTCATATTGTGTCTGGCACTACTAAGTTCTATTTAATTCCCTTTCACATATACAAAATTCCACACAAAAAAAATTAAAAAAAGATTTCAAAAAACCCCACCAAAACAAACCAAGAGCTAACTGCCTGCTTGTTTTGTTGATATTGGCAACTGATTGTAGTTTACATTCAAATTTCTGTGTATGAGTATTATGCATATAGACTTTGCTGCTTATACCCATCAGTTCATTTTTAAACAAGTACATATTGAATGATATGTGGTGCTATCATGTCTGCTAAATAACTGAGGGGGTTTAAAATATCGTATCACTCTTGCTTGTAGTTCCCATTCTTTGCTTTTTATTACTACAAACTATTATCTGCCTCTGTAATTTCAATAGTGTTTAAAACAAAATCGTACAAAGTCCAGATTTGCATTATGGAATAGAGGTGTCAGCATTTAATGTAAACAGAACTGCTGGGGTTTGGCTCTTCTGTACTCTCCCCATCAGAAATAGGCAACAAGAGGAAAGGTATGGGGATAAAGGGTTTGTCCCACCTTTTATCTGTTATTTTTGTCTGGGGTTGTTTGCATGTTAAGTGTTACTCCTTTTATTTATTTTGATCTGCAAACTTCAGAAATCTGTTTTGTAGAAATAATGAAGGTAATGTGAATGACTTCATTGATGTGCTCTGTTTTCAACAATACCAAGACACTAACATTGTTAAATTGGCTCCTTAAACTCTGTAAGTTAAATTTGAAATAATTTCCCATTTAACTGTTAATATACTTTCCAGTTCTGCTTCAGTTGGACAGGCCCTTTACACTGACCTCCATGTGCTTCCGATTAAGTGTAAGAGCATGATTGCCCATAAAGCCCCAGCTCTTCAAAGGAGTATGAGATATATAACATGTAGCAAATGTTTACAGAACTAAACTGTGGATAAATTGGGTATGCCAGCTTATTTCTGCCATCCTTTTCCATAGTTGTTACACTCATTATTATTTAGTTGTTGTGAATTAAGGGAATGTATATGGTTGCTAGTATTCAAGATTGAATTGAATTTTATTTTTAAAATGCAGTTATTACCATATCAGAGAGAAAAATAAAAAACTCAGTATTGAAAAAGAAAGCCAGAATTACATGAAAGAGAGAAAGAAGCAACATCTTCTGTTATCCAGTTTAATGGCTTATACTTTTTTGGATCAGTGAGACAAAGGTGGTTGAAAAACCTGTCCTCAATCCATCATCCGTTCTAATTCATTCTCTGTTAAGGGAACTGTGATACCTGGCTGACAATGGCACAGGGGTAGAATTGCTTTAGATGCTGTAAGATTCAGGATTAGAGGTGTGTTTCTGTTGCTGCTCTTTACAACTGGTAAAATCTCTTAATGCAATAGCACAAGAAAAGGGAAAAAAAGTCCCAAACTCATGAGAGTTTGAGTTTCTAATTTTAAGCGTTCATCATTTTGAGCTCAGATGTTGCACAGTGGAAATGTCTCATCAATATGAGGAGAGGGAAGAAGGAAATTCCTTGTTTGGAATTAAGGAATTTGCTCCTTCCTTATTTTACTAGGGCCTAGTGAGTATGGTTTTCTGTCTATTTCCGTTATTGAACATCTTAGGTATCCAAATGATCAAATGCCTTTCACTTCCTGTGGAAAGTGAAAAGAGACTGTCTACTGTCTTCTAATCAGAATCATTAAGGCTGGAAAAGACCCCTAAGGTTATTGAGTTCCACCTTTGACTGACACCACCATGTCAACTAAACCAGGAGACTAAGTTCTACATCCAGTCCTAATGTAACGCTGCAGGTGATTTCAAAAAAGCCTAGAAAAACTTTTGAGTAAATAGCCTTTCTCTGGTTTTCCTCAGAACTCATCCTTGCACAACTTTTAGAATTTCTTCTTGATCCTATACATTGTCTTGGGTACTATTAAGTGACCAAATACTACTAAAGGTATTAAATATTATGATGTAGCCAAATATATGATATTTACTAATCAGCTGGTTTCTTAACAAAGGAGGTAAGTACAATTTTGTATACTGGCATTATACTGTTAGAACCTAAATTTCTTCCAATAGCCAATGTTTAATCTTTAAATATGGAAGAAAAAGAAAAATACTACTTCTAATATCATTAGGAATCACTCATTTGCATGAACATATGCTAAATCTGGCACATAGAGCACTAGTATTTTTTAATAATACTTGCTATTATGTTTTCTTAGACTAGTTTGATTTTATAGAATCACATAATACTTGGGGTTGGAAGTTACCTTTAGTCCAACACCCCCTGCAGTGAGCAGAGGCATCTTCATTTAGATCAGCTTTCTCAGAGCCCCATCCAATGTTTCCAGGGATGGGACATTCATCACCTCTCTGGGCAATGTGTTCCAGTATTTCACCACCTGGATCATAAAAAAATTCTTGCTTCTATCCCATCTAAATTGATCCCCTTTTAGTTTAAAAACATCACCCCTTGTTCTCTCACAACAGTACCTGGTAAAATCTCTTTCTCATAAGCACCCATTAAGTACTGGAAGGCTGCAGTAAGGTCNAGAGACATTGACTAGTTTTATGAATATGACCATCCAGCCAATTCATTATATCCTGTGAATAGTCCACCCATCAAATCCATCTCTTTCCAATTTAGAGAGAAGGATGTGGTTGGGGACCATGCCAAGGGCTTTATACAAGTCTGGATAGAGATCCATAGCTCTATCCTTGTTCACTGACGTAATCACTTTGTTTTAGAAGGCCACTAGGGTGGTCAGGCCTGACCAACCATGTCAGGCTTGGTGAAGCTGTGCTGACTGTCCTNAGCGGAGTAGAGGGGCAGAATCCCCTCCCTCATCCTGCTGGCCACACTGCTTTTGATGCAGTCAAAGAAGTGGTTGGTTTTCTAGCCTGTGAGTGGACATTGTTGCCTCACGTCCAGCAGTTCATTCACCAGTACTCCTGATCCTTCTCTGCAGGGCTGCTTTCAAAGGCTTTATCCCCCAGCCTGTATTTGATACCAGAGTCGCCCCAATGCAGGTGCAGCACCTTTCAGTTGGTCTTGTGGAACCTCATGAGATTCCCATGGGTCTGCTCCTAGGTCCCTGTGGATGGGATCCAGGCATGTCAGCCACACCACTCAGCTTGGTGTTGTCTGTAAATTTGCTGAGTGTTCATTCAATCCCACTGTCTATGTCTTTAGTGAAGATATTAAACAGTACTGGTCCCTGTATAAACCGCCAAGGGACACTACTCATCACTGATCTCCATCCAGACATAGAGACATTGACTAGTTTTATGAATATGACCATCCAGCCAATTCATTATATCCTGTGAATAGTCCACCCATCAAATCCATCTCTTTCCAATTTAGAGAGAAGGATGTGGTTGGGGACCATGCCAAGGGCTTTATACAAGTCTGGATAGAGATCCATAGCTCTATCCTTGTTCACTGACGTAATCACTTTGTTTTAGAAGGCCACTAGGGTGGTCAGGCCTGACCAACCATGTCAGGCTTGGTGAAGCTGTGCTGACTGTCCTGAATCACCTCCCTGCCCAACATGTGCCCTAGTACAGCTTCCAGGAGGATCTCTTTCATGGTCTTCCCAGGCACAGAGGTGAGGCTAACAGGGCAGTAGTTCCCAGAGTTCTCCTTTCTACCCTTTTTACGGATGGGTACAATGTTTCCCTTTTTCCAGTCTCCAAGGAACAAGGACTTCACCTCACCACCATGACTTTTCAGATAGCATGGAGTTAAGCTTGGCAACTCTTACCAGTCAATTCCTTCAGGACTGTGGGAAGTATCTGGTTGGGTCCCATAGACTTATGTAGATTCTGTTTCCTCAGATGGCCGTGAACATTATCTTCTCTTACAGTGAGAAGGACTTTGCTCCCCTAGTCCCTGTATTGTGGTCTTGAGAGAAGAGAGACTGCCAGTGAAGACTGAAGCAGAAAAATTGTTGAAGACCTCAGCCTTCTCCTCATCCTCTGTTACCAGTTTGCCAGTCATGTTCATTGAGGGGGTACGCTTTCCTTGACCTTCCTTTCCTGCCTGCAGAAGCCCTTGTTATTCTTTGCGTTCCTTACCAAGGAATGCACAGCTCCAGCTCTTCCTCGGTGCGTGCCTTGGACTGCACCCCTATACTCTTCCCAGGATACCAGTTCCTGCTTCCATGTTTGGAATGCACTGCCTGTGCATTTCCTTCTTGCCCTTTAGTTTAACCATCAGGTCTCAACTCAACCATTGCCTTCCTTCCCTGATTTCTTGCACCTGGGGATCAGGATGTCTTTGCCCTCTATGGAAAGTGTCCTTAAAGATCTGTCATCTCTGTTTGGCTGCCTTGTCCTTGAGGGCAGTTTCCCAATGAAGTCTAACTTGAAGAGCTGAAAGTTTTCTTTTCTAAAATTTAGGGTCCTGGCTTCACTCTTTGCCTGAACCATATCTCAGGACTGAGAACTCCACCACTGCATTAAATTATGGAAGAGTGTAGAAAATTATCAAAATGGCATTCCTTAGCTTGTTACAATTTTGTATTTCAGTATTTCTTCAATAATTGTTTAATAGAGCTAAAGCAAATAAACTGAAGTTTGAATTTTATATACACACATTTTTGGGTTTCCTTTGTTACTGACAAATATTGTTTGGAGCAACACTGAACTGTTTGACACAAAGCTTTCATATATTTATTTAGAAATATTGCTTCTGCAAGAGACCTATCATGGACAGCCCTGTAGAAACACGGGGAAAATCAATCACTGATACACTTGGGAAAGAAGCATTCAATTTTGTGTATTCTGGGTTAAGAATTGTTAAGAAGTTGCAGGTGTTGTAAGATCGCCTTAGTTAAATAAGTAGTATCTGTAAAAGGTTACTTGAATTCCTGCTGTGATGTTCTGGATCTGTTTTTCTTCTCTCCTTTTTCATTTTTTTCATATATGTTCATATAAACTGTGGTTTGGTTAGTACGTCTGTTTCATATATTTATGAATATTCCAGAATTACAGTATGCTCCTCAGCTAAACTCCACAGAAGGTTCTAAGAGCTTCCAAATAAAAGTTCTGCACAACTGTCCTTCATATTCTTTTCTCTCTCACTTTTCGTTATTTCACATCATTCTTATGCATAGAATATAATGGATCTATATGGGTGATTTCACTTTAGCATGTGCTAAAAGAGTAAGGTTTTCCCACTCTGCCTTAATTCATGGGAGAGTAAAACCATCAGAATTTACTTAGATGGTCAGAATATAGGTGTGCTGCATGCCGAGAAGGTAATACATTTTACAGATTTTTGAGTTAAAAATACCAAAAGAAACACTGTAATCCATATACATGTTAGTTACTAGGCAGTGGATGTTGAGATTTGGCCACAGGTAAGTGTATCAGATCATGTAAATGTCTGATGTGAAAATGGCTTGGAGAGCCATTCTCAAAGAGAGGGGTTTTTTTTCTCTCTTTATACTAACACTGGAATTAATGATCTAATCTCCCTTCTCTTTGAAAGTTTACTTGTTTATATTTTTCTGTTCCTTAGAGCTCAGTCTCAATCATTCCTTTGCTTTCTCTTTACATTTCTATTTATGCCCTTTTGAAATCTCTGTTTCTAAACACCTTCATGCACCTCCTAGGTCTTACTATACAGCCTCCATATTTACATTTTTCTTTAGACAGGAAGAAACACCCCCAGTTTTTATCTGAACTCTGAGCACTGCTGCTGTGTGGAATGCTGCCTGTGCCTGCTCTTACTTTTGACCTCCAATTGTGTTTTCTCAAGTTAAAGTACAGCCAGAGCTATGTGTACATTGAAGTGAGCTGACCCTGAATTCTGTATTAAGATTCCAGTGTTGCTTTAACTGGTTGGGAAGAATCAGAAATCTGAAGCAACAATTTCACTTACATCTTAGAGTAAACTGCTTTAAAAATAACACATAAAACCCAATAATGCAGTAAATGTAATGCAGGTTTTTCATTACTGGCTTTTTGTATTGTAGACGATCTACATGTTTAGGCTATGCAAAAGATTATTACTGATCACAGCAGAGAAGTGGGTGTAGTGAAGCACTGCACTGCTTCTGATCTCTTATGAGAATATACTTTATCAAATCAAATGAAATAGAATATGCTGACGTCTTGTGTAGATAGGCAGAATTTAATGACAATTTTAGTCGTTCATTTCTTTAAGTCTGCTTTAAGTGTACTTTTTTCTCTTTGCACTGCAGTATTGTGATACATTTTGCAATGAAATAAGCATTTGTAACAAGTGGATATTCAGCATGACATCCTGTGTTTGCTTTTTTTGTTAAGTCCAAATTTTTTTCAGTAGTATTCTTCCCTTACTCAATGGGGTTTAACAAAAAAGCTGCATTCCATTACTTTTCTCATTAAAGTTGTATGTAGTAGTGGTTGTGACTGCAAGTGATATAAATTTGTATCTACACATTCTGCTGTCATCAAGCTCTATTCCAGTGTTGTCAATTGATTGCAAAAGCAAAGCCTTTGTTTAAAACAATTTAGTAATTACATTTTACTGACCACAAATGGTTCAGATTGACTAGGAGAGATAAACAACTGCTGACCATCAGTTACAGTTCATTAGAAAGTCAAAGGTAGCAGAAAGAATGCAATGGAAAAAGAAAAAAAAAAAAAGCATGCCTCAAGAGGAAGAATAGCTGTGTAGACAGTGATGCTGGTGTGTGGGGCTAAAGTTATGGGATTTTTCTGTCCACAGGTGCCTCCTTTCACAGGCGATTGCCCCTGAGGTCTCTCAGCTGCGCTCAGGGACTGCATGTGGCTTCCTGTGATTCTCTCCAAGTGACCTTGGGTAGCTTGAATGTTTTTAATAGCTACAGTGGGTTTGGTTTATTAGATCAAATAATTGTGATGGAACTGTGTTAAGAGTAAGCACACTTGAAATTACACGAACCTTTTTTAGGAACTATTGACCCCTTGTGTGATCTGAGAGCTTTTAATTAGCTCTTGTCTTTAAATTAGTTAAGTCAGAGCTTTTCTGCAGCCTAAGGCAAATCAGGAGATAGGCTTGGGGAAAATGCGGACCTGAAGACCTTGTCTAATTTAATGGGTCACATATTCCATAATCCTGAGAGAAGCCTGAATTTGGATTTTTGACAAATTAGTAATTCCCCTGCTGAACTGGAAGTAGGAGGAAGATCAGACTTCTGGACTCACATATACAGGTCAGGTAGTAGTTGCTCATGAGGGCAGAAATCCTTATGAGGAAGATGAAACTGCAGCTGTAATTGTGAAGACTGGCAGAGCTCATCACTTGAGATGCCACCTCACCTATTGTCACATCTCGTTTACAGTGACCTTGCCCATTGACATTTGTTAATGCAAGTTTGGACTAAGCAAGGTGAGGAAGGATCATTTGAGTGGTTTGGTCAGTAATATAAAGGAGATGATAAATTCTGACTGTTGGTGGCATAGGGAATGACAAGCAATAGTGGAGAAACTAATTTGGCAAGCACAAGTTGAATCACAAAGCAGATGTGCTTTAGGGTTTTAATATCATTGCATTAACTAAGAAATTTGCAGAGAAAAGAAGGTGACATGTCTTCTGAAAAAGAAAGGAGTGACCTGTTTCTGAAGTATGGGTGTACTGTGGAACATTTGAGCATCCAGGACTAAAGCTCAGTTTTAGTGAAATACTTGGACTGAAGGAATCTGTTAGTTCAATATGGATTTTTATGCTTCTCACTTTCAGGAATAGAAAAGGAAAACCATTAACCTGTAAAGAACAGTTTTCAACATAAGTGTTCTAGGGAGTGGTCATTAGGCATAAAAACATCAAAGCTATAATGCCTACCAAGAACAAAATATGCAATTCAGCTATTCCTTTGAAGTCTACAGTTGTTTCTGTTGTATGTATGAACAACTCCCCTTTGAAATCTCTGAGAGTTACAGTGTATATTTAAGGATTGAATGTGGTCTGTACAGCTAGATAGTTGCCAAGAGGAGAGATTTCACAACTTCAGGATTCAGGAAATACGATCAAAAGTGCCAGAAAGTTCAAGGATGATGATGTTGGAGAAAGGTTAGATCTTGCCAAGAGGAAATTGCTGTGACCTTATTGAACTGGCATGGTGTCTTGCGGGCATATTGCAGAGATTCAGACATGGGAGTAGTTAGAAGAGGGCATGTTTTGGCATGTAGCTGGGAAAAAAATAAATCACAATATTGTAATAAAAAAAAATCATCAATAAGTTAAAGATTTTCAGTTTAATTGTTCCTTCTTTATTCACTTGAAGGTAGCGTTGATGTGACAAAATGAGGGAGGAGAATGTTAGGCACAACTCTTTCTTTGGAGAAAATAGGTTCAGTTTTGTTTTCTCTTAGATTCAGTGGTATGTTGCTCGGCCGTTGTTACTTGTAACCAAGCAAAGATGTTAAAGAATTAAATAACAAGTAAAAACTTATTCTGAAACACTCATTCAGCATATAGGTTATCTGCCATTTTTCTGCCTGGAAAACATAATCCATTACTGAAAAACAGATTTACAAAAACTGATAAAAACCCTACTTAGATCATTAAAGAGAACAGAAATTATTTATGTAAACTTCCATTTGTCTTCATTACCTGTGTTTCTATGTCATCACCTTAACTTGTCAAATAACCCCTTTCCCCCGCTGTATGCTTAATGGCATTTATCAAAAGCTGAAGAGGCTGTTGAGAAAGGCTTAGATAATGGCGAATGTACCTATGTAAGACTGATGCATTTCCATCTTGTCCAATTAACTTATCTGTTTTGTTTCATTGTAATATCTAGGAGAATGAAACAGTCTACAAGCAGCCAAAGTACTTACAACAGATCACAAGGCAATTAGTCTCTTTCATCCTGCCTCTAAAACTAATGTTATAAGGGATATTATTTTACTCTTCAGAGTAAAGAGTTTCAGTTTTTGTGGTTTATGTGCTTTGTGTGAGAACTAACTTAGGGACACATTCTTCTTACTAAGGTGCACTTTTTCCAAATGTCCCCTGTGCCAAGTAATAACTAAAGACTTTTGTTTCATTTTTATATCTTTATGCCAGCAGGTATGTGTTTCTTTCTGCTAGTGAATTGAGTCAGTATATTCTGGGTATAACTAGGGCCTCAAGTGATTAAAAACTCAAGTCACTCCTCTCAAAAAAGTGATGTGAAAAACAGATGTAAATCTATCCAATTGCCGGAATCAAGTCATCGTTTGCACTGTGTAAAGCCAATGCAAGTGTCTAAACTTAAGAAATAAAAAGACATCCAGCTTATAGACAGTGAAATACAAAAGTCATAGACACACAGGAGCAGTTGGGTTGCTTTGGGGTTGTGTCAGGGGAGGTTTAGGTTTGATATTATAAAAGGTTCTTCCCCCAGAGGGTGGTTGGGCACTGAACAGGCTCCCCAGGGCAGTGGTCACAGCACCAAGACTGACAGAGTTCAAGAAGCATTTGGACATATTCTCAAGTACAGGGGATGGGGATCATCTTGAGCATAGTCCTGTGCAGGTCTCAGGGTTGGACTTGATTCTTGTGTGTCCCTTCCAGCTCAGCGTATTGTGTGATTCTGTGCTGGATGACCAAGGGCCAGCTGTGATACTCCTCACACAGAGTAGTGGCCCTGTGACTGCTCCTGTTTGGAGTGGGCATCTTAATTCCCTGTATTGAGACTTCTGCTGTTGCTGGGCTGGTTGGAGAGTTTCATCATGGGGCAGTGTTCTGACGGCAGTGATGTTGGAAGGCACCCATCTCCACTGCCTTCCTGTGCACAGGCTTGGTTGGACTGTGTGCAGCCCTCTTCTTCCTCCTCAGCCTTTTCCCCTAAACCTTTCCCAGCTGTATCCTGATGTGACAAACTACTTAAATTAGCTCCAGATTGCTCTGTTCACTGTGTGCCAGAAAAGTGACAGAAGGCAATTGGAGCAGCCTCCACTCAAGTAAACTCCAAGAAAGAGGGGGTACAGGATATTAGAATGGAAAATGTGGGTTCTAGGAAGAACTCTGAGGCTTTAATGCCTGTGTATTAGATCATTTGTCTCTGCTGGTTGCATGTAATTCTCAGTTTTGGCAGCTTTGGGTCACTGGAAGTGTTTTTTTGGTTAGGTGGTTTTTTGGGGTGTTTTGTTTTGGGGTGGGTTGTTTTGGTTTTGGTGTTTCCTTTGTTTTTGGGGTTTTTGTTGGTTTTTTTGTGGTTTGGTTTTTTTGTGTTTTTTGGGGTTTTTTTTCTCTTTTTAAAAGGAAACAAAAAGAATGTTAGGTCAAAGTAGTAATTTCTTCCCTCCCCCTCAAATGACACTGGAGAAAAGTGAAATAAGGATCCCCTAAGGCTGTCAGCCTCCTTGCAGGCCATGCACACCTCAAAGCCTTTGCTGCCTGTGAAGGCAGAGACATCTTTTCTTATTTATGAGTCTGATCATCAGTAAATGTAAAACTAGTTTTCCACCAGCTCCTGTCTTCAGCTGGGATTGGATCCTCTTTTCTTACCTTACAACTGCAGCCTAAAATACAAAACCAGCAGATCTGAGGTTATGTATTTTCCATACATCTGAAAGTGTGGATGCATTGGTTTTGGCTGATTACTGCATATACAGAGTGTCTGTTAAGCACTGTAACAGTGGCCTGACTTCCTGCTTTTTTCCTCCAAAAGCTGCTATAAATATGCCTCCTAATTAGATCCATAATATTGTTTGGATAACGGCACTAGGTTTGTTCTAAGAGAGTCATGCTGCTTCCAGGAGCAGAGGAAGAAACCCAAATGTATTCAAAATAAACTTCCGAATGCTTTTACTGAATAAAAACACCTAGGTGCTGCCAGCTATTGCACTTAGAAAATTTAATGTTTGAAATTCAGTGCTTCCCAGCATACTTGTGGTCACATGTCAGTCCTCTCCAGTCCTTCAGTGTCTGTCTGCCATATGGACATAACTCTTCTGTTTGGTGGGGAGATAGGGGGGATGCAGTTGAAAATTAAATGCTCTTCCGAGTTACATTTAGAACAGTTATTTATTTTAAATGCAAAGAGGGAGCATGTAGGAGGGACTCTGTTGCTCCATTTAGCAAAGAGAAACCACCTTGGTTCCACTTTCATCTCCATAAAGCCATTTATGTATTAATCAGAAGCAAGAAACTGGAACAGGGGTTATTATTGATCATATTTCCCTTTCAAACACTTTGGGTTTGAAATGTATTTCATGCTAGATTACATCTAGTTGATGGCTTTAGAATTTTAGCAGCTTTTAGTTTCATTAAGAGATGCTTAAAAGGTTCCTTTTTCTCCTTATTTTGAATGTGTTTTAATTGGGTAACATATTGAAATACCCTGCATTACAAAATAAAATGAAGTTGTTTTTTTTCTTCTGGTCTGTACTCACTTTAAAAAATATTGTGTGGCTTTAGACAAGGCTTTCAAACAGAGTTTGGCATGGTTTACATATCAGACAGATGTGTGCTAGATCAGCTTACTGCAGGGGCCCTTGAGGAGAAACTAAAGGGTATGGGAGTTTTCTCTTGCAGCTTCAGAGAAATTCATCAGTCAAAAAAAAAATAGAAGGTAGGAGTTTAAGTACAAGGGGAAAACAGAAAAAAAGAGCTGAGGCATATGAGTATTGGATTTGAAAAGTTTTGTAGATACAGTAGGAGTATTTGGTAACTGTTTTCAAGGAAAAAAGGAGACCTAGGTGTTGGTAGCCAGGAACCAGAAATGTTATACTGAATTTTTAAAAGCTCTAGTGGCTGGTTAAATATATCATAAGTACATGATAAATAATTAGTGAATTGAGTTGTGATACCTAATTGTATTTATATAATCCTAGATACTTAAGTTTTCTTCTTACTTGGCCCTTGCAGATGTATTACTTCATATGATTTCTTTGTGCCGTGTTCTGATAAAAAAGTGATTGCATAGTCAAAGACTTTCTTGGCATACAGCTCTTGATTTTTCTCTCTCTTTTTTTTTGACTGATTCTTCATCAAATTCTTAATTAAAAGTTGATTGGTTATTTCTTGCTCTGTGGGTATATGAGTTATATACATACAGATGTGTTAAACTTTTGGATAGCTCTTTTTAAAAAATTAATGTAGGTATCCGAGGATGGTATTTAAATTTATATTCCTCGTTTGCATGCACTATTTTGCATGTTTAATTTTGTGGGTGTGTGATATCAAGCAGGTTTTGTCTTCTGTCACTTACTGCTAGAATTTATTTATGCAGAATTCTTTCTGCTCTGAGACACACAGTGCAAGACAGTTCAGAAATATTTATCCCATTGGATTGCTGTGCTGAAAGAGATTTTTTCTCTTAAGACATTATTTTTTCTTGTAGGAAGTATTTTTTAGATTTTAGTATTTTTTGTCATAAAGATTTTCCATAGTCTTAAATCACTTTTTGTTTTGCAAATGCCAAAACCGGTTGTTAAACTTGCCATGAAAATTAGGATTATTAGAGCACATATTTAGGATTACGGTTCTGATACTGTAATCCAGATTGTATAATATAGCACAAACTTAAACGTGCTTATATCATCTTTGCAGAACAGGAGGTTTAAAATAAATAGAAGTTAAGGACAGTTTATATAAGCCATGCATATGTTTATGAGGTGTTCTCACTGTCTTAACACAATTTGCACACTAAATGTAGTCAGTAAGAGGCATTTTTTTTTTTTTTCTGGTAAGGAAACTTATGGGTAGCTCCTTATTACTTGTAATAAGAAAATAAAAGGACTGAAAAGAAATGCTGGAGTGAAAACTGCTTAATAACAACACCAAATACAGTCCTGGATGAATCCGTGGAGAAATTCCAGGAAGCCCTCTCCGAGGAACTTGTCTAGAACTATTTGCCAGGCACTCAATGGGTCTCTGGGATGTAGCTCAATTGTGGTTGAAAGAAGAATGCAGCTACCTGAGTGGTCACCTGGGAGACAAAAAAGTATGCTCTGTTACACTTTTCTATAGTATAATTGAAACAAAGCCTGGTCTGTTCAATGGAAATAGGTAGGTGTGCAAGAAGCACACTGTTTCTTTTGGGGAAAAAAAAGGGCAAAAAATTTTTAATATATTATTTACCATTTTTAGTTGACACTTAAGCCCTATCTAAGAGTTGACAAAAAAGCAGCAGTGAAGATCTTTAAACAAAGTCCAATTTCTGGCCTATTTGCAGAGAAAATAGTACCTTTATTCTAGACTATTAATGTGAGACAACATCACAATCAGCACCTGCTAAGATAGCATGAGCAGGGAGTAGAAGCCACAGGAAAGAAGTTGCTTGGGCCATTTGTCCACATGGTGGAGAAGTTAGTATGTTGGCCATACTGTACTTAAGTGGTCTTTGGAAACTCAGTGTTTTTCTCACTACCCAAAAAAGAAAATATAAAAGTCTCTTTACAGCTTTTTTAATGAGTTTTTCACTCCACTGCATAAACAATAATGATTCTTTTGTGTCTACACCTGGGGGAGATTAAGTTTACTTTCTTAGAGAACTGGCCTTATACAATATTGCAGTACTTGTTTCCATTTAATTTCTTCTCTCAACAATAAGTTTCAAGCCTATTGATCAGTTTAAACTGAATTTCTCAGAGGAGTGAGCTCTGATGCCTTAAGTTTTAAAAAATTAACAAATATTAATGTTATTAATATTGCCACTGAGTTCAGTAATCACTGTGGACATGGCACGGACTGCACACAGGCAAGAGACATTTATGATCCTGGCAAGGACATTTATCAGGGTTTGTTATTAAGTCAATGCTTTTGGTTTGTTGGTTTTTTTTTTTTTTGTTTTGTTCTGTCTAATGAAGCTTTCCCTATAATTGTGAGTGTCTATTGCCAATGTAGGTTATCTTCATAGTATAAAGCAGACTGTTGCTTTGTTTCCAGGGTAATTCTGTAAAACGGGGAGTCCATCTGAAAACTTGAATCCATGCTTCTTTAGTTACTGATCTCAGAATCGTTTTATTGCTGTTTTTTATTGTCCATCTCCTCTTTAAAGAGCTCTTAGTCATTAAACTGCTTACTAGTTACATACATCCCACATCACTGCATATATACACAGTGCTAGTCAAAATGTTTGGCAGCTGGCAACTCTTCAGAGAAGTGTTTGGGAGAAACAGAAGGGCCTCTCTGTTTAGTTTTGTTTATTGAATCCTTTAAAAACTCCTGCAAAACATCTTTTACAGTTTAGAAATTACAGATTTAACAAATTAAACTCTCTCATGTGTGTGACAATGAATATTAATTACAAAAGCAGATGTTTGCGAGGAGAAAACATTTGCCTTCATTTTTAAAGGTATATTGTATATTCAAGGCGCACAAACTTTATTTTGCATTTATTTTTCTTATGCTGAAAGGGTTTTATTAAATAAATGTTTAAAAAGTGCTCTTTCTCTTCATTGTCTTTAATATGAAAACCACAGTATTTTGAAAGACAGTCACCTGCTTTTTGAGAATAGATTATACTCTCTGATTTTCTATTTTCACCCAAATTCTTTTGGGATTGAGGTACTATGTATTTTTGATGTTTCAACTTGCTCCATTGAACTATCTTAATGTAAACAACATTGTATGGACGTTAAGGTGAACGGGAAAGTGATTAGATGTAAAGTGAAGTATGAGAGTGAAAGAATGTGGAAATAGTCCTATGAGAAACAATGTTTTTCTCAAAGGCATGTTTGGGTAGTTGCTAGAGTTGGAAGAAAAACAGTTGATTTTTTCACAGATATTTTAATCAAAACAGAGGACAGAAGCTCTTATTTTAAAACTTTATTTTAGTTATACGAGTGCGCGTTATTTACTGAGGATCAACTTTTCCAGTACTTTAAAAAGTATTCAAGGGATTAAAGTACTGTGAATGACTATTTTGAATACAGAAGTTATTTCATCTGGAGAGTTTTATATCCATCTATTTTGTCAGGATGCATGTCCCACAAATGCATTCATATGGAGAAACTAACATGAAATGTGGTGGTGTTTTGGAGTTAGAACACAGCACTGGTTTAAGGGGAGCTTCAGACCTACTGATTTTGTCAGTTTCAGTTCCGATAAAACTATTCAGTGTGGCAATTTTTATTTTTTTTGTGACGATATGTTCACTTTGATTTCAGTTCATTAGATTTCTGTTCCTTGAGTACTGAAGGACAACAGAGAATAAAAATAGAATTATACTTGCAGCCCAGAGAGCCAGCTGTATCCTGGGATGCGTCAAAAGCAGTGTGGCCAGCAGGTGGAAGGAGATGATTCTTCCCCTTTCCTCTGCACTTGTGAGACCCCATCTGCAGTCCTTTCTACAGTTCTGGTGTCCCCAATATAAGAAGGAAGTGAAACGGTTGGAGCAAGTCCAAAGGAGGAACACCACCCCTATGAAGACAGGCTGAGAAAGTTGGGGCAGTTCATCATGGAGAAGAGAAGGTTGCATGGAGACCTCATAGCAACCTGCCAGTATCTGAATGGGGCCCACAGGGAAGACAGAGGGATTCTCTGTTAGGAGCTGTAGTGATAGGACAAGGATTAATGAGAACAGATTGAAAGAGGAGAAATTTAGGGTAGATATTAGGAAGACATTCTTTATTGTGAGGGTGGTGAGATACTGGAACAGGTTGCCCAGAGAGGTTTTGGATGCCCCAACCCTGTCAGTGTTCGAAGCCAGTTTGGACAAGGCCTTGAGGAACCTGGTCCAGTGGGAGGTGTCCCTGCCCATGACATGAGGAGTTGGGACTCAATATTTAAGGTCCATTCCAACTTCCTGATATTCTGTGATTCTATGAGTCATGTAAGTTGGTAAAGGATAATAGGGATGAGCTTGGATTTTGTACCTTGGCACTCTTCTGACCGATTCCTGACCCTCAGAAGTATTTATTGCCCATGTTGTTTATGATTATACAGACTTGTTTGCAGTCAGCGAGATTGCTATTTCTTCAGTTTTGATAGAAACTACCTTTTAAAGTAGCCAGGATGCTTCTGTTGCTGTCCTTTATTCTGTCATTTTGCCATTTATCCTGTATATATCTTCTGTGCATATTTTCTTTCATGGTGGTAATGCCTGCTACAAACTCTGTTTCATCTCGTTCTTTTATCAGAGAGATTATCTCTTTGCAGTGTTCTCTTTTGTTGTCTCAAATTTCAGCTTTTAGAAGAAAACTGTGTCAGAATGGAAAGCAAGCATCTTGGTACCCCCCTCCTCGAAGTAATACATAGAAGTGTTTTTTATATATATATATATGTATATAAAAAATAACAAAAAAGAGTGTTTAGTAGTGTGAGAAAATAAAGGTAGCTAAACATCTATCAAAGCAAGCCAGCCAAGCAAGCAACAAAGCTTTTTAAAAACATGTAATGCTTCCATTCAAGAAAGCAAACAAAGCTTCATAAGTTAGCTAGGTAATGCATATGCCAAGTAGCATAATTTCTAAGTATAGCCTTATTCTCTCCCCTTTCAACGTTTCATTAGGGACAAGGGCTGGTTAGTTTTATGATTTTTTTTAATGCCTGTAGTATGTTGTGGGTACTACTGCAGTCTAAGTTATATACATGTAGTTACAAAAATTATTCTTACAGATAGGAAACATATGCTTACTACATTTTCCAAACTATTTCAGTATTTTTAATGAAAATCACATTTGATGTTTGTCTCCAGAAGAGAGATATTTAAGTATCATTCTTGGGGGTGGTTTGTGTTTTTCGCTGAAGTAGCAAGGCTGAAGCTTTAAGCAATGTTATAAACCAGGGCCACTAGCTGTGGGTAACTTGATTCCCAAAGCTTTGCTCTGGAGACTGTCTTCTGAGATAAGGTATTAGGATGAGTCATGGAGAGAAACAATTACAAAAATGGATGATGAATTGTTCAGAAAATATTGTTTTGAAATGGATTTAGAATTGGATATGAACCCAGTGTAGAACACAAAGGAACAATGATCTCATTTGTCTCATACCTAAGTGCATTTTAATTGCTTGTTTTAAACTAGTGGGAGTTTCCATAGGGACTTTGGTGTTTTTTCCATATTTGAGATACTTGCTAAAACAGCGTAAGGAGTTAGTAAGGAATAACTCACTTGGGAGAGCATGAATGAATGGCCCTACTTCCACAGATGGAGGATCTGTCTAGCCAAGCATCTC
The DNA here is from genome assembly GCA_013396755.1 of Sclerurus mexicanus. Taxonomy (NCBI): domain Eukaryota; kingdom Metazoa; phylum Chordata; class Aves; order Passeriformes; family Furnariidae; genus Sclerurus; species Sclerurus mexicanus. The sequence continues at coordinate 262,109 of VWZF01002921.1, forward strand.
CTCACTATGGCAATGCCTGGCAACACGTGTCTAGGAACGAGTACTGGGGCTAATCATTTGTGCCTTTCACCAAAACTTTTGTGAAAACTTTCACATCTTCAGCAACTTGTGGCTGAAGAAATTCCTGAGACTGGCCTGATCCATTTCATGTAGGAACTATGTGTTATTTTTTCATCATTAACTTCTCCAGTGGCATTCGGAACCCATGCAACCTTTTTAACATCAATTATCCACATCCACAGCTCTGTCTTAGAGGAAGGGTATCTGAACACACACATACACAGCTGGTACCAATTTTCTCTCTTGCTGTCTAGACATACTCTTGTAGGTCAGATCAATGAGAACACCAGTTACAGTCCTGTAGTGGTTGCTCATGCCTGCTTTTCTGCCATATTTATACCCCATGAAATCAGTGGCTTCTTTTTTATTCCTTCCCTTGTATTATTTAGTGGTTAGCTTAATCTTTTATCAATACAGACTCCATTATGGTCTTTCATTACTATGTAACTAACTCCTCTTTAACAAATCGTTGATCCTTGAAGCCCTCAGTAATATTTCAGACGATGTGCATGGTGCCACATCGGTTCTGTTCTGCCTACCTAGAAAGGAAACAAACTTCAGTAATCTAAACAGAAACCATCTTCTCCCTCTTGCAACGCTCTCTTGATACTCAAGTCAAGAAATCAGGCAGGAAGGGCCACTTGAACATGTATTCCTGAGGAAGAAGGAAAACCTAAGTTCTAGCGATGTGAGACATCAAAATGAGTGGAGTGAGCCTTGGATGTGTCAGATATTTCATTTACATATCAGATCAGCTATCAGAACAAGAATTTTTTCTGCTTGGTGTACTATGTCTGAATCTTGATGTCACACAGAAGCTTTTTCAGGATATATGTAAGAGTCCTTGTCTCAAGGAATTTGTATAATGAAACTGGCTGAAAGTGAATGTCTTTAACTCTACAGAAAACAAGGGAAAAGTAAGTATAATAAAGATTTGACTGTAACCCGAGAAATGCATGCTTCTCCCTCTCTATTCTTCAAAAAGACTCCCTGCTTCTATTATTTCATTGCTACTTTGTCGCTGATGATCAGGAATAAAAAAAACCCTCATGTGCTGGTATTAAACTGATGCAGACAGTAAGTAGTCTGTGATACAAATACCATGTTTAACATACTTAAGTTCTGATCCCACTGTATGTCCAAATTGTGTTCTAATACAGTGTAGATTAGCTGCCTTTTATTCTAAGGCCACCAAAGGTTAAAATCTACTGAAAGCTCTGTCCCATGAGTATCCCTGACAGGAATTCCTGTTTACATTACAAGTAGAAGGAATTGTTGAAACCGATTTTTTTTTTTAATTGTAACAGGCAACTGCTTTCAGTTCTCAGATCTCAGAGTTCAGTGTTGTTTGAGAAATATTAGCAGAGCTCTTAATTAATTTATTTTTAACCCAAGAGTGCACAACGCACAGGCAACCTACTGAAAGGTAATTGGGCCACAGAACACTTTTCAAAACATTCTCTTTCTACCAAGTGCTTCATTTAGCTTAGGCTTCCACCTTTCAAAGTCTTCGCAGAGACATGCCTAGTTTATTCCTTAATAGGACAAAAATGGTGTCCTGTATGTACTAGAAAGATGTTCAGTGGAGGTTTTCAGTGATCCTAATTAATGAACTAGAAGGGAGATAATTGTGGTTACAGTGAAGTTATCCTGTAAGGTCTTGGACATGTAGTTCATGTTTCTTCCCTCAAATTCCTGGGTTTTAATCAGAAAATACAATATGAACATGTGAGTGTCAGTTCAACAATTGCTATTTGAAATCTAACCTCATTAAAATACAGGGAAGTTAGGCTTAAAAGAATTGCTAGCAATTACTCTTCTGTGAACATTGCAATAGGTTTGAACAAGAACAACTGCCAGCAGTACTGAAAGTAACTTCAAAGAATCTTTAATTCTGTTAACTTCAAGAATCTGGATTTTATTCTAGGTGTGAAAGCTTGATTAGAGAGTTAAAAATATTCTGTGAGCTATCGCTAGTTCACATAGATATTTCTGATTTACTGTGGTCACGATGCAGCTTTTTCTGTAATCATATGTTATTCTCACCAAACAATAAATTCACTATTATTTCAGAATCACTTAACCATTTTAACTAGTTTCAACTCATTTTGTCAGGGCCTTCTCCCTCTGCCTGTGAAACTCTCTGTTTTGTGTGATATTACAAATCAATGTGCTGCCTAAAACTCTAGGGGAAAAAAATGCTTCTAAACTGGGAGTACAAGTACAGTCCTGAGGCTGGAATAATAGGTTTCCATTTTAAGTGTACTGTACCACTTTGGAAACCAGGAGTTTCTGAGTACTAAGGATGGCATTGATAGCTGTCTTCTGGTCTTTAATTTAGTTGAAACTGAATTTTTTAAATCTTTGATTCTGGCAGCTTTGGATTCCTGCAGGTCTTTTGAATCATGGTCAGAAGTTACTCTTAACAAAGTCTTTCTAAATCATTCTGTTGTAGTATGGTATAATTTCTGCCTAGCAATAACCTTTCATTGGAGTAATTTATAAGTGTTAAGAAGTAACATGCTTGTTACTTGCTCTGAACATGTGACATGTTCTATGAAGACTTAACAGCACAATGCAAGTACTTGCATGACACACCTGCATTGTGAAAATACTTTTTCAAATGGATGAATAAATGTTGTGGGGAGGATTGTTCTGTTTCTTTCTTACCAGAATTTCCTTTTATTTACTTGTTTTCCAGATAATGGAGGACAGACTTTGGCAGGTGGGAATAACTGGCCGCTGAGAGGGAGAAAATGGACCCTCTGGGAAGGAGGAGTGAGAGGAGTGGGCTTTGTTGCAAGCCCTTTGCTGAAACAAAAAGGTGTAGAAAGTCATGAGCTCATCCATATCTCTGACTGGCTGCCGACGCTGGTGCATCTTGCTGGAGGACATACCAATGGCACTAAGCCTTTGGATGGCTTTGATGTTTGGAGAACTATCAGGTAACTTTCATGTCTAACCACCAGGTCAGCATTCTGCTGCAAGGATTAATCAGCCCAGAAAACAGAACTGGAACAAGGATGAAAATATTATGTGTTCCTTTCCCTGAAAAAAGGAAAGATAAAAGTGCAGTTTACTGTGCTGTCCATGAGGGAATTATCCAGGTTGCAAATTAATCATGGTCACAAATGCAAAGCCTCCATACAGCTTTAACTTGGTATTTTAAATTTTTCAGTATAAATACAACAGTGCACAAGTATGGTAATCTTTTTCAAGAACACTCTGATCCCCAAATATGTTAACTGATTTTGCACAGCAGGGATTGTAAGTAAATTTTATGGACTAAGCCCTGTTGTCTTCAGAGCCCAGTTGGGTGTCTCTGTAGCATGCACCTGGAATTGGACACATGGGAAATCTATGCAGACATTAAACTCACTGAACATGGATTCCATTTTGATGGTTTGCTGGCTCACTCAGGCTGGCTCAAAGTGTAAGCATTTGCCTAGGCCTGTATCATGCTGTCCAGTGTCTCAAACAGTCTGTGAGATCGAGTACAAAAATAGAACTGACCCGGTTCCTGAGAGGCCGTGATACTGTGATGGATTTTAGCAAGCTGGAATGCTCAGAAGCACAGTGCAGACATGCTTAGATGATGGGAGAAAAGAGGTAGCATACTCCAGCTATGACACTGTTATCCAACTGCTTTTACTGGGCTGTGTCTGACTCTCTGTGCACCTCTCATGCTGGTGACATTAACTGGGATATCCCAAACCCCATTAGTTCAGATAATGTAGTCTTCCAGGCGTTAAAAGTAAAATTAGTTACATCCCATACATTTTTCCTTTGGAAAAGATTAGTAAAAATGGTATCACAAATGCTGGGTAGTGGGAGCTTTGGCACATGTGAGTATGTGTTTATTACTGAAGCACTGGGTTCAGCAGAGTAAGTAGAATAGAATGTAAAATAATAGATGAAATAGATATGAACTGGTAATTATGATTTTTTTTTTCCTGGAACAAACTATCAGAAGAAACTCTGATGTGGATCTTTGTGATATCTTCAGACAAGACTTATATTCATTCAGCCCTTCATCTTTCAGAGCCTTTCTTTTATTTCAGCGTTCTTTTATTCTGCTAAAATGGATTACAAAGTCGTTAAATGTGGGTTTCTGCCAAATTTTAAAGTTCTGACCAACCCTCAGTTTTGCAAAAATTGCATTTGTATAAATTCCTTTGTTTCTTCCTGTTCTGTGCTGCATGTAATGTATTCATTGACAGGGCTAAATCCCAATGTCTGTATTCTTAGAAGTTATATGTTAGTAGGTCTTTGGATATAATTTTAATTCACTTAAGAATCATTTAAGATGGAAAGTTTAATACCGCTGAAGCAGAATATAAGGACTAACAATTCTGTTTCCTACATGCCATTTATTTGATGATTAGTGTTCTGCTTCTTTTGATAGTCTTTGTTTTTATAGCAGGTAGACTGTATTATATTATGTGCATTATAATCCTTTGTCCTGTTCTTGGGATTCCCACCCCAACTTGCAGCTGAAATACAGCTGTAACAAATGTATTTATGTAGCAATTGCTGATTTTTGTGCAATTCTGTGCATGAAGATAACACTGATTTTTGTGTGTCTTAGTATCCTAGACTGTGAATTACAAGAGTTAGCTGCAATCCCTAAACAAGCATAAACTCTTTGGGTTAGGGACTGAGATGGTAAGTTGAGAGTTAGAGTAGGCAGATTTGAATCCATCTATCCACCCATGGTTAGCTTTATATAGACCTTGAAGTAAAAGTTCAAAAAAGAAGAAACTGAGCCCAACCTCCCCCTCCCCAGAACTAAATCCCATATCTTGAGTTAGTTAGAATTACTTTGTTTATACCTCTGATAGAATTACCTGTTTTGAAACTGGTAAGCTTGGTTTCATTCTAAGTGCTGTCTCTTTCTGAGGTGTTAAAGGGTGATTTTCTGCTCTAGCTGGAGCTTGCAGAAAGCTCATGGCCTTGTGCCCAGGTGTACTGTATGGCTCTCTTCCAAGTGGAAGAAGATAACGATATGTATAATTGAGGCCAGGGACCATTAACTGCCAAGAAGGAATGGGGACTCCCATCCAGCCAGAAAAAAGAAAAATGTTTTACTTGTCAGTGTTCCTGTGGGAAAACTTAGCATCAGCAAGATTCAGGGTACTCCTAAACCATAGGCTTTTCTTCCAGCTGCCAGTAGAATTCCTGTCTACTTCAGGTTCAGTTTCAACCAGGTGTTCTTTGCAACGGACAATCTTCTTAGATTACGTTGCTTCAGCGGAAGAGTTGCATGTTGGGAATGATAGGTACAGCTGTGCCAGCACTCTACTGATATTCATGTCTTACGTCTTTGTAAAGGGAGTGGAAGCAATGTTTATTGGCACTGCTGTAGGGAGCAGGTTGACCCTCAGTGGTTTTGGTTCTGTCAACTAGAGGGCCTCTGTCTGGATAGATAAAAAGTCATGTTTTTTAGTTGTTAGGCTGTTCTTTGGCTGACCTTGCAGCCAAAATGGCAAATTTCACGTGATTTTCCCATGTAATCAGGATAGATTAGTGTATTAAATTTCATGGTCGTAACTCAAAAGGTCACTTGAATATTGGATAGCAAACAGTGAAGGCAGAGTGCCCTTTTGGTGACATCTGACGGAAAGTTCAAATATGTTGCTTTTCTTGGACCAGATGGCTCATCATGAGTGAAATTATAATATGTTAAGATCCTAAGTCATTTGGAGAAAGGAAATTGATAGCCAATCACCATGTTACATCTATGGATTTTTTTCAATGCAGTCTAGTATAAATAGCTGCAATGCTTCTTGTGATTTTTTTGGGAGGGGAGGGGCCACTTGAATCCTGAGCTTACTGTTTCATGTGTATGTAATTAAAAGAAAAATATCATAAATTTGGAACCTTGTTTTAGATATTCAAAGCAATTTATGGGACAGTACACGTATTCTCAGAAGTCACAAAAGTATTGAATCTTTTTCAGTGATATCTATGTTAATGATCAGCATTTAAAAGATGTGTTCCTAATATGCCATTTATATAAAATTACAAAGTAATATAATGTAATAATTTATAATAAAATACTATAATAGTGAAGAATAAATATGTATAAATTTAATATAAAAATATTATAATATATACAAAACACAGAAATTAAACATAAATTTTTAAATACTAAGTATAAATTCTAAAATCCTAGACCAAAATGATCTTTCTGTCATTCCTTTAAATGAGTGGTAGTCCAAATTAGGAATCACATTAATATGACATTGTTTAGTATTAAGTTCTTGTAGTGAAGAGAAGTGCTGAGAATCAGATATGTACCCAACTATTTGTTTCCTGCCTCCTCTACTTAATTTTGACCTGAAGAACCAGAAGAAATGTAGTGGTTAGAAGGAAATAGCATGAAAAGATGAAGCACATTTCTTGTGGACAAAAATACCTTCTTTTACATTCTTTTTGGTTAGCTATACACTGAGTTTCTTTCATACAGTGCATGAAACTGATGAAACACAATGTTTGTGTTCTTGCTGTTTGAACTTATTAGAAATTTGCATGCTACTTAAAAGCTCTTTGACAGACATTTGAACTCAAAAGCTTGTCTTCTCTTTCCAAATCAATCTGCTGACCTATTAGTGTAGAAGTACTCTTCAACACTGCATCAATGAGAGACCCTAATAGAAACAGAATGCGATTTTATTTAAAATAGAAACTGAAATAAGGCAGATTTTGCCTGCACTCTCACAGCCTGACCATCTTACTCTCCCAAGAGGTGTGTGTGTCTAAGAAGGCTGCCTAGTATCCAAGCACTGGGGCAGGGCATTTCCAGCCATCCCTCTGGTGTCCGAACACCCTGATGTTTGTGAACAGATGTTGAGCCCAGCATCTGTTGCTGTGGTGCAAATGTTGGGAGTTGCCAGCTCTGAAATCCTTCATGCTTTTTCTGTCTTCTTCTTAGGCTGGGAACCATGCACAAGTTCTGGTTATGCCTGTTTGTGACCTTTTGATGCTTCTTCTGTGTTTGCTCTACCTCTGTGAGTCCCCAGGAGCCATCACTGTTTTGTCTCCAGGTGTCCCTGTGGAACTGGCCCAGATGTTGGAGTCTTCCTGACATGCTAGTCTGGATTGTCATTAGCATGGGCTGTTAGAAGAGCCCTTTCCCTGCTCTGCATTCATGCTGTTGTCTCCACACCAGACCTTCCCAGTCTTTCTCCATCCATATTGATCTTGGACTACTTTTGTGTGCAAAATTTTATTGCAGCATATCTTTAAACCAGTACTTCGTAATTTTTATTTTCCTCCAAGTACCTTTGAAATGAAATTTAGCTTCCCCTCCAATGTCTCTAAATTCTTTTTTAAAATAACTCAGGATAGTCTGACCATGTCAGCCTATTTCTGAATAGCTATCAGATCCTTCCAGTCTCAAGTATAAACCTTTTACCTAAATCATGGTAGATTGCCCTTTTTTAATGCCTTAGATTATAATGAGTAACACTGCAATATAGCTAGCACCTCTAAAACCTTGAACACGTTACAAATTATTTCTGAAAATACAATGATAGTATCACTAACATATTTTACAAAAGTAGTAATTGGGAATACCAAGAACAGTACTAAAATCCAACTACTCAACGAATCTAAATTGTACTGCATATTTTCAAGCAAGTATCTGAAAAGCCACGTGCATTTCTAAGAAACATCTGTTCTCCAGATGCTTGAAATTGAGAATATTGAAATTGAGATACTAGGCAAAATAGTTTTTCTTATGTAAAAGTTTGCATTGGTTGACAATTTTTTTCTATATATCTTGACTTTGAGTACTGAATATCTAGTGTGTCCATGTTCAAAAGAAGTATTTTATTTTGCATTAGCATAAAAATGGAAAAATAAATGGCAGAGTACATGAAGCAGTATGGTAGCACATGAGAAATTCAGGATAAAATATTGTAAAAATAACTTACTTTGTCAAAACTCTTTAGCAGGCATGGACTTCCAAGTTTTACTGACGTATTTTGCAGGGCAATTTTCAGTTTTATGTTTTAGTAGTATTGGAAATATTGGAATTGATTGAGTGAAGTGAATGAAGCAAGATCAACTTTAATTCTTGTGTACTAAATGGTTACATTCATTTTAGGAATTAAACACCTGTTTGAAAAAAAAGGTTCATTGTTGTGGTATAAATTAATGCTGAAGAAAGAGCAGTCTAAAGCTGAGAGTAATGTTTATTTCTAGCATATCTGAAATATAATTACTTTAGTAAAGCATTACAGATACGGCCCAGAGAAATACGACAAGGTTACAAAGGATCGGATTTCGCTGGGTGATACCAAGGATGTTTTTGTGCAAGATAAACATATTTACCCTGAAAAACCTTGGATTTCTTCCCAAGGACATGTTTAACAACAACAAAAGTGAAAGATTGCATAGAGATATTTGTTCACGTTCACTAAGGAATTATAGATCTTTCTGTACAAATGAGAAGATAGAGCAGCATTCTCAGCATAAACTAGCTGATTCTCATGCCAGTGCTGAAATTAGGCTCCATGCTTTAATTAAGCTGTTCTTACATAGAGGATTGCTTTGGAAAACAGTAGCTTTTAACTGCTTAAATAATTAAGATGTGTCTTAATTATTCTACCATCAGACATGGTTGAATAATAGTAAGACAAAATAAAAAGTTCCTTCTTTTTAGGGAGAGGGATGAGGTATTAAAATATTGAAGTCTAAAAGTACTCTAAAATTAGAGCATTGTAAGATATGGTTGCACTGGCAGTTACTAAAGCAGAAAGGCAGGTTTTCCTAGGGAATTTTATTTCTTTGTTATTGTAGCTTTGTTGGCTAGACTATACTGCTAATGCAAAATGTCCTTGAAGAATGTCTGCCAAGGTGAATCTGTAGTTGAGTCTCTGTGTGGAGTTTTGTAAATGGAAAGGGGAACAGAGTTTAGGCACAGAGAAAGGGACCTCTGTTACAGCTGTAAATTCCCTACTTTTTCTCCCCAGAATGTTGTTTCTGTCTTCCTGGTGACTTTTGCTGTCAGACAGGTGCTTTCTTCAACATTCAGTGCCAAATTCTTTTCTCTGGGTGCTGTTTTGTGAATAATATATGCTTGTTATAAACGTCCATGTTGTGCACAACAGCAGTTCAGTACCAGTTAATAACACTACAGAGCTTAATTCAGAAATGCCATAAGCTTCAGGGAGTATATCTCATGGTTATACATAAATCACATTTCCAAGTTACTAATACCACTATTCTATCCCAGAACAAAAATGGTTTCAATAAAAATGACAACTGCATCATGAAAAACTGAAGTTAATGCCGGTGTGATCTTTACTTTTTGTGTTCTACCAGGTGTACAATAATGTTAATAGCCATGTTTAGTCTATAATATCCACTGTCCACATTAGAAGCTAGAAAGGAAATTACCTTTAATGATATGATAGTAATACAAGTCTGCTTGAACACCATGAATATACTTGATATAATCATGGAATCATATGGAATCATAGAATACGTTGTGTTGTAAGACACTTATTTTAAAGGTCATCTAGTCCAACCCCCCTGCCATGGACAGGGACATCTTCAATTAGATCGGGTTGCTTAGAGCCCTGTTCATCTGACCTTGAATGTCCCCAAGGATGGATCATCTACTACCTCTCTGGGCAACCTGTACCAGTATTTCAGCACCATCATCATAAAAAATTTCTTCTTTATATCCAATCTAAATTGACCCTTTTTCAGTGTAAAACCATTACCCCTTGTCCTATCACAACAGGTCCTGATAAAAAGTCTGTCCCCATCTTTCTTGTAGGCCCTCCTCATGTACTGAAAGGCGGTCAGGTCTCTCTGGAACCTTCTGTCCTCCAGGCTGAACAACCCCAACTATCTTCAGCCTTTCCTTATAGGAGAGGTGTTGCAGCCCTCTGATCATTTTTGTGCTTTCCTCTGGGCCCTCTCCAACAGGTCCATGTCCTTCCTGTGCTGAGGACCCCAGAGCTGTGTGCAGTGCTCCAGGTGGGTTCTCACCAGAGCAGAGTAGAGGGGGAGAATCCCCTCCCTCAATCTGCTGGCCATGCAACACTGTATGAGTGCTGAATGATTCAGTATGAATGTTGAATGTATAAAGATGAGAAGTAAATAGGAGCAAGTTACTTCATTCCTCTGTGTTTGACTCTGGTGGAAGATGCTGAATTACTTAGCGTAACTCATGTGGTTTCCTTATTTTATAATATACTGAGAAATGCAGGTATGGCTCAGTAACTGCAGAATATCTTCCCAGGCAGTTACTGCAGAGTCAATCACACGCTATAAATTCGCATCCTAGTTTAATTTGTGCTAACTGGTTCATGTTACTGTTACCTGTGAACAGATGGTGAAAGGCACACTTGACAACAGCTGTCAATGAAGCACGTAGAGGCAGTTAGAGTTTATTAAATCTAAGATAAAATTTGCTTAAATAAGGCCAGACGTTCCTTATTAAAAAGTGTGACTACTATAGATATTATGGATGTGTGGGTTGGTGAAATTAACCCTCCAATCACATTTTGGGAAAAACATTTTTGTGGCCATTTCAGTACAGTGAATTACTAACACTGGAGCTTAAATATTTTACTTCTTCTGTATTAATTTCAGTAGTGTATTATCTGAACACATTTAATCTTTCATCCAGTTCTCCTTCTTAGTTTTGTACTTATTCAAGGTGTGTAGTACCTAGAAATGGTTTTAGAAATGCAATATAACAATATTAATTTTAATAATTTGTTACTGGAACATTTAAATTACAAGTAAATGTTGTTTAATTATATGTTTTATATATTAAAATAACTGTAATTTTTTAGGTCTCTGCTAAGGCTTAAATTACCTGATTTTTTTTATTCTTGATGTCTACCAACTATGGGACCCTCGTTGAATTTTTGTGATTTAAGTGAAGCTCCTTAATGAAAAAACCATTTTAAATTATTTGGAAATTTCTAAAAGGATGTGTTTGGGTCCACTGTCAAACAATAAAATATTGTTGTGTCTTGATGTAGCCTAGGTTCTTTCTAGTTATGTCTTTCTACTCACGGTTCCCTTCATAAGGAGTAAATTTCTATGGTACTCAGTTTTTCGGTCTGGGATTTACTTAACTGAGAAAATTTATGGGTAAGTTTAGAGGCTTATTCCACATCATCCCTATGTAGCCAATGGCTAGAATAAGAAGGATGCTTTTTTTTTTTTTT
>VWZF01002921.1:273383-320415 GCA_013396755.1 Sclerurus mexicanus
GTATCTAAATAATCCTTGTGACCTCAATTACAAATTGAAGGTGGGTTTTTCTGTAGGATAGCAATGCCTTTGGTGTTTTTTGAGGCACCCAGCCAAAATGCTTTCAGCACTAGTTCAGGTATGCAGAGAGCATAGCAAGTGCCATGCCAGCTTATGCTGCAAAATTTGATTCTAAAAGTTGACTGTTGTAAAACTCTGCATTGGTAGGGCCGGTTCTGTACTCTGTAAACTTATGAATGATCCCCATAAACACCAGTGAAGTTAGGGAAAACTTAGAGGGGCAAAAGCTGTTGCTATTAGGCTGGAAATGTGCATTCAAGTTAAAGCTGATAGTAATTAATTTACAGTTATGAGCTCACTTTGTACTAGGATGACAAAAAACCAGAATCTTAATGAGCTGTGTAAGGAAATTTTCTTTTAAAATCTCTCATAGTGAAGGAAGACCTTCTCCCAGAGTGGAACTGCTGCATAACATAGACCCCATGTTTGTGGATGACTTCCCATGTGAGTATCCTACTGATTACACAAGATCTGTTAAACATACAGTTTATCTTCTGCATGCTTTTTGTTGTCCATAAGTGAGGTATTTCCTTTTAGGTGGAACAAAATACCGTAAGATGCCTGTTGCTTTTAGGTGAATAGCTTAAAAATACAGAAGCATCATCCCCCAGATGCTTTAAGTACTTAGTCATGATCAACATGCACTTTCTATTTCAGAGAGCTCTGAAACACTGCTGAATAATGAATACAGTACTTTGGGACATGGAAATGGTGAGGAGCAGCCATGTGCCTGAGGTGCACAGTGAGGCACGCTGCCAAAATCCCCTTCCAAACCCTCTCTTCAGTGTTCCAAATGAACTGTTCGCTCTAATGCATCTTGATACAACTATATAATATGACCTTGCAAACGGAAAACTTGAGTTTGTGAGAAGCTGAGAATTTCCAAGTCTTGAGATTGCTTTTGTTCCATAATCACGTGGTTTGGATCTTTAATGCCACAACATGAATTGGAGCTGAAGTTTGCGAATTCTATAGCTCTATAAGCACCATCTGTTTTATGATTCAACATTATTAGTTTGCTAAGGACTACAAACTTTTCAGGCAGACATGTTTTTCATACAGAACATTGGAACAGCTTCTTTCCAGTGTTTTTATAGCATTTCTGTATTTCATTAAATAAAGAAGTAAATCCAGGCAGAGGAAAAGTGGAGCAATGGAGACAGTGATCTGTTGCCAGCAAGACAAATACACGTTGTGCTGCAAAAACTGGATGGAAAGGGGTAAGGTGGCCTTTTGCAATTCACGTCTGGTTCTGTGATGCGTTTTTGAGAAGGAGCAACATTGTGCCTATCTAGTGTTGACTGCGCAGCACTGCCTGCAGATAATTTCTACATACTCATTGAATTAAGGTGTAGCTACTTCAGTTTCTCTTCAAAGAATACTCAGTGTACTCAGTAGCGTTCCTGTGCGATGTTACACCCTGATGTGATGTTCTTGGGCATATTTCGAAGCCCATCTTTTCCTTGTGGGAACAGCCTGTGATTGAGCTCAGCGCAGGTGTTTGAGTAGGCAAATTCCTGGTGTAAACGGAAGTGGGACAAGCAGAGGAGGTTTCCAGGACCCTGAGATCTTTGGAAATACATCACCAGATTACTTCCATGATGCCATGTTCTGATGATCCTTCACTGTGTCTTTAGTTTTTGTGTGCGTTGCATGAAATGTGGCCAGAGAGAGGGACAGGTGGTCAGAAGCTGTAATAGGTAACTCTTATCATAGATGTGTGGCTTTTGAGCGTCATGAACAGAGGAAGGTACGTGCATACCTGTAAAGTTACAGTGTTTTTATGTACCTTTCAAAACTGGGTCACTAGAAACAGAAACTTAGTTCTTCACCAACATGTTCTTATGCACCTTATATGTTTTCTCTGTCTCTTCTCACAAAGGCCTATACTTTTGGTAAATTACTTTGTGCATCCTAGTGAAATTATGCTTTGTCATGTAAGAATTAAAATTTCTATTTAGTAGTTTGAGTTATTAGGAGTAATTTTACATGTATGTAAGTCAGTTGATTCCTACTTACTGTCTGATTTTCATTTATGGAAACTGAGTAATAAGTTCAGAATTAAGATCCAGATAAATTATGCTAATATTTCTATTTTGGATAGATGAGGGAGGGAGATGCAAAGCTTGAAATATACAGGTACTTTCATATTTTCAGTAATCGTGGCTCTCATTGTGTTTGTTTTGTTTTTTAAAGAGCATTGTAAACTGCCCATACAATCTTGTTGCCAAGGTGATAAACTATTTCAGTTCTGGAGTGTTGCTCTTGTCTTGGCTGTTTGGTGTTTCTGTGTCCTAACTATTTTGACATCTGAGTACTTTTTTGCCTATTGTGCTAAAATATTATGTATACAGGTTTTACTGGCTTCTTTCTAACCTCCTGTATAGCCTTTAACCTTCCTTATGCATATTTTGCTCTTGTTCTAGTCTAATTTAAAAAGTCGCATCACCTAAATCGTCTTGTGTCAGATAAAGTATTCTTACTGATGTTTTCTTGTTTGTAGGAATTTGAAAGTGAAGTAATAACTGGAAGATACAGATTTAGCCAAATCTTTAGGTTTGTGGAGTACTGTATAACAGCAAATAGGCAGCGCTAAATCTCAAGGTTTTTTGTTAAACATAGCAAAAAAAAAAACCCTTTCAGATTTTCTGGATAGTCAGGCGAGAAGACACATGTACTGTTGTAGTTGGATTTACTTACACTTTGTGCAAGTTCAGTGTTCCTGTTGTTAATACCAAACAGTATAAGAGAGAAAACACTGTAAACTAGGATGCCTTCAGTTCCATTTTATGAAAAAGGGCTGTCAGGTCTTGCTTCACTGACTCCTTCAAGTAATGGTCTTCTCTCTCAAAGGGCAGATTTTCTTCATTCAAATATAAACCTTTCCTGTGATCTGACACACATTGGCATTGTTTTGTACTGTGATTCTTCATTTATCATCCGTAGTGCTAATAAAGGTGTTCTTCTCCCTGACTGCAGACTTTGCCTGCAGCCTCCCTCTAACCTGTGGCAGCCCAGTGGAGTGGCTGGGGTTAAAAACAATCATTTCTCTCAATGAAGTGATCTGGTTTGCAGTGCAGACCTACAACAACCATAGCTGTAAAATGAAAAACTGGGGTGGGATCTCCAAAACTAGGATGAGGAAAGGGATAGATTGCAGTCTTTGGGGGTTATGAAGCCAGTCTGGTAGTGAGATACTGCCAAGAGGGTCAGCCTGTCCTCTTCCTTTCTTCCATCTCGTTCTCCTTGTGTTAGATGTGGAAGTCATTTGGCAAGATGATTCTTCTGCCAGATCAGCCTTCAGACTGTTCTGGGTAGCCAGGCAAAGCAGGAGGAAAGGTTTCTACCACATCAGTCACCTGAATCAACTTGCCCTGTAGCTGTATGACTGGGAGCAAGGGGTCATTATGTGGTTGGTGGCAAATGGAGGGACTGGCCACAGCATTCTTCAGCTAAGATCAGCTCTGACCTTGGGGGCCTCAACCTAAGGCAGAAGTTTCATGGAGTGTAAGCTAATGTAGCTTGCTGCTGCTACCACAGAGGATATCCTGCCTCCCACAGTCTCACCACTGCTCTCCTCTCTCGTGGGTCACCAAAACTACTCACAGAGCCAGGCTATGAACCAGGTCAGGATATCGGTTCAGATTTTAATAACCTTTTTTTTCCCCTCACTCTTGATGTATGATGGAAAGCCAAGCGCTCATTTTGTCACAAAGAATGGGACTAGAAGGAATTTTGGGGGACAGGTGAGACTTGATTCTTTTGGCTCTGAAATCAAACACTGAGGTTTCTCTTTCGTGATACATGGTGAAGTGATCCAACAGGTTTCTGCTGGGCAGGTGCTTCCCTTTCTCCCCTCCTGTTCCCAGCCATGTTCTCCTAGTGCTTATTTTGCATCCATTCACTCCTTGGATACCTCCATGGACCTATCTAACTTGCTAGCCTGGTTTTCCTCTGTCATGTAGGTTGAATCTGCTCATGGAAGGGACTGACAGATGCCAGCAACAGCTTAGGGCTGGGGCAAGGAGGGCTGTGTGGTTGGAAGAGGAGAGTCAGAGGGAGAGACAACCCTCCCAGTGCTGTCTGGCTGCTTCTGGAGCCAGAGCCGCAGGGGAAAGGAGTGGGAAACCACATCTTCTGCTTGAACCTTGCTGTGCTAAACCAGTCTGGTGAGCTCTGCAGATGCAGTTGGGCCCACGCTCCTCAGAGGTGATTGCTCCTCTCCCTCCTTGCTAAAAGCTATTGCTTCTGTCTTTCTGGTTTTTTCTTCACACTGCTGATTGTTTTCAAAAGTGATGCATGTATGTTTCAGTTGCTTGGTCTCAGTGTGGATTTGTAGTTTCTTAGAGAACTTACAATTATGTAAAAGTGGTATGAAAGATCTCTTTTCCTTCAGGTTTGGGTCTGAAATATTCGTATTTTCTGCAAGCTTTAAGAATTCAGCAGTAAAATATGAAAATTAAAAACTAAAAATTAAAGCTAAAATTATGTTGAGAGTGTAATTTTCTCTGTAATGTATAGGTTAAGGTATCACAAAATGCATAAAGTAACTTAAAAGTTGCATAAATTAAAAATCTTATTTATATGCTTTTGAGGGAATATAAAATTCATTTGCTCTATTTTTGTGACTTTGTCTTTAAAAATAAAAAAAAAGGCCAAGTTGTTGATGGTTTGGCAGCTGTGTGGGTGACATCAGCTCTTCCATTGTGAAAGGTCTGCTGTCTTTTAAACAGCCTTATGGCATTTCGTCAAGTTTTGGTGATTCAGCTGAACTAAAACCCAACTGGATTTAAGTCCCAATTCCCCTAACTGCTAAACCAAACTTATTTCTGACCACACAGTCGTTGCTAGATGGCCTGTCTTGAAGCAGTATTGAAACTTTATATCCCACAGAAGTCAATTTTATTTTGAGAATAAGAATTAAATGACATGCTGAAAGGAAATGTAGTCTTTAATTCAGAGTTGTTAATCAGAATCTGTCAGTACACACCGTATTAATTTTAGCCTGATTTGCTAAATTTATTAATTAATTCGGTGTAGTTCACAAAATCTTGTAGACTACATGTGTAGCATTACTTTGCCTTCAAAAATGGCTTGAATTTCTTTAAATTAGAAAGATGTGTTCAAAATAAGTATGTTGTTGGGTGGGGCTGGTTTAAGCTAAAAAAACTTTTACCTTCATTTAAAATTCCAGACTTACCCATAAACTTAAACTTCAAAAGCATAATGACATTGTAGGTTACTAATTGTAGTCAATTTATTTGGAAGATATATCTATTCAGAGGCAGACATCCAAGAGACAGAACTTGTAAAAACATTTTGTAATTTTTTTCCAAACTTTTATTTGCCTTGAGCAAAATTAATCAAATTTTATGTTGCTCTCCTTGACATTTGAAAGAAGGCATTACCTCATATATTGCACTATTAATTGCCAAAATAAATGATTGCTTATAATGGGCTAGGTCTTCTCTATGCAGAATGAACATATGATATATTACAATAGAGAAACCTTTTCAGTTCTGGGACTGATGTGTCATTCATGGGCATTAAAATTGCATTATAATGGCTGTAGCACTATATATTATATCCATACATATACCAAAATGATTCATCTTGATTAAGGAGTAGACACTGTAGGCTCCTCTAGGCCCCATTTATTACTTATTTTGCCCAGGAGAAAGATGATTCCGGAGACTTTGTAGGATAAAAACTACTTCTTCCCCAGTTCTATTACTGATAATCTAGCTTGTTTAGAATTATTTATCACGACTGAAGGAAAAAAAAAAAAGAAAAATATGAAAAAAATCCATGATAATGGAGTTATTCAGTAACAGAGGAAGATGCGTGGATGAATGTGCTGGGTTGGCGTTGAGTGGGATAAATATACTCCATGTTTGTGCCAGGCTTAAGACCCAAAACTACTCTCAGAGTCAAAAACATGCAGAATGGTCAAGAAGGGAGATAAACAAGGAGATACCATTTTTCTGCAAATTCATACATATGCCTGCTGGCTATCTAGTCTCTGTCCTCTTTCCATTTTAAAAAAATCATGAATTTTAATGACCCCCTCGAAGTTTATAGGGCAGGAGTTGCCAGCATATGACCCTGAAGCCCTCAACCACTTGATGCAGTGCATGTCATGCTGATCCAGCAGTTTTGGACAGAGCTCAGCTCGATTCTGTAATAGGAGGCTGCTGTTCCAGCTAGTTCTGCTGCTATTCACATAAGTGGTGTTTTTCTTTTGGCTGTCAGTTATATTAGTTTCTGGGGTGTAGCTCTTGCTGTCGGGAAGTTTGGCCTGTAGTTCTACATTGCCTTGGCTCCTAGCCCACCTGCATCTCCATGTGAACCATCAATCCTTACAGTATTCAATACTAAAGGATTGCATGTTTGGTGAGCCTCATAAATACTAATCCCCATGTTTCCTTCAGGATGTAGGTAATCTCTTTTAGAGTTTAGAAACGTTAGGTCACTTGATTAAGTGTCTAGTCCAAGTATCATGACTGGAATTCAGAAATCCCTCTATACTGTTTTTTTATGCTTCATTATATTCTATACCTATTTGATCATAACACTAACATTTTGTATTTTTATGTGTGTCTTGACATAAATGGTAGATTACATTTTTCAAATGAAACATCTCTGAGCTGAAAGCTTGTCAAATTTTAATTGTGCATAGGATGTTAGAGTCACTGTTCAGTGCTCTTCACTTCACCACTGAAGCCTTACAGTGATGTAGAGAAGGTTTGAATGTTTCCCATGTAAGGCCATCTGAACATGACATGTCTTCAGTAATTCCTAAATTCTATTCCATGTAGTTAAAATCTGTTTCCTGGAAAAAGCAAGATTTTGATTTTTTTTTTCTTATTTTTCCATCAAAAGTGAAAGTCAAGCCTTTCATTTTGCTGTCTCTCATTTTGTGATATTTGGCCTTATAATATTAAGTTTTCTCTTATTTAGAATAACTTCAATTTTTTTGATTCCGTAATTGTGTAAGAAGGTAATAACCTGGATAAATGGTTTGCCCAGTTGATATGTACAGGGATTTTTTGCTGGCCTGAGTCATTCTGGATTTAACTCAGTTGTGCGGTGTTTTGTTTTTTTTAAAAAGATACAATCTGTTGTAAAAACTAAGGTGAATACTTTGAGAAAAGATCAGGAGTCTTTTCAAGAGTTTACTCTTGCTGAAATTAAGAAGAGTATGTGTTTTGAAAGTAAGAGACTGAACATGATACTCTAGTATAAATCTTTCCTTTGGAACCAAACAGTACTACGAGAAAACTGACATTAGAAGGAATAATACTGGATCTATATGTTCATAGCATTCAAGTAAGTGAATTAAGATAGGTGAACTTCGCTGAGTCAGTTCATGTACAGCACAACCCTACATTTTGTCAACATGATGGTAGGAAGTTATAGTGTCTCAGGGCTCCTGTTTCTTAAGATCAGTATTCTAGTCATTCTTCCAAAGTTAAGGTCAGAGCTATTCCTCAAATGTTTTTATTTTAATAAAACAACAGAATGACTCAGAGTTTTGTAGAAAACTCATTATTGTCATAAAGCAGCAAAAGGTCACAAAATGTCTTTCCTCAGTGAAGTAACAAAATCCTTATTTCTTCAGTAATTCATTGTCAGAGTATAGGTTGGAAGAGCTCTTGACATTTCCAGAGTTTCCTTGTTGAGGTGAAATAATTGATCTGCACATCACAATTTAAAAGATACATCAATTAAAAGTACATATATGCAAGGGCCTCGTAAGCCCACAGAGTCATCTGCATCTGCCTCTCAAAGCAACTATAACAAGCTTGTCCTTTCTTCTGGCAGATTTTCATGGACTCACATTAATTAAGGCATCAGACCTACAAACATATGTGCAACTTCAAAAACTTGCCTTATAAATGAGGATCAGTGAATATAAAAGTTGTATTTCTATAACTGAAATGGAAAAATCATCACTTTCTATTGGTAGTACTGACTAATGAGCTATCTTTTAGAAACACTGTAGAGTATGTATTTTATTTACTAGAAGCATAAAGGAAAACCTGTTGGCTTTAGAAGACTGAGCAGAGAAGCAAAAATGAATTGACTTAATCTGTGTGAAGAGGTAAAAGTAAAGAAGGGAGAAGGTGCATTGTGTGACTTTAAGCCTTTTCGAAAAATGTGCAGCATTTTCTCTCTGGCGAGGAGAAGAGTTGTCTGTCTGCTGTAGTACAGACCATCAGTTACAACACCAACCCATAGCACTGCAGTAGGCTTAGAAATAACCATAAAGAACTTGTTCAACTCTCCTATTGATGGTGTTTGTTTGCAATTGTGAAGAGGAAAAATGCTACCTTATTGAATAGTGCTATTGAAAGATACCTTATTGTGCTGGTTTAAAGGTAATCTGGCAGGAGAAATGAAACCAGTTCAAGAGAGATTACAAGTCAGTGTTACAATGTACTAAAAAGATTACAATAAATACAATGATACAGAGAAAAATTGGTTTCAACCCACAAAAACCAGATGTGTAACCCAGCACCCTGGGGTACAAACAGAACGGTGTTTGTTAGCCCCTGTGCTGAGCACCACATGGTCCCCCTGAGTGTAAAGTAAAAGGAAAGGGAAACCTGTTGGTGAGGCTGATGGTCACAGTCTGGTCAAGAGTGGCTGTCACAGGCCTATTAAGGTTCTTGTCCTCCTCTGGATCCCATGAATGGGGCCAGAAGTTCCAAAAATCCAAAAACTGTATGTGCTCAGGTTCAGGTGGGAATGCCCAGTGCCTCCCCCAGGATGGGGAGTTTTGCAATGGGTGATTTAACTCTGTGAGTCATGGGATATTTTTGGAATCTTTGATGGTCTAGACCATTGCAGCTGCCTGTTGTGCCAGTCCCTAATGGCCCAGTAGCAGACATGAGCCCTCAGGCTGGGTGTGAAGGTGCTGATGTCTCCCTGGAGGGGAGTTACCACAGCTGAGTCACTGGTGTGACAGAAGACAGAACATTCCTGTGTCTCACAGGGTTCTTTAACACCCAGCTTGTAGCCTGAAGTATCAGGTGTGCCTTGAGCAGCTGCTGCAAATGGTCCATTTTTAACAGTTCATCAGAAATGACACAGAGGGTGTAGAATACACAGTTTTGGTTACACTCACATAGTGATAAACTGGTCCCTGCCCCTGTAACTAGGACACTTATAATTTTTAGCTTTGATTTCTATGGGATTTTTGTCTTCGGTGCTTCATAAGAAGACAAAAGCATAAGAGGCATTACGTAACATTATGATTAAAGTTTTGTTAATGTACAACAAACAAGGTCTATGCAGAAATAGTCTGTGCTCAAACAAGATCCACTTTTTATACTGTCCTTAAAACAGTCTAAATGACCTATTGGGCCTTCAATATTTAACTTTTCCCCTAACAGAATATTTTTTTTGTGTTCTTCTCTTGATTTTCTCTCAGAAAGATTAAATTTGTGATAGATGTAAAACAGCAACAAATGTAATAGTGCAAGTGTTGCTAAAGGCTCTAAAATTATATGTTTTCTGAAACATTCAGTAAGCTCTATTATATGGCTTTATTGTGGACAATAGTGACTGTGTTAAGTTCCCTGCTTGTTTCCCCATCTTTTCCTATTCCTCCATCAATTTCCAAAATTTCAGTCATGTAAGTAAGAGTTAATCAGAGACAATACAATGACGTTGCTTCAAATCATACAGCCCAAGAAAGAATAGTCTAGACATTTATAGCATTATCCATTATAATCAGGAAATTAAAAAAGTTGTCCTGCATTTTGTGAAAGATGCCTCTAATTTCATTTTTTCAGTTTGTTGACTGAGATTTGCTAAAGTTCAGCAGTTGTGGATAGAGTTGTTAA
This sequence comes from Sclerurus mexicanus, assembly GCA_013396755.1. NCBI lineage: Eukaryota > Metazoa > Chordata > Aves > Passeriformes > Furnariidae > Sclerurus > Sclerurus mexicanus. Next base: position 283,295 of record VWZF01002921.1, read on the forward strand.
GATAATTTGCAGAGGATCAAACTGATCCTGGTGAGACTGGCATTTTTAACCAGACCTGATTATTCTTCAGTTGACGGTCTTGTGTGCATTGGATCCAAGAGCTGAATCACCTGCTGGATGTATGTGAAATGTTTCATGCCAAGAATACATAATACCAAAAGTATACCCTGTGCCAAAGCAATAGGAAGAAATTCCTAGACTCTTCCTGGAGTTTGCTTTGTCTTGTGCATTTCTTGATGAAAACTGAGAGACAGCGTGGTTCACTTGTCATAAGTTTCCATTCTATAAAACACTAAAAATAAGTTTGCAGTGTAGCACCAACAAATTTCTAATACAACTATGTGAAACACAGTGAAAAATTCTGTTTATGGTGAGGTGAGAGTTTTGCCTGGGGAATCCTCATCTATTTCTATTGAAGACCTTTTCTGCTTCTGTAGCTACAGCAGAGAGAAATACTCCCTCTTTCCCCCTATTTCTGGTTATAAATATATGGAGAACATCGATGTGTTTCCATACTGTTAACAAACCAATGTGGCATTTAAGAAGCATATAAAGGCATATAAACCTTATGTTTATAAACAGAAGATGTATGAGGTCCAAGTGTATCTCCTAACTGTAAAAAATATCAACTGTGCCTTTTGTTCTTTAGCTTTCTTATTTCTCAATAAAATTAACATTGAAAATTTAGTCTTATCTTGCAGGTGAGTAGTTGATTCATCTGAGTGGTTTAAGATTTCAGGGACTATATAAATTATATTACTATTAGACACAGTCCAGATTTTAAGTGTTTGTAAGAGAATTTATTTAATATTCATCTGTGGAAGTGAAAAATACAGTACTGTCACTGCTCTCAATGCTATAACCCCTGTGGTCTGGGGTAGATAATAAAAGCTTGAACCATGTTCAATATATTATTTCCTGAAATTTAGGAGGAAAAAATGTTCAAGTAATGCATGTTGATGCTTAATTCAAAAACATAAAGCAAAGAAATTCAAATAGAATGGAAATCCAATGTAATTTCTGACCTGGTCCATGGATCCATACTACTTTTATTCTGTGTGCAGCTCAACAATGTCAGAGGTACTGTTTTCCAGTTTCTTAACTGGTCTTCACTAAAAATGGTGTATTCTGAAAGCTATTTCTGTGGTCTTATGTTCCCACACTAAACTTTGCTGCACCTTCTCTGTTTTCCCCAGACCCAGGTACTTACAAACTGGGAAATACCAAAGGAAATCAGGATATTTTTTTCATGTGCCATTCTCCTTTTTATGGTGTAATGTAGAGTCCCTAAGTTGAATGCATTTGTAGACTGTCTGCAAATCAAACTGTAGACCAGATTGCTTGCAAATGAAAACCATCCTGCTCCTACAGAATATTTTGCATCTTGGATGTTAGGAAAATGGATATATCATTGAATTAAGACTTAAAAGATAGTGAAAAGTTAAGAATCTGTTCCAAATGATGTACCTACTAAATTTTGTCACTTTCCTGTATAAATTCAAAGTTTAACATACAAATTTGGTGTTAGTGGAAATCATAATTATCCAAACCCATCTAGATAGCCCAGCACCAAGTTAAAGGCTTATTTGCTATGTTGTCATTCAAAATATTTGTGTGTATAATATGACATGAAATGTAAAATACAGACTTTCGTACAGTTGGACAGAAATCTCTCCTGAAGGATGAGAGCTCACTGTTCAAAACTGTAACAGTCAGGGTAACTCTGTTGGTTAGGGCTTTCAGTGTGGCCTGAGAATTCCTCCTTTAGGGAGGGAACTTTTAGACAGTTGAAAAAATGCTGTTGGAGGAAAGTTCAGAAGATGTGGTTGTGGGCAGCAGTGCTGACCACAAAGAAAAGTTATTGGGTGGCTTCCTGAGTTTTACTGCAGTGAAGTTATGGTTCCTTTCTTGACTTTGTGTTCTCCTTTCCGGCTCCACAATCCTATAAAGAATTAAGTGCCGAGTACCTGTTACCTGAAGTCTGCCTTTATTCTGCTGTTTCAGTGCTACAGAGGAAATCAAGCAACATGTTTAAGTAAACATTTTTTGGATCTTAACTTCAGAGCTTAGTGACATGGTTTTTGCAGCACGGAAAATTACCCTGCAATTAGTTTTTATCTGCTTATCCATAAGCCTCAGTTTTTTGTAGCATTCATGGCATTTTGTGCTCTTGGAAATTATTTCTTGTTTTCTTAAAGTCTTTCATCTTAAATCATGTACTGGCACTTTTGATTTTAAAATCGGTTTTATTTGAGGGGTTGGTTAAGGCATATGTGTTGTTGCCAGAAATGATTGCTGTAAATACAAATGGGGAAGCCTTTCATATGAAGATTTTGTGGAAAACACATTGTGTCTACTGAACTGTATGGATAAAGGGGAATTTAGCTTCATTTTTTTGATTAAGAGAAGTTGATAGGGTGTAAATTCCTTGTTTGTTACTGCCGATGCTTAACCAGTCTGAACCAGAGCCCACTGGAATTAATGGAAAGGTTCCCATTTGTTTCAGGGTAATTTTTTTCAAGTCCTAACAGACTTCCTGCTATTCCACAGTTGAGCATTAGTAAGGCACAGGAGGCCTGTCAATCATGCAGAATTTGTATGTGTGCATGTGGTGAGATTTCTAGGAGGCTGAAGTTTGCTGTCATGAAGGTAATTTTTATGTGAAGTTTCATAATATTTAAGAAAATTGGTAACTTTTTTACCTACAACTTCTGATATTGTAGTAAAAATACAGGATAAGGTGATTAGAAGGAGACCGCCGTGTCTATTGTTAGGAAACGAATCACTTGTGATTTTTTCACTTGCTTGGGTTTACTTTTTCCTATTTAGTGGGCATCATATAAATAAAGATTTTAAATCCTGATAGTAGCATAAAATGATTTACATAAGAACAGAAGCCTTTATTTTAGTGGAAGCAGTAAGAAAATGATACAGTTACCATTTTTTTGACAATACGTACAAGATGGTGAATAAAATAGGAATTTATTGAATTATTATAATAGTGTGTTGGTTTTAAAGATGATAATGAAAATACTAGAAAATACTCTTTTTCTGTTCGGGTTTCATGTGTAAGTGGTTTTTGGTTCGTCAGTCTCCAGCTTCTGTCTGGGGATCTCCTCTGTGGTTTTTGCAGGCTACTAATCAGATCACAAGTGGCAAGAAGGCATATGCATCGCCTTACTATGAAAATAATACCGGTTACTCTTTGTTGGCTTTAAGTCCTAGTGAAGCAGCCCATGTGGTTTTTCCCAATGTTTCATCCAACTATTAAACAGAATTCTACTCTGCAACATATACAGAATGGTTTGCTCCTCTCTAATAAAAAACATTTTTACAAAATAAGGAAACTTTTTTGAATCATTCGCTATGTCTTGGAGTATAATCTCAGGAGAATTTGAACCTGTAATTTATCCCCTTGAGACTTGTCATTGCCAGGTGACATAGCTTTAGAAAGCCTGTCTGCCAGGGGTGACAGCCTTCAGTGTGTTGACAATCTGGATGCACGAAATTGAATTATTTCAAATACAGTATCTTTTTATTGGACATATACATAAGTGCCACTTCATTTCCTAAAGCTTCCTCACTGCAAGCACTATTTTCTGCAGTTCAGTAGTTTCTTGCCATCTTGCTGTGTGATGCAGCCTTGCCAGTCTGTGTTCCTTTGCCCTGAGGACCTGTCTGACAGAATCCTGTGATGGGTGCTTCTTGTCACGGCTGTAGCTCTGCATGTGTTCCTCCAGCCTCTGTTAGCAGAGATAAGTCTGAAAACATGCGCACTTGCAGACTCCCAAGAGTCCTTGCAAACAAGCAGGACTTTATTGCAAGGCTATCTTAGTGACAATTGTTCTTATGTTGTGCCTGCTTACTAAACTTGGAGAGTTGTCCTACCCATTCTACTACCTGAGATGCTATTAATAGAAGATTTTACAAAATGATAAAATAACATGGAGATTTTCCATGAAACATCTTTGATGTGATTCAAAGTAAAATGGCATGTAGTTGAATTTGATGATGTAGCCAAGATTATTTTGTTCAGAGAATGTAGTCTACTCCCGTTGGAACATGACTGCTACTAGCAAAAGCAGACAATGAATTTCCTAAGTAAAGAATTTACATCTTGTTCAGTGTTTCAGGATGTTTGAGTTTTTCTCAGTGCAGGTACAGGCTGTGCAGTAGTGCTGTTCCTCATTTTAGATGGCATCTTGTTAGGTCAGGTAGAGTCTGAATACACTGAAATGTACTGAAGACTGCCAAGATCATGTGATTTCACTCAAGATACTTCACAAGGGCTGTGTAGTAAGCACTCAAAATATTTGGCCTGCATGTTTAAGTGATATGTCCCCTGTCATTTAAAACAATAAGGTTTTGATTATTTGATTGCATTTGGCACAACGTCTCACAGGATGGGAAGAACCTTCCTTTGGTCATGCAAGCGAATGAAAACAGCCTGGTCCCTGGAGTTCCGTAGAACATGCAAGTTTAATTAAGTAGAATATGCAGCTAGCAGAGGATTTTTAGTCATGAGGGATTGCACACCATCCAACCTTGTAACTCGTTTCTGAACTTTCTCAGTCTTATTTTTGAGACAGGAAGACTAGAACTACAGTTTTCCAGTTCCATAGAGCTTTTTGCTTTGTTCACGAGTCATTTTCTAATAATTCCTTGCACTCAGTTTCCTCTTTGTCCAATGCTGACATAATTCCAAAAAAGCATCAGCTTAATCTGTCATGATTCCAAGGTTTCACTCTTGGTTATGGGTTGACATGCAGACCATCATTCTGTGTGTGGATTTAGGCAGTAGCACCTGTTTATTATTTGTTTCAGATGTGTTTTTAATTTGGAATGCAAAGAGTGGGAATCATCTAAAATCTTAATTCGCCCTGGGTATCATGGCTTTCCTTAGTGCGTACTTTCCATTTTTTTCCATCAAGCAGGTTTCAAGTAAGCATGTAGCTTTTAATGATTATATTTGCTCTGTCATATGGCTGCTACACTTTATTATTATAAATAGATATTTAACTTACAGAATGCTGATATTCTTCCTTTTTTCCTTTGAGAAATATACTGCAAAATGTAGATAACTTCTAGCGTCCATGTTTTGCAGATGGAGAAACAAAGATGGAGGCTTCATTTGCTTTTGTTTTCCTCAAAGGGCACAGATTATATGTAGCTGCTTATAAAAAAATGTTTTTGTTACTGTAAGATATTGGAAAATTGTAGAGGCAAGGTCACTGTGATACTCACTTAGCTGTTCAGATTACTCGTTGGGCAGGACTCTGTCTCACAAATAAATAATAATTTTTTGTTCTTTTGTCTTTCTCCAAAATTGCTGTCCAGTACCCAATACTGCCTCCCTACACACTAGTATTGTAGACCACAGTGTACAGAAATACAGCATGCTTCAAGCAATATTGTTTTGGACTCTTTAAATTTTGTGGTCAGGACCTTGCTTAATGCCATATTAGAGAGAACTGTGTGTTCTTTGATCTCTTACCAGTCAAGAAAACTTGTTCTCAACATGGATCATTTTCATCATCTTAATCATGCACTGAAGGCAGCATATTTTTTATTTTTAGATGTACTGTCTATTTATTTCGCCACACTTGAAGTTTCTACCAATTGCTTGAGTTGTTCCTATTGAATGAAAAAAAGAAGGAAAGATAGAGGAATGAGAAGAGTAATTGATCTGTGGTCATTAGTTCTGCAAAATACCATATATATTAATATAAAATATATATTCCCCTGTATACTCCTCTTTTAAATAGTTTATCTTCTTCCTTATTATGATTAAAATTTAGATAGAAAAGTTTAAATCAATGTACTTTTATGAAACTAATTACTTTTAATAAAATGTTTTCACAAATTTAGCTTTTAGACTTAATTTAGAGAACAAGTCTTTCTTGAAAGAAAACTGGTTCAGATTGTACCTTTTATTTTCTTTAACTTGCTAGTTTACGCAATATAAGTGTGGACTATTCTTAAACCTCTCTTTAGAAATTATAGTTCTGTGGTACTTGAAGTATTTGCTTTGTAAAGTAGAAAGCAGAAGATTGAAACAAATCATAGGAAATATTTACGAAGAAGCTGACAGATCTGAATTTTCTAGTCTTCATATCAAGTACTGTGTTGTACTGTGTTGCAGTGGCTTTTTGCTGTTTTCTGTGATATTTTTGAATTTGCTTTCATTAGGAAAACTTTTTTCCTCATATTTGCTCTTGATTGAATATTAAATGTTTCAGAGACTACCAGTGAATCTGTTGGGAACATCATAAGACTTAGATAAACCAGTTGGCTTTACAGTCCCTATACAGGAAGATGAGTAGAGAGAGCTTCTGATAGACTTCTCAGGCTGTAAAATGTAGTAAAACTGGACCAACCCTTCTTTCTTTTATTACCAGGTAGCCTTGCAGGCATCAAAGGGTCACAAACTTATTTTTGTTTGCAGCAGCAGTAGAAGAATTTAAAAGGTTTTGAGTTGCACAGAAAATAAATGGATTTTCAGGCATTTTTTGTATTTTTTGTGGTGGTCAGATAAGTCTTTTAATTTTAGATAAGGTAAGAAATTAGGATTGTATGAGCCAAGAAAGAGATGATTGATTCTCAAGTATATATTGATCAATAGGGAAAAAATATGAAAAATTGTTGCTTCCTTTTTTCTGCCTCCAGAAATCAATGCCCAATTGGATAGGTGAGCTAATGAGTTAAGCAGAAGGCTGTTGTAAGTGTATGCAAAAAATATATAGGAAGACAATTTTTTCTGGTGGAAAAACTAGCCACCTAACACAGATTAAATTTTAAATCAGGAGTACACATGGGATACCGAATGAGGTCAGAAGAGGTCTTTTGAAAGACTGGGAGGAATAAAACAGGGCTGAACACATTGCAGCATTTTTTGTGATCTTCCTGGTGCTTAAAAAGTGAAGTGAAAGAACAGATTGCTGGACAAAGTAAGCATTTTTTGTTTCTCTTTTCTGTTTTATGTTGTTGAATCATCAGTTGTTAATTAGTTCTTGGGATACACTTCAGTGTGGTAAAATATGTCACCTTATAACATTTCTGTGAATTGTAGGGGCTTTTTTAAAATTTCAAATTGTATGACCAGAGCAGGAAATAATGTACGTATCAGATTCTGATTTCAGTCACAGGAGTGTAAATCTAGTGTGGATCCATTACTTCAATTACTTTACTCTTGATTTACGTTCTCGTGGAAGTGAAAAACCAGCCCTAGCAAATAACTGACTTGTCTGCACAGACTGATCTACGCATTGGAAGCCATTGCTAGTACAAATTACTATTGTCATTTCGTTATGCTATCCCTTCTTTAAAGAATAGCACCCAAAGGAAACTAGAGGGCATGCTAGACATGACTGATGGTATTCAGGTATTTTTGAAATTACAGTGAAACCTGAATCTGAATCATATATATACATAGAGATGAGGGGGACCAAGATAGTGGAAGACCTCAAGGGCGAGAGTTGGGATGAGCAGCTGAGGTCACTTGGTTTACTCAGCTTGGAGAAGAGAAGGCTGAGGGGTGGCATCGTGGCAGTCTACAGCTTCTTCGGAGGGGAGGTGGAGTACGAGGTTCTGATGTCCTCTTTCTGGAGACAAGGAGTAGGACATGAGGAAGCTGAAATGACAACTGTTTTGGAGGATGTTCATGTTGGGCATTAGCCAAAGGTTGTTCATTGAAAAAGGCTCCCCAGGGAAGTGTCAGAGGATAACGCCTGTCAGAGTATCTGGAGAATGCTCTTAGTCATATGATTTAGTTCTAGGTAGTCCTGTGAGGAGCAGGGAGTTGGACTCCGTGATCCACATGGGTCCCTTCCAACCTGAGATGTTTTATGGTTCTATGGTTATGTACTTACCCTTTGTGGAAGTTTTGGCCCTTTCAGTTCAGTGCATACAGAGATTACTATAATAAAAGGAGTTGCATAAATCTGCTTTGATAAAACAAAATATTTGGCCTCTCCTGAACTGAAAATAATTTGGTAACTCATCTTGTATAAGACCACAACAAAAATCTGTATAGGTTGCTGTTGTGAGAGTGCCAATTGTGTAGGAAAGAGTGTATGAGGGCAAGCATGTAAATACACTTCTCTTGTGTGGCCCCCAAAGCCTGCTTCTGATCTTCAGGCTGTGATTTTGGACATAAGAATCCTTGAAGGATTTTTCTTCTACTTTGTGATTCCTGCATACATTTCTGGCATCCACAGCACTCCATAGAAAGGAGCTCTATGCTTCAGTTTGGTTTGTAACAAGGAAGTGTATATACTATCATTTATTTTCAATTCATGATTTCATAATTTATTCGATGCCCCTATTAGGAAAAACTGGTTGTTTCTTATTCAGTTCTTATTCATGGCCACACAATTTCATAGAACTCTGTCCTGTCCCTCATCGGTTGCCCATTTTTGAAGATAAAGGATCCTATTTATTTAGTCATTTTTCACACAGAAGTTGTTCCATAGCTTTTATCTTCTTTGTCATGTCTTTGAATCCTGTATAGTTTTTCTGTGTCCATTTTTTAACATGGGGACCAAAACTGCACAATATGCCATGTGAGGCACAACAAAGACTTGGGTAGTAGTGTAGTGTCCCATTCTTTGCCAATTCTAATGTTCAGATTGCTTTTCTTGACAGCCACTGGACATCACATATGTATTACAACTTCACAAGCACTTCCCTAAATAGCAATAACTTGTTCAGAGCACTTTCTTCTGCGTATGTGGAGTGAGGGTTGGCTTTTTCCCCCTATGTTCATTACTCTGCTTTTTGTTGTACTTGGGTTTGTGCATTAGCAAGACTTAATGCATTGAAAGAATGTTCAGTTTTCTGAAAAAGTCCAGCATATTCTCTGATCATCTGTTTTGATGTTGTTTATGTACTTATCCAGTAGTAAATTTTCCAGCATCCTGCCTGTTGAGTATGCTATGGAATATTCAAATTATCAAAATGGCAATTATTTTTGCAAATGCAGCTAACATTTTGACTCATGCTTTCTGAGCATCTTGCATAGGTTTTTCAGAGTTGATGACACAGGCCTTCTGAGAAATTAGGTATCCTGAAGATGCAGATAGCTACTGAAAATTATTTAGGGTTTTTCATCCTAATTTGAAATATATATGTGTATAAAAACTGTGTATGATAATAAAACTAAAAGAACTAAGCTGAAGTTTCCTAAGGGGCAAAGGGCCAGGCTTCTAACATATTTATATAATAAACTACTTTTGTGGATAGTGAGAGATGGCCACCTCAGTTTTGTTAAAAATATGATTCTGAAAGCATTTTTCAGGCTGTCAAGACTAAGGATTTCTTGAACTGTTCTATAACCTCCAAAATCACTTATCAAGGGCAACAGTTTCTGACTTAGTTTTTTCTACAGAGATATAAAAGCTATTTGAATACTATTTTGTCACCTAGAACTCCAACCAAAACTCTAAAATCTTTAAATAAGTTTATTTTAGCATTAAGTATTTGAAAATAAATATTTGAATGAGAGGTCACTGCTTTCTTAACTAATAACAGTTCTATCATTTCCCAAGAGACTACTTTAAAAAGAAATACAGCAACTTCTGTTTGATAGTAATAAAATTTGTGGCAAAGGCTCTGGGATTTTTCTTTCAAGGTAAAAAAAAGCTTTAGTATTTCATTAGCCACTGATACACTGGTGATCAAATAGAAAAATAAAATGTCTTGCCTCTTTGCACAAGCAAAAGCATCACATTTTTATATGTAAGTCTATCAGAAGAGTATGCAGGCATAAGAAGACAGGCTTGATTACAGAGCTCAATGAGAGGCTCCTGTCCTTGAGCTGCTGGGTTAGTCCAGAGGGCTGTTGTTACTGCCTGGTCAACCATAACAGAAAAAAAGAAGGAAAACTCCCCAGCACTCTAGAATAAATGCAGAAATAAACTTTTATCTTGAAAGGGAAGCAAAAAGAATGTGACTTCTTCAGTCTGCCAAACCGGAAAAGGGATCCCTGTAAAATTCATATGGCAAGGGAGAAGACTGCCCAGGCATTTCGCATTTCATCTGCGCTAGCAAAAGCTGAAGAATAAAGACAAAGGCAGAAACTTACCAGCTGGGCTGAAGAGAAGGAGGAAGTATGTAAATGCAGGGGGAAAATATCCAAGCTTGAGGTGCAAGTTGTATGATGAGACTATCAGGCAATATTTTTATTTATTTTATTTCTGTATCTGGTGTTTATATAATGTAATAAACTCACAGTCCTGTAGGTATCTTTGTAGAGAGCATTCAAACAGCATCAGTGTGTTTTCCAGGGCTGATACCTGTGATGAAAGTTGACCTGTACTGTCTGGGAAGCAGTGTTTTCATCTGAATAACAGGCAGTACATTTCTTTGGCACAGAACAAGTGCTTGCAATGGGTGAATTTACATGACTGACAGAGTTCTGTTTATAACAGCTCACCATGACGAAATTTAGCCATTTATCTTGAAGAAATTTTTCTGAAAGATAATATTTCACCAAACAACTTCAAGCTCTGGTAAAGGCATTTCCTTGCTTGGGAGTTTGGTTTTGTTACCTGGACCAAATCAGGGGTTTTAAAAATTATTTTATCTTCTTGAATCTTACTTCAAGTCTCATGTATGGCATTCTAAGGATATTTTGCGAAGTATATCTAAAAATATAATCTTTCATACTGTTTGTTTGAAGTATTTTAAATAATTTATCTTGTGTAATACTGTGGCTTCACATACTGTATGTAGTTCAGCAATCAGAAGTATGTTCCCATGCTAAACCTTAAAATCAGAAATGCAGGCTCACATAAGTTTATCTTTAAACCAGGCCTTGATATTGTAGTTTTGAGACATAATGGTTCTGTTTTCTGACCTGCTAAAAGTCTTTCGTTGTGCTTAAGAAAGTAGATGGCACGGCTGAGTATTCTCAGTAGCAGAACTTACAACAGAAGGATACATAACATAGTGATGTTGGAAAGTAAGCTGTTTTGTATTTGCTACAGACATCACATGGATATGTGGGGATTTATCTTCCAGAAGAGATTCTGCTGCGGTTATTTATGAGGTTTCCCTTGTTTTTATAGGAGTTTGAGGGGTTTTTTTTAGGTTAGCTTCATTGCTTCTTGATCTAAGATGAGCTGAGTCCTCCCTAATCTGTGTATGCATACTCTAAACAAGTAGCCCCTTTTATAGCCTTATTAATGTGGGAATATTATACAAGTCTTGTGCAGACAGGGAACTTGGGTATGCACAAATGTGCTTACTACAGAAAAACCAATTCTAAGTGTGAAGCCCAGTAATAAAATAGAAACTTTGCAGGACCTTCATTAAAAAACAGAGAAATTGTGTCCTAGCATTTCTTTTCCAAACGTTCTGTTGTTCTTTCTATTGGATGTATATTTAACCCACTGTGTTGGGATTTTACTCTTTTTTTACTGTGCAGATTTTACTCTATTTAGAAATCTCTTGTTTTGCTTCCTATTGGCTCTCCCATGATCATTGTACATCTAATGGATTCTCTTTTTGATTTCAGTGGCAAAAATCTGCCAGCTGAGTCCTTCAGATTCCTTAAACTGGTTGAAAACCCATCTCTTTAAAGATGCTACAGAATCAACATTGGTTTCTCTCCCCATCTTCTGACGTCTCTTTTAGTGTGATTATGGTTGCCTTCTGGTAGTCATTGGTAAACTGTTATCAGTTGGTACAGTTGATATAAAACTCTTAGATTTTATGTCTTAAACTCCTATTTTGTTTATGAAAGCTTATATGGAAGTTGGTTTGGATGGTCCTGGAATGTCTGGCTGGCTCCCTCCTGGTTTCAGTAACAAAATGGTCTCCTGACCAATGCACTTTTTTTTCTGAGCTCCCTTCTATAAGAAGCTTCAGGTTTCCTTTTGAGAAGGAATCTGCATAGTTGACACTTCAGTTTTCTGTAGTATCTAAATATCAGATCACATCATCTACAACTCTACCAAAGACAGTATGAAGATGTGCTTCATGCTGTGTCATGCCATAGAAGTAGCTTGCTGGCCAGATTTGGATCTTTGTGAACATAGCCCGCTCAGTCTGGAGAGACAGATCTCTGCATGTGGACACATGTCAGGCCCTGGGACTTGGTCCCTGTAATTAAGAGAGTCAACAGTAGCAGCACTGTCTATGGAGATCTTCCAATCCTATATTCCTAACTGGCAAAAGATGCAGGCACTTAATTCTTAATGCAGCCATATGAGATGTAATATCTGTGTACAAAATGAGTCCAGTTATCCAGACTCATCTGTGACATTTTACACAGGTAACTTTTTAAAATGCAGTTCAAGTTCTGAGTTAAATACATCTGTTGAATCATAGCATGGATCTTTGTACATATATGCAACAAATCGTTTATCCAGTACATCAAAATAAATGGATGATACTGCTTTGTTTTCCAATAGAATTCTAAAAATTGCCTCATGAATATACAATGCATCTGACTTCACTTATTGTTCAATTAAGGTCTTGGCATTGACAACAGAACATCTTCACCACAGAGCAATTCTTCTCCATGGGATGATACGCTTTTCAATATATCCATACATGCAGCAATACGACATGGAAAATGGAAGTTACTAACTGGATATCCAGGTAACGAAATAACTCCTTTTCATATAGTGTGGCCTATCTCTCACCTGCCACAAAGACAGTTTTATTCTGTTTCATGTATTTTAATTTCTTAGCAATTCTGCTAACTTCTTAGGTTTTTGACCACATGCAAAAATCTAGAATGGGTGCTTCTAAAATGTACACTTTTGTTTTCCAAATATTTGGTCTATAAATTACTATAAATCTAGTGGGAAAACTGTCACAGAGTACCTCATGTTGGAAGGGATCCCTAAGGATCATAGAATCCACGAAGAAACTCCATTAAATTAATTGATATGAAATAAAGTAACATGGAATTCTGAATCCAAATGGTGCAGGTTTTTGTGCATAAATAGATATCCTTTATAGATAGCCTTGGACTACAAATAGTCTGGTGTAGGGCTAGAGTTAAGGAGTGCAGCAACAGTCACTGACTGCTCAGGGGCATGTGAATTTGTCAATACAGCATAGCTGTGTCTCTGCACTATTGCTCCATATCTGAGAACTGACCTTGGTCTGTTCCTCTTTCTTCAGGCTGCAGTCATTGGTTCCCTCCACCATCTTTGTTCAGTGTGTCGGAGATTCAGTCATCTGATCCACCGAAGAAGAGACTTTGGCTATTTGATATTGTTCATGATCCTGAAGAGAGAAATGATTTGTCTGAAAAATATCCTCACGTGGTGGAAAAACTGCTCTCACGGCTTCAGTATTATCATAGACGTTCAGTGCCCATATTCTACCCTGATGAGGATCCCCACTGTGATCCAGCAGCAACTGGGGCTTGGGGTCCTTGGGCATAGTGTATGACTTCGCATCCTAAAAAAATCCCTAGCAGAGTCTGATATATGGACTCAGAGGCCTAGTCACATATGTCTTACTTTTTTTAATGAACTATTGCTAATTGTGAACTTCTTCCTTGAGCAATTCAGTATTTTTTACTCTTAAAATGTTTGGCACCTTATTTCAGTCTTTTCCCACTCTCTTGTTGCCAAAAATTGTATGTGGAATGTTAGTAAAATTATAAATCTATTTTTTTTATATTCTTTGTTTAGAATATGCTTTTAATGAAGAAGATAAAACATTGCCTCCTTCCTTGAAAGAGAGTACTTTTCTTAAAAAGCTGTAAGGGGCATCCAGAATGCATCTGTCTTATGGAATAAACTGATTTTTGGTTTTGTGTTTGTTCAGGAGAAGACTGTCCTGGAAGCTGTTAAATATGTGTAAAGACTAGAAAAAAGGTAACATGAAAGTTTGCATGGTAATTTTTGCCTTTAACATGTACCACCATTCAGAAAAGGGAAGAGATGGAAATCTCTCATGGTAAAACAGAAAACTTCACACAATACAGAAAAATTCCTCTTACTTGTTCACTCTTAATGCATCAAACTGGAGTAGAGAGTGGTGGTCAGCGGGAGGGCAGGGGTCCCAGGCAGAGGGATCTTGATGGGCTAAAGAAGTGGGTGAGTAATGATATCATGAAGTTGGACAATTGCAGAGTACTGCACTAGGGATGGAGTAGCTGCATGCAGGAGTACATACTGGGCCATGCCCAGATAGAAAGCATTTTTTGGGGGGAAAAAATGTGGGCATCCTGCTTGACAATAATTAGGACAAGAATTACCATTTTCTCTCTTGATGAAGAAGGCCATATATGTTCTGTATGAGCAAGAATGTAACCAGCATTTTAGGGGAAGTCTGTTTTCTATCAGTACTAGAGTATAGCATCACATTGTGGGCTTCCCTGTACAAGAGAAGTATTGACCAGTTGAAGTGAGTTCAGTGGAGAACCATGAATCTGACCACAGGAAAGATAGCAAACAAGGGGAGTCTAAAGAAATGGGTTTAAAGTTTATGCTGGAGAAGAAAAGGGAAGTTGCTATCTTCAGCTACCTCATGTGAGGGTGTAGAGAAGAGGAAACTAGGCTCTTCTCAGAGATGCAGAAAGATGGAAAGCACACAGGGAGTTCTAATGCAATGTAAGAAAAGAAAAAGCAAAAACACACCATGAGTTTAGTCAAATAAGGGAGCTGCAGGACTATGGCAACTCTGTTCCTAGAGATGTTCAGTCTGTGGCTGGAGAAGATTCTGAACAACATGATCTGAAGCTGGATCAAATTTGGGATCGACCCTGCTTTGTCAGAGGTTGTGAGAAACAACCACGTGACCAAAGGCCTGTTCTGCATGAATTATTCAACAGTTCTGTGATGAACAAAACCTTACTTCTATTGCCTGCCTGGTAAGCACCCTTTCTTCTCCTATTTTGTTTCTTTATTACCATTTTTTTTTTTTTGTGTAGTCTGTTTTCATCTTGAGTGGGCTCTGAGCCATGAAGAAACCAGGCCAAGCAACATTTCTCAGTTACTCATCAAATTGATGCAAGAGCAACCCAGCTGCTCTATTAATGTCTCAAGCCTTGAATTCTGGTACTGCTTTCCAGTGTCCTTGGCCAAGTTCTCAGGATGCAGAGCTCAATCTGTCATCATATCCAGAAAGCAGAGGTCTAATTGCCTTTTTTCTGGCTCCAGGACCAACTCTTATAAATTGCACTAAAATTTTGCACAACTTCTCCCAGTTTTCTCATGGGAGAGTTCTGCTAATTGTTAGCAAACAGATTAATAAAGATGTAGACTTTACAGAATTTGTGCATTTTTTTAAAAATAGAAAGATAAACTCTGAAAAAAAGGCGAAACTTAAAAAAGCTGAAAATGCATATAAAAATGAACATAAATTCCTTTCTGATACATCTGATTCTCCACTACACTGTCTTGAATCTCATCTTAAATGCTTCTCTTTTCTACCTTTGATGTTTTCCTACAAGTAGAAGTGAAGCAAAAGCTCTCCAGAAGCGTGTTCAGCTGTTTCCCTTTTTCCCAAAGAAATGTTTGTCTCTCTCCTTTGTCACTTCCACTACTTTCAGTATTTTTTCCTATTGTAGCTTGTTCACTATCTTCAGCCTTGAAGACAGAGAAACAAGAAGAGTAGTTTGGGAGAAAGTAATTCTTCCGTAATGGAGTATATATTCTCTGTGGTTTGTTTGTATATGTTCCTCTGGAACCCTGTTTCAGACCAAGGTTCAATTTCCTTCCCCATTCATCTGTCAGTGACTGAGTGCAGATGATTGCAGCAGGATATGACTAAGGGAAGTTCTTCAGATTGTCCCTCACAATTGCTCAGAGTCTCAGAGATTAGTTTTCTGTTCCATCAGGTTGCACAGCCTGTCCATTAGGGTCTTTGGGCATAGTGCACAGCCTTAAAATACTTTCTATACTGTTGGTGTTCACACAATCACGTGTCCACAGCTTAACTTCACACTGTGTAAGGAATCATCTGTGTGTTACCTGCCCCAACATAATTTGAATTTTTACTGGTAAAATACATCTACTATGACAGAAGCTGTTACTATGCTACATTTAGCAACTTTCTTAGTACCCAATATATTTAAAATATTAAAAAAAGTAGCCTCGAAACTGGTACCTGATCAGATCTGTTTCATGAAAGACATTTGAGCTTTTCTACTGTGTGGCTCTTCACCCAACTCCTGTTCAGATTTTGGCTAACGTGCAGCTCACGCAGAGCCCTGGTGTGTGTTGGGAGGAGTGCCAGGAATGCCACAGGAAGGGCAGGGGTATTTACGAAGCCATTACCACCTGCAGCTTGCTGCCTGCTGCAGCCCTAACCCTTCCTATTCATTGTCCGTCAGTTCCTCCAGAATCCACTAACTTACAGAAACCGTGTAGACCAAACCTTCAAGCTGGAAGGTGCAAATACAACAGCTTGCATATCCAACATGAGCCAGGCTGCCGAGGCTTTCATGCTTCCTGGTGTGATACATGGGAGGCCTGCACCACGGCGGAGGAGAAAGGATGAGCACTCTGACCACCAGCTAAGGGAGTATTTTGCTTACAGGTGTGTAAGTTACGAGTTACAGATTAGACAACTTGTGAGTTAGAAACCTCATGAATTAAAGAATGAATTAGTGAATTCTTCTGCTACTCTAGTCTGTACAAAGGGGATTGAGCCCTTGTTTCCTTTCCTAATGAGCTCATAAAATAATTTACAGACTATGTTGTCCTGTAAATTAGAGAGATCCAATTGGACCATGTCAGTCTTGGCTTCAGAGCACAGCAGCATTTCACTTTTGAGCTATTGAAGATTCTTTATGATAACTGAGGCTCAGGCTCTGTTAATTGTGGACCACATCAAGGGATGGAAAATGTAAACATCAAACCCTTTTTATAAGCTGCTGCATCATGTTGACTAAGCCTGCACCTTCCTTCACTAGCTCTAGAAAAACCTTTATTGCATTTCCCTTTTCTAACTATTGCAGTTTATTTTTTACTGCTATAATGATTTATTCTAGTTTATAACTTATCTGTTTAGTGCAACCATAAGTTTTGTATCCTAATTGTCTGTAGCATACCATTAGTAATGTGGTTTGGAGTATGGGATTCTGAAAGAGTAAGGTGTCAAATTGCCTTTTGTGACTTTTAGATTTACTCTTATTGTATGTCTCTTAATGATATATGTTGTCCTTCAAATATCTTTTATGGATAAATCATCCAAATAGCAGAGTTCTCATTCATTCAGAATGTGTTGGTTAGTTAATTCTGCAGTCAAATGCAGGTGGAGATACTGACACCATTTCCTAGTGTGTAAGGCAAGTAGATTCAATAGATTTACATTATTCTCTTTTTTGTAGCTCATATTTCAGACTAGAAAGCTAACTGTTCTCAGTCAATATCCACATATAACATTTTAGTTTGTATTAGCCATTACAAAATGTGGTTGCCACAATAACAAGGGACTGGACTCAGGGATGTGGGGAATTTCTGCCCTACATTCCTGTGTGTCCTTCAGCATTCAGTACTCATATTACATGAGGAAAGATGTTGGCTTACCCACAAAAGCAAGACCTTTTGTTAATGATATTTTTAATACAGGTGTTGCTTTTTTTTTTATGGTGATATGTAGTTTCATGGAAGAGAAAGAAACATAAGCTAATTTGTAAAAGCTCAAGTAAATAATGTATTTGAGTCTCCTTTCAATGTCAGCTCCCCTGCTAAAGTTAGAAAATACAAAAAAACATGTAATTTTCATTTCAGAGGTAAGCAGAGCTTTTATGTGTTCTCTTTTTTCTGTGTCCTACAATCTGCATTTTAATATCTTGCAGATATTCTAGTTCATATAATTCATTTATTACAAGAGACTGTGGCATGTCACCATCTTGTATAGGTATTAATTCACCCTGTTTCTTCTTGTTATATTTTAACATTCAAAAGTTCAATTTTTTTCTCAGCTACAGTATACATAATTATTTTTCTTCTAATTATTTTCCATGGGTGGTCCTTCATAAAACGTTTAATTGAACTGGATTAGGGGGGGAAAACCCCATCTGGCTGACACATTTAGGTTGGCATCTGCAAAGAGTTGTATACTGTTCAGTTGTTTCGAATTGAGAAATAGAGAATTCTTTATATGTTTTGTGGTTACTTGAGTAACATTCAAAAATGCAAGTATTTGAACACTCTAAATAAAACTTCATTTCATCCCTTTCCAAGTTAAGATTCATTCTTAATCTAGCAAACATCTGAGCATTTTGAATTCAAAACTCTTAATTTTTATGCTTTAGAAATTATTTAAGCTTCAGAAAAGTAACAAGTTGAGGAAGCATGCTCACACTGACTACACATTTTGCATTGCTTATTTATAAAAAAAGATGCATACAGGCAAGAAGGGGATGAGCTTAAAAGCAAACCAGAAGATCTGGATCTGTTCTTGAGTCAAAGACCCCATATTCAGCCTGAAAAAAAATTTGTTCAACTTTCCTTAAGTTGATAGACAGGTCTTGGGTAAAGATCTGAGTTTAATGCTCTTTGGAATCTCTGAACAGAACCTGGAGTTTAAACACCTGTGGGCTGTGTGAATTTGATTCTCCACTCCACAGTCCCTGTTGATGTCTGTGAACTTGCCTCTTATTTTCTGATAAAGTGATTTAATGGTAGTGAGGCTACTAGGGATATTCCCAAAGCTCTTCCTTGCTTTCTTTAAGAAACAGTAAATGAGTTTGAGGTTACACAGAGAATCCTACTAGACCTGTGCCATCCTATTGCAGACTTACCAAAGAGTCCTGATGGAAGGTGTGGTAGTGACAATCACTGCTACAGCATATGTGATGGAGTCTGGCACAAAAGGACATATATGGTCCATATGTTTGTAATCCTAGGGCCAGGGACACCTAAATGGCAAATAGGAAGGTGAATCACAAAACATGTAAGTCAAAAGTCTAAATGAAAGATTCCTTGACAAATAAAAAATACAGTGTCAAGCATTACCAGGGGATCCAGAATCTAACCAGAGGTTTCTGTCCTGAGCCTATGAACACCAAACCATTTCCAGGACGTGGTAGTTATCAAAGGAGAATTTGTTTTCTTGCCTACCTGCTCCTTTGGCAGCCCACCACAGGCCCCCCATCTAGCTGGACCTCAAGACTGTGTCTCTCTCATAGTGTTAACCTTAGCTCTGGCATGATGGAGGAGTCAGAGGACCCTTTCTACACCACAGCCCTTCCCTTGGCAGCTCCTTGCAGCCCCACCCTAAGTGGATCCATAGGCTTCATGTCTCTTTAACTATAAATAAGCTGAGGTTTGTAACAGGAAAGTAGTGCTTTTGCTAAGAGGAGAAAAAAACCTGCCAATTCTAAATTTGAGAAGGTTAAGCAAGTTTTTGCCAGTGGGTTTCCAAATGAGTGTTTTAACTCTTTCAGCTTATTGTCTTTGTCAGCTGCAGGCAGTGGACTCAGTTTTGTTTCAAGCTGGGTTGTTGTATGGGAAGATCCTGGTTTAAATATATGGGGTAAAGAGTTTTCTTAGATCCCAAGCTGCTTTTTCTGATTCCAGTGCACTCGCATGTCTTCTTCCAGTGCCTTACAATTCATCTAATGAGCTCATCCACATCAAGCAGAACTGCTGCAAGGAACAGTAAAAACTTTTTTTGGCACAAAGCAGTTGGAGTGAGTCAGCCATCCAACCGTGGACAGGATCAGTGACTGCCCTTGTGATAATTGCATACCATAGTTAGCAGAGGCAAAGAGGATGATGCATTAGTTCTTGTTGCATTAGTTGTTCCCTCCTGAGACTGTTATTTTTGCAGAGTGGAGTGGAGAGGTATTGGAAAGGTTGGTGATATATCTGCTGCCAAGTTCCAAAGAAGTGACTACCAGTTGCCATCATCAAAACAGCTACCGGATGTTGATCCCCTAATCCTAGCTAAACTCAATAGCAATAAAGGCAGTTATATTTTGTCTGCAAGACTATAGTTAGGAAAAAAGTACAGTCAGAATCGCTAGATTTGGATCTAAGGAATGCACTGTTTATTTGGACAAATCTTCAAAAGCCACAACAAGGTACTGCACCAAAGCCACAGTTCTGGGCTGCCAGATTTTGGTATTCAGGACAGTGATAAAAATAAAAGAGCTCTGTCTTGCTTTTCTGCTGTGTGTTCTTGCTATTTCTTCAAGCAAACAAAGAGTCAGAACACAGTGAATACACGTACAAACAAAGTAAGCTGTGTTCAGTATTCAGCAATGCTTATTGAGTAGTTTTGGGCATGGAGCCCATGGTAATGAATGGAAAACTTTGATCAGGACATCTGTGGCCTGCCCAAATAATTTAATGGGATCTGCAATCCTGCCAGGAACGTCACTTGATGCCCTTATTAACCAGGGATGTTGGAGCCTTTCTTGATTGTGTACATTCTCCAAGCACACTCCTGAAGTAGAAGTCATCAATTTTTATTGGCTAGAAAGCTTCAAAATGGCTTATTCAAGGACGTCTGAGCCCTTAAGTTTACCCTTCACATTTATCCTGCTTTACTGAGAAAAAAAGTTTAATGAGTCTGTGTGGACAATGAGAAGATGAATGTTAAGAGCACTGAGTCAGAGGCTGGTCTTCATTTCTAGCAAACATGCTTTCAGTTCCAGCTTAACTGTACTTTACTCACAGTAACAAATAGTTTTGTCTTTGGCGTTTATTTATTTATTTATTTAGTGGTTGGTTGGTTGGTTTTTTTTATCTATAGTTTGCAGTCATGGCAGTTCTGTGATTCCAAACTGTTTTCTCAGTGTTGCTCATCAGTGTGTGGTTATCCAGGGAAATAGTCAATTTGTGAAGGATCATAATTTTTTCCCCTCTTCCCTGTGTATTACTGGTAAGAGGAGTCTTTTTAAAAGGCTGTGAACATCATAATAACTGCCAGTCCAAGAACCATGAAAGCACTGCTGCCCTATAGGTGGCCCCTATAGATGTCCTGTATTTTCACTTTAATTCTTGTCCCTTTTGATTGTTTTCAAATATTCTGTTTTACAAGTCATACTTGATTGATAAAGCACTGTCTGAAATTATCCCAAAGTGGCTATTAGTCTGGTCTAGTCATACCCCCAGCCCTCTCAGTGACATGTTGTAGAAACAAAGTCGTCCTGCCTTTTCATTTTTGTTTTGACTTTGCTTTATAATGAGGAGAGCATGGTCATGGTATATTAAACAACTGGATAAGAGCAACATACACATTACCATTACTCTACTTCTAGATAAAGCTCCAAAACTAATACAGTGGGGAAGCCTGGCTATGAATTTACTGACAGTTTCCTTTTGCCGTAAATTCAGCATTAGAAAAAAATCCAGAACAGCTGAAATGGTATAGCCTTTGGCTGAATTAAAAAAATATACACATTTATAATATCAAAGAAGGCTTTGGAAAATATCCCAGCTGGATTTTGAAAAATGTAGGAGGGAACAGGGTAGAACAATTGCATTTCTGTTTATATTTGCCCTAGAAAGTAGCCCACTTTGAAGAAACATTTAGGAATGTGAATGATTGAGAGATTGTCTCTTAGAGTCAGCAGGTATAAGATGTCTGAAATTCCTTTGAGTTATAATTGCTTGTTAACAACAGGATTTTTAGGTAATTATTTCTACCCACAATACAAAGGAATTTAAAGTACTTTGTTTTTTGTAGAGAAGCTTTTAGAATTCACCTCTTTCTGTATTTACTTTGTAATACAGCAAAGGCCATGGCACAGTGAAAAAATGTCTAAAAGCAAATTTTTCTTTAATTATTATTCCATAACTAAAAAATTGAGAGCATTTTCATACAAAAATAAGATTTTCTATGCAAATGTTTATTCTATAAATAATATTAAATCCAATTGCAAGAATCCATCTTTCTGGCTGTAAAGACTGAGTGTAGTGTTAAGAGGCAAGTGCAATTAATAACCCACAAATATAATTCAGGATTTCTGTATAATGTAGTGATTTATACATTTTATAATTAACTTGTGATATAAAATATGTATGATCTGTATGAACCTAATCCACAACCCAAATCCAAACAAAGCAAGCTTCTACATTGTCTGTTTGTTGTACTTCTAAATTTTATATTTGTGGTCTTTGGTTCTAGATACCAATATGAAATTATTCAGTATTTACTTTTTCAGAAGCAGTGAGGATGCTGAAATCTGCTATGACAACATTGCTTAAAAACCACTCTTTTCACAGCCTACAGTACTATAAGCATCCTAAGCTGCTTGCAAAAGCAGAATTTTTACTAGCAGCCACTATCCATCCTTTTACTTAATGTGATTTAATGACTTTTGTTTAATGACATGTTCAAATAAAGTAATGGCCTCTTTTTAAATGTAAATGCTGATTTTACCTATAGTTTATTTTCATTATGCTTTTCATAAATGTACTGCTGATGTGCCTTAGAGTAAAAGAAAATGTTTTAGGAACACTTGGTTTCATCCTAAACATTATTCAGGTCATAAGTGACTATCATACACTGATAATCATAAAAATTCTAAATGTTGCATAGGTTTGGTATCACTTAACTCCATAACTCTCAGCCCCAAATGCATACACAACTGCAGTGTCCTTAGGACATTGTTTCCTTCCCACTGCTCTTTTAGGAAGTGATTACTGTGTAGACCTCTCTGTACTATCAGAGTGAAAGAGTAATTCTGCTCAATGCCATAGCTTTAAGTGAATGCAGTGAAAGATACTTGCCCATGGGCTGCACTCAGAAGATTCTGAATTAACTAATGATTAATTAACATCTGTGCGTCTGAGTTGCCCATATGACAAGATAGTGAGGACAGGATATGAGAGAAGCAGAGACAGGGCTGTGCTTGGAAAAACTTTGTTCAGGATGTTGATCACTCAACCTGAGTGCAGTCATCGTTCCAGTTTGTTTTATGAATTGGCCCAGTCCAAATGCAGAGTGGAATTAAATATTCCTGTTTATCATATAAACTGGAATCATGTTTTAGTTCAGAGATCACTCTTTTATTATTGTTCACTGGAAAAGTTATATTTGTTATGAAATCACGGGTTTATTTTGAACAGTAATATGAAGATGTGATGACAACTGTTACGCTGTGTCACTGTTGGAGGAGAAACTTACTCTCTCAGTTAATAACCCACAGGTTTTTGTTTTTTTTAATCTATGCATATTACAAACATTCTATTCTTGTTTAATGCTTAGTTTTTTTCATTGTGTGTTTAAAATACATGTTAGCTAGATGTAATTCCAGAGAAAGTTAGCAAACATACATTTATTCATAGAACTTCAGTTTCAGAATGGACTTTAGGAGCTATCATTGTTAAAGTTTACTGTATTGAAATTTTATAATCTCTTTTTTGTCACAGTTCTACTCAAAAACCTGGAAATGAAGGGGTTTTTTAGTGAAGAATAAATTATAGCTATAAATCCTAGAAAGAAAACATGCATTTAAGATAGAGTTTTCTTTTGGTAGATCCATAATAAAGCCCATAGGTACAGTGAGCCCAGTAAACCTGGTAGATTTCTATAGTTTAAAATGGGCCCATATTTAGCTTTACATTACTGCTTAGAAATCAAGTTCCAAAAAACAGTGGCTACCGTTCTTTCCCTTAGGGTCTGAACAAGGAAATCCAATGTTTTCTGGTCAGCAATAGGAATTCCACTTTGTAATCTGACACTTTTCATTCCTCTCCTCTCCAAGGCAGTAAACCAAAAATTAAAG
This sequence comes from Sclerurus mexicanus, assembly GCA_013396755.1. NCBI lineage: Eukaryota > Metazoa > Chordata > Aves > Passeriformes > Furnariidae > Sclerurus > Sclerurus mexicanus. The sequence continues at coordinate 306,951 of VWZF01002921.1, forward strand.
GCAGAACAGATTTTCAAATCATGTAGCATTTGTAAATCCTCACACACCTTTAATGGTTTGTTGGCATGTAGAAACTGAAAACATCATGACCTGACCTTTCTCCTGTCAGTTCCTGCTCTCATCACACTGTCAAGTTATGCACATTTCACCGAGAATTCACGCTTTACATTTCTCTGATTTCAGCCCTATTGTTCCAAACTCATGAGGAATAAAAGGAGTCACAGAAGAGCCAAGATCTTCATATTAGGAGTCTGATATAGTGCTATTGTATCCAAGTGAGCTACACCAGTTCATACCAACAAGTACTATGCAGTTATTAGAAAGATATTAGTCTCTTTTTTTTTCTGGTTTTTTATGTCTGGTCTCTAGCAAGCATGTGGCACTGGCATGCTTCTGCATATTTATGCAGTGGTAACAATTGGATCTTTTCATGCTCAGAGTAACTCAATTCCAGTCAGTCTGTAATTTCTTTCTGACAGACTCGTTATTTCTCTGGCGATGATATGCTTATGGTTAAGGGCAGCTATACAATTTAAAAACAGACAATTTTTCTCTAAGCACAGTGTGTCTGTTGAAGCACAGTTCTGTCCTAACAGCACATAAGCCTGCTCACCCGATGACCATGGCTGCATTGGTTGTAGAACATGGTTATAACACACTGGATAAAGCAAGCATCTTGCAATACAGCATTATTTGCTTCTACAGTTTCTGTTAATTCATCTTTCTGTGATGGATATGTATTTTTACAATAGTTATTGCAAAGTCTGTGGATTCTGGACTAAAAAATTTATCCAGTCACTTTGGCTGCTTGTTCTTATTTAGGATTTGTTCAAGTTCATGCTGGTGTCAGCATGCCCTCTGACTTCACTGGAAGATCTCAGTGCTATTTGAAAAAAAAAAAAACATCAGATTATTTGCAAGCTGCAAACTCAGTTGGAACTGTATAAGCTTTTATAAGACTTGTTTGTAGTAGGAACAAATGTAGTAAGGAGAGCAGTTAGGAAATCTCTGTTTGCTGTTCTCTGTGCTTTCAATGTATGTGCTGTACTTTATTTGTTATTCGTGTATATTGAACTTCCTTAGTAATTTCGACGACTCATCTGTTAAAGACGCTTTTGAAGAGATATGTATTTTTGGAACATTTCTTATAAGTGTGATACTTGCTGAACTTGCGTAAGAAGTTCTGAGAAGTACACTCCTGCAGCTAGTGAATTTCTTGGGGAAATCATAGCCAGGTTTTGGTGAATTCCAGACCTTGAGTTTGAGTACATCTCTATAGCTGACACCTCTAGTGTCATCCATATCCAAACAGTGACAGACACTATTAGTGTAGATTGGAAAAACAAAAGCTTGTACGTTTCTGTAGGTTTACTGTAAGGTTGCCATAGTAAATTCCAGCACAATGACTTTATTCTCATAGGAAATGATGCGGGTACTCTTGTTACTCTTATCAACAAATGTTATACGTCACAAGTTTATGCATTGCCTGCAAAGCAGAGAGAAGGCATTGGCAATTAGTACATCCTGTCCTTCATAGGTCCAACACGTGAGATTTTTCACACCACCTTCTGAAATCAGCTGCTGGGAGGAAGGAGCACTGGCAACAGCTTTAAGGAAGTGCAGTGTCAGGCTCTGCACTCTGTCAATTAGAAGTCTGAATAACAATTGGAATAACAATTCATGGTTAATGGTGATTAATGTTCCTTTCCAATTTGCTAGTTTTTAACTTGTGGGAAAAGATCACATAAAGCTGAAATACTTTCTAATAACTATTGATATTAATGATTTGCTTTTTTTTTAAAAAATAGGGGTTTTTAAGTCTGTTAATGAGAAATTAAGAATAAAACTTTGTTCAGAGAGTGTGTCATTTAACTAAACCTGATGAACCTAACTGCACCTAACTGTTGTAACCGCTCCTTTTTCCCACACTGTTGTTTTATTTTTTTAAACTTCAAAGTCTCCTCCTGATTGATGCACAGATATTTTAACAATGTCTTTGTTGTGTGCTGCAATCAGACAAGTGCTAATCCCCTTGAGGAATCTGGCAGGACTGTGGGAATCTTCCAGCCATAATTGTATCTCTATCATAAATGTGATGATATTGGCAACTTCAGCTGAGTTGACAGAATGTGCTGTTGTAGAGGGTGAATTATATCTACTTTCTCTATTGACCTACAAGTCTAAGGGTCATTCATTTAAGCATTCTTTGCTGTCTCTGGTAAGCAGTTTTTTGGTGCTGTTCTGGAAGATGTTAGAGACATAAATGCCTACTGTATTTAAACAAAGAAAGACTGTAATCAGAAAAACTAAATGGAAAAAACAACAGGAAATCCTAATTACACAGTTAAAGTAAAATTACTTGCATGGTGAATTATAATCGGTGAAACTGAATTTTAATGGGGTAAAAAAGACATCTTTCCTTTTTATTAGTTTGAACATTATGAGAAAAATAAAGCAATATAAAGGTGCTGAATGTGAATCCATTTACTGTACAACTATGTTATCCCAAGTCCTTGATGGACTCACTTGGTTATTTAGAAGTTACTTTAACCAAACACTTTAATATGTTTGTTTTTCTTTAACAGGTCCTAAGTGCAGAATAATTCCATTGAAAACTAATTTTTGGGGCAAAGGATGTCACAGATGATTCACTGCATGCCTAAATGTGTAACCTCCTCATATTTATTCAGTTTTTGAATCTCTGCCTCAAGCCATGATTATCACTTGCTCAAATTCTGGCACAGACCCTCCCTTTCTCTGGAAATAAATACAGTTTCTCCAAGTACAGGGGAAAACCCCTTGATTTTTAATCTTGTGAGTTACTCCACATATCCTCTCTCTCTGTATTTACATGAGAAAAATGTAAGATACCCATCCTTCAAATTATCCAGTAGACCCATGACTTGCAAAATATTTATTCACTGGATTTTACTTTTTATGACCAAACTAAGAGGAAAAAAATATGGATTGCTATTTGGCTGTTGTGTTTGTTTTTTTAAAGAGCAAGTGATTAACTTACTCTGATTAGAATAGCACTGATGGAGCTTCAGGGCCATTATAATTCTTTAATTAATGTGGAAGATGGGAGATAAAAAGGCACTCTATTTGTTTTACTGCATATGCTCTATTTGGGCTTCCTGAAGTCCACTTGGCCTACAATCAGTTTCGGAAAGACCATGATTTGGCTCTGAGTCAGATGTTTTGATTGAAATCAGATAGCCAAAACCACAAGAATCTTAACTTGTTAGAAATGGTGACTGTTCCAAAAACGTGAGTCCTGAAGATTGGCATACACACAGTAAGTAGAAGACATACATAAAAGCTCCTGATGTACTTTTAGCTTAGAGTTTTATAAATTTTACTGCTGTTACGTCATTGAGAAATGATGTGCACTTTGCCATACAAGGCCGGCTTTCTTGTCAGCTGTTCCAAAGCCAGAATATATATATTCTGTATACTAACAGTGACTTCAGTCCTAATTTTTACTGTCTAGAACTTGGTCAGAAACTGCTTGATGGAGCCATTTCATAATCATCTTGCACCTCGTCTTTCTTCCCACAGCACTGGGAATCACTATGCCTACTAACTGTGTCCTGGACTTGTTGTGAATTCCCAGACAGAACATGACGCATCACTCCACTGGAGCAAAGAAATCTAATTCTTCTTAGTTTACTAAATTATACTTAACATTTTCTTCTTTAGGATTGTCTCCAAGTGCTCTCTCAACAATTCGTAACCAAATGTGTTTCACAGGAAAGTTCATCAACTGAATTAATTTTGATTTTAGGATAGGACTTGTGCTTACTTGTCATGCAGTGACTTTGCAAATGTACCTACCATTTTCTTGTGTAACCATCCCCTAACTACCCAATAAGAAAAATGTAGAAAAAACCTCTTAAGAAAAATAGTACTAGCTGAAATTTGTCATTGTGTTTCAACCGACTCACCTAGCAAAACCCCATCTTTTAAAAGTTTCCATGGGATAGTTAACCAGGTTTGTTACTGTGTGGTGGCTGCCATAGAATTATTTTGTGAACTACTTCTGATGTCCTGTATAATTATTTTGTCTATGATGCCAAGCTCTAAGGTGTAAGTAATAGCTAAGTAAGATCCTATACACTGAAATTGCAATTTTTATTATTTTGGTTTTGGAAGTTGGAATTTTCTTTATTCACTACAGCTCTTTATGGATATTTTGGAACTGCAGGAAAAGCATGTACTAATGACTATGCAACATACTCTTCATCAATATGTGCCTTATTTTTCTCTGTAATTAGTTTCTTCCTTTCTCTTTGTCTTTAGTAGCCCTCTAATTATCATCAGTAACAATGTTTACTTTTAATCAGTTGTGGTATTTTAATTGTCATTTCGTATTTCTTTTTCCTTATTATTCTCAATGATTGTAGTGTCCTTGCATTATCAGTATCATCTGCTGCTAAATGCCAATACTAAATACTTTGTTTCCAAGCTACTATGTTGATTCCATCTTATCTGCTAAAATAAGGAAAGCATGAATTGCTAGGACTAATCACTGTAGTGTTTCGTTAAGGTATCTCCAGCTAATAATTTTCATTTGTATTTTAATCTAGATCATTCATCACTTCTTAAAAAGCTAATTTAATTATTTTTGAGGTGAAAGTCATAAAAATGTGATTTAAAGTTTTCTACTTATACAATTCCCAAATTTTTGTTTGCAAAGCCTAGCCATGATGATGATGACTTACACAGTTAAGGATTAGGCATAACTTAGCACATGAGAGAATCTTTGAGAAATAAAAGGCTGTTGTGCTTCTAAGCATGTGATCCAAGACATCTGTCTTGAACAGGGATAGATACAGGAAAACAAGTTTTTTGCTGCAGTCAGAACTGGCTGTAAGAGGTGAGCAAGATTATTTGATTATTTCACAGAGGCAAGGCAATTCACTCATCAGATGACAGGGTTATCACTGAACATGCACAAATACAAATTCATGGCATAGAAGAGAAATTTACATACTTCATAGCAAGATGATGCAGGAGCATTTACAGGGTAGGTAACTTTATGGGCTGTGAAAAAAATTATCATTTTCATGACTGCCATCAACCTATATTAAGGGATTTGAATTCTAAGGTTTTATAATGTGGCAAATAGAATACTGAGTTAAAGATCTCAGCAAATCTTTCATACTAACATACACAGGGTAAATATGCAGTAAGGTGAAAGGAAGTGTTATGAAAATGCCAGTCTTTCATTTAAAGGAAAGCTAAGGGTAGTGAGAAATGTATATTTTAGCATAGGGCTGAATCCTTAAAGAAGTTTAGCAACCTGTAGTCCAGAATCCTCAACCTCTGGACCAGAAATAACTCCCATTTAGGCCTTGTCTACTTATATTGAGGCTCATCTTCACATACTTTTAAATTTGATTTAGAAATACCATATCAAACCAAGCGATTGATTCACAATCCAGTGAATAATTGAAGAAAGACAATGCTCCCTATAGGGAAGCACCAAAAATACTAAATATCAGGCTTCTTCAGCAGGGTTTTCTCAGTCACTGATTTTATTTTTGAAGTTTGTTTTGACACCTTTCTGGTCAATACAAGTCTTTATTGGTAAAATCTAATAAGTTTGATTATAGAGAATTTAAAATCAAAACACTCAACGAACATTTTGTGACTTAACAATACATACAAATTCTTATTAAGTGGAAATACAAAGTGATAATATTACTTTACAGAAATGCCATTTTTTAATGAAAAGGCGCAATATTTTCAAAGAAGCTTCATGCACCACTGTGCTCTTTCTGAAGACACTTTAGAGTGTTATGTAAAAAGTAAGAGTTTATTGCATTCATTTCATTTTACATTATTACCAAAAAAAGAATTTCATTACTTTGTCATTAAGAGCTTCAGGCACTGGAACAATTTTAAGTGTGCTGACACAAATATGGAATTTTCTAGTAGACTCTTGTTTGAGCTCTCTGAACAAGTTCTCATGTTGTATGTTTTCTGCTTAATAGGGTAAAATTAGTGAGTGTGTTTGCTGGTTTTAAGCCAATAGTTGCTTACTTTTCATAGTTTGTTCAGTTTAGGCTGATTTAAGTTTGGTGTTCTATGCTGAAACAAACAATGGAATCTCATTTCAGAAATGCTGGGAGTTTTTAAAATATCATGGTTAAAGCTCTCTGTACATCCTACATTAATTTTTTCCTCCTAAGTTCAGAACAGATGCCCATGTCCTGGAAAGTAACATTATAATAGGCTCTAGTTTGCCTGGTTACAAATAAGTTGCTCCATTGTAACTGATATACTTAATTGTGATTAGTGATTGACAGAAAAAAGCCTCCTGGTGTCAGTGTGTACACTGTATCAAAAATACACGATTCAAGCTTAAAAAGCATTTTCTCAATTTACAAATCTTTTCTTTTAGCAAGATCCAGGTTGCCCAAGTCATATAGACTGTATATGATCTTCCACACTAAAAGTTCCTCCCTAAATTGATGTCAGTGTGTACTCTGCATATCTTTTGTTCTTTGGAAGAGACATGCAGTTGTGTGCCCCCAGGCTGCTGAGGACATCTAAATCTCTTTAATCTGAAACATGTCAGACTAGTGCTCTTGTGAGGCCATAAACATGAACATGATGTAGCCCCATAGAATGTGTTAATGCTATTGCAGGCTTTTTTGAGAGAGAGTATGTCTGACATGTAATGTTATAAATTGAAATTCAATTTGATAGGTATTGCAGATATTCTACAGCTAAAACTGTCTAAAGGTGGTTGGGAGGGTTTTTTTTTTTTTTTAATTATATATGATGTGTTAACCGCCTTCTGGAAAAATTAAATACATTCTCCTAATAAAGATATGCCCTCCAAAGGTTAGGGTGCTGGTTTTTGTTTTTGTTTTGTTTTTTAATCTTGAGTGTATTGGAATAGTTTGTGGCAAGATCCAAGCAAATGGAAAAAGAGTTACTTCTCAGGAAGCTCAAATTTAAACACAGAACAAATCCTTCTGTACTTTGTTTTTGTTTTTAATTTATTTTCAGAGTTTTGGATTAACCAAAATGTATATGGTGTTGGCAAAAATGCTCGACTGCATGCTTTCCAATTTGGCTTTACAATCAATAAGCCTCAAAACAAAAATAAAAAAAAAGGTGCTTCTAAAGGAGAAACAAGGATCAAGGTTGAAAATGTGATTCAAGACAATGTGGCTAACCATATACATGTAAATGAGAATTCCATCCTTCTTTTATACAGTCTGGAAATAGAAAGCTGATCAATTGAGCCTATTACATAATTTTATTTTGGAGATGGATGTGACCATTTTGTATTATCCATATTCAGAAGTAGGAAGAGTTCAAGTACATTTGTGATAAGAGCTGGAAAGTAAAACAGTGAAACTAGAGCCACATGACACAAGACAGGGAAAAGATTTCAAAAACATCCTAAAGTACTGTATTACAGACGGCTGACAAGTAAAGAAAATGAGGATAAACTGCTAATTCAGACTCCTGGGCTGGAAGGCATAATTATATCTTCTGTAAGAACAGTTTTATTAGAGTGCAAGGTGTGGAAAAGTGGTAGTTGACAGGACAAACAAAGCAAAGGGGAGTCCCACAAAAAACAATCTGCATCATTATTTGTTCCTTCTTTTTCATCCTGACAATGCCATGGTCAGTGTATACAATCCTGAGCATCCAGATAAGCATAAAATATGCTAGGAATCTACTTCCTATCCTTGAACGCAGGGAATGTGTGAATATTAGCTCAAAACCAGCACAAACTGCCAGCAGGAGTAGTTGATGTCTGTACCTGCTCTGATTTGTGCTGCTCTGGTTCTCACTATGTGATGCCTAGGAAACTTCAGTGTAGTCATGGATGAATTAGTCCTTGGCAAGATTGCTCATTGGGGTGCCCATTTCAATTTTGAAAAATGTTTCAAGCGTTATTCTAGGATTGGGAATATGGAGTAAGAAGACTGTTTCACTGAATTTCTTTGGATAGTTTGGGTGAATCTTTCCAATTCTTAAGCAATTTCTTCAAGTTTTAAATTGCTTTGAAGAACTTGGCAGTGTTACAATCTTCAAGATATTCATATCTCTAATGATGTTAGCACTGATGAATGAAACATATTAAATAATTTTGAAATATATAATTCCTAGAAATAGCACAAGGCTATTTCCTTTTATAATTTGTAACACAGCCAATAGAACTGTAGGGTATTTTGGAAAAAGTCCTAGAAAATGCCTCATTAGTGATAAATAAGCTAGTAGTTGAAGAAGGTATCAGAGCTGATTTTTTCAAGTCTATATATAAGTTGATACAATAATTTAAAATTTTATATGCATAGTAGCCTGCCTGCTCAGTCATTTGATTTTATATGTTTCCTCTTAGCACTCCTTGGGACATGAAACAAGATTTTAAGACATTAGAAGAGAAACAGATTGGCATAGCTAGTTACAAACATGGGAATTTCAATAGATGAAGATCATATTTAAAACCCGGTGGCTTTAATTATTTATACCTAATGGATGTCTTAATTTGTTCAGTAGAAAGGATACAGTTAATTTAAATTCCCATTAATTATTGCCTCAAAGTGCACTTTAAAATATTCCCTGTCCTACAGCCCAAAATTATGTGAAAGAAGATAAAACAACTGCTACTGCTGTTGTGTCAGGCAACATTTATTTGGCTAGACAGCTTTTTTTTTCATAATACTTACAATAATATGTGTTTCAAAAATACATATTAGACACAGTGATAAATCTGGATCCCTTCAGTAAGCCTGAGTGTCTGCATTTAATTACAGCCTTCTTAAAATACAGTGGTGGATTCCTCTGTTGTACCATACTGGCAGAGTCCCAAATTAGTTTAATAATTAGTGTCCACAAAACACCAAGCTTGATTCAGAGCTGGAATATGGGACCTCAAAATACTCAACCAGGGCCAACAGATATCTCTTGACACCCACCAAAGCCCTTTGTCTCTTCTCATGTTGCTTTCTTTTTAGAGGTCTCCGACTCTGAGATACTGTTTTAACTGACCTTATTTTTTCAATTTATTTTTATTTTGATGAATGCATGCTGCTGCCTTGCATTGGTCTGTATGTCTCTAAGAGTGTTTTCTTCATTGCTTTTCCGTGGAAACTTAGCAGCTTTTTCCTTTGTCCTCTTCACATATTATCAAAATAATTTGCAGGTTATTAAACTAACTTTCCTGAGTCACTCTAGAATTCCTTCTCCTGTAGAGATGAAAATATCAAGATATCTCTCTGGATATGTTGGAATTAAGCCATCAATTCCAATTCAGTATGGTATAAGATAGCTCCCAGTCTTTCCTTCCAAACCTTCTTTCCACAGCCTTTCTCTCTGCAGAGAGAAACATCTCCATGCTTTCTTTCTGCTGCTCAGCACTGATCTCTCCCTAGGTGATCACATGCAGATATTCTACATACTGTACAATGCTTCTGTACATAACAAGTTTGTTATAGTAATTTTTCTGTTTATCCACAGCTAAAACTCTCACATAAACTTTGTGTCTGAACTCTAAAATTCCTTTTTTTCTGAAATCTATCAATTCAATATAGCATTGCTATTATCTGCTCAGGGTGTTCTTGCACCTTTTTTTATTATCTACAACATAAGGTGCTGATTTTGAATGACCTTTCCAGCTTAACAGCCGCTTCTCATTTGCTTCTGAAGTGTCCATTATGAACAGATGGGCTTCCCCATTCCTTAAGTGTCTTTTTTTTTATATGTCTGTACTGTCACTGGCTATACAGTAGAGGCATCAGATTGTTTTCTGTAATGCCATATGCTGGCTGACACCAGAGGAATGAACTACTGAAAAATTAAATGTCCTTACGGGAACTGAGATTTCTGAAGCTGTATACAAAAACAAGTGTCACTTGAGAAATACACATTTTCTTGGAGATTTATTTCAACTGATGTTTTACATCTCATTTTTCTTTGGGATAGAAGAACAGAAAAAAACCCACAGTAAAATAATGCCCATATTCTCACTCAATTCTCTCTGACATTTCCAGAGTTGAGTCCTCCCTTTTATATATTTCCCACCATCTTCTGCCTCCTTAACTTTTCTTTTTCCATTTTAATTGAAGTTCTTGGGCCAAGTTCTAAGTGTAGCATTTTTTTAAACATTATTTCACTAAAAAAAAAGAAAAAATCCCTGTGTATTTCCGTAATCAGACGATTAATTTCAGTAGAATATTAAGATTTATTCCATTCCTTTACAGTGAGAAGATTTTGGAACAGCAGCCACTTAAAACAAAACAAAACAAAACACAAAAACAAACCAAACAACAAAAGAAACAGTAAAGTAAATACAATTAGGGAACAAATCTAACACGAATATATCTGAAGCTTAAAAAGTTGAGACTGATTTGCTGTTTAGTCTCTTCTAATTGCAGTATGCACACATGATATTCCCTGTGTTCAATTTTAGCTTTTTGTAGGTACCATAAAGACATTTTTGTATCTTCTCCAATATTTTTAATAGTTTCCAGTGACTATTCACAGACTAAGTGAGAACTTCATTTTGAGCCAAATAGCGTCTGTTCTTCTTTCCAACCTATATGTTATTTGCTAGTTATTTGGATGTCGTAGTCTCTTTGGTTATACTGTCTACTATCCTGTTTTGTCTGCCCTGTCTATATTCTATTCTTACAACCTTCAGAGAATGTTTTCTGGGCCCCATCCAAGGCTGTATTTGTTCAGGTGAACTTCAGGAAATTTCAGAGTAAAATAATCCTTCATTCTAACAGTCCGTGGAGAATTTAAATCGATCAATCAAAATGAGGTCATGTAGTACTATCTGAGGTTATAAGTAAACCAATGTTTAGGGAGGAAAACTGTCTAAACAAATTAATGCCTATGAAGTTAATACTTTGGAAGATCTATGAGCAAGAGGAAAAAACATTATATCATCTTTTCCATCTCACTTATTACTTAACCCAAAGTGTGCTTGTTTGACGTCTCTATTTCCTGTTTAGATAATGCATATGTGCTAAGTTCTGGTGATGAGTTATTTGTTTGTGCAGTTTGGCTTCAGATAAGCAAAAAGAAATGTTTGGAGCTGCACATCAAAGCCAATATAGTAATTAATTAACATTAAAACCTTACTACTTAGATAGAAGGAAATACCAAGTTTCTCACACCAATTCCAAACAAATATGAAGGTCAAACCAAGAAAATTATATGCTGTGCTTAGATCTGCCTGGGTCCAAATCCTTGGCCTTCAAGGCTGAATCAGGGGATTTCAGACTTCTGCTTCCCACCTCCTACTGAAAACTGCCTGTTCATGGCTGTTTGTCTAAGCTGCAAGCTCATTCAGCTCCACAACCTGATGAATTGAGTTTGCCACACAAGTTTCTGAATCCAGAGTAGTATGGTGAAAAGCATCTGTAACAATATGTGCTGAGGACCAGACACCATCTGATGGGGTCAGACTATCTGTTAGCCCAAGTTCCAATGTTCTAAGCCATGGTTGCCCTTTGTATTATAAGCATTACTCTTTGAGTCTGTAATGAGTTTCTTAAAAACTTTATCATAGTGCTCTGTGGCTTATCATTTGCTTATTATCAGGTCTCTTTATTCCCATTAGTAATGACCTTATCCAATGGTTAAACCCAAACATTACTACTAACTGAAAGCAGAACTGTGTAGTTGTTCCTACTGTGTATTTTTAAATAGTGAACAATTTTCAAACAATTCATGGATGAGGAATAAGTCTGCTGCTGCCACTAGATCTACTACTGCAGCAACCATCACAACATCACTCTTTATCCAGTCTGTTCATTGCTGTGAGACTTATATATAATTTGGACACACATGGGTGTCTAGGTTTAAAAGTGGACTTCATACATGAAGATAGTAGGGATGCTCTAATAATAATTATTTCCTTTCATTCCAGGTAAGCTTTACTATATCAGTTATTAGCATTTCACTTTATAATTTTAAAAATTAATAGGTGATCAGTGAGAAACCTGATATTTGCTACATGCATATTTGCAATCCAGATTTTATACTTTTTGGTTTCATGTTATTGATGGGCTGTCATAGTTCTAACACACCTTTTTGACACAGCATGGAGCATTTATCTGTTTTAGAAAATACTGATCCAAAAGCAGCAGTCTCATGTATTATGGGCACTAGCTCAAAGTGCACTGGAATGCAAAAGGCTTCATAGCTTTTTGAAAACTAATATGACTATTACATTAATTTTGTGTTATTGAATAATGTTGTCACTGTGCTATTTGTGTGAAGTCTCTAGGGTTAAAATATTCTTAAAGATATGTTTATTTTTGGACAGACCTTTTAAGTTATCTCCTATTGTATGTTAAAGTAGCTGCTCTCAGAGGTCACAGAGAGTTCAGCTTTACAAAGACACCCTTATTTTGTAGAAAATGAATTTTCAGAGTCTTTAACAGGAACAAAAATATGTCTAATAAAACTTTTTTTTAGAATGTTTCATTTGATAACTTGTCCAGAGAGAGGGAAAGTAATGTAAAGATACAAGTTTGGACAATAATCAGACATGAAAGCATATCCTCTCCTCTCAGTAAGTGTAAATAGCTGTGTATGTTTTTAATACTTCTGCCATAGGAATATCATTCTGGGAGTTTTGTGCTTTTTTTTTTTCTTCCTCAGCCTATGTACTTTGGAAAACATTGACTGACTTTTGGTTTTCTGAGCAGCAGACACTGTGTAAAAAAGCACAGATCCACCAACTGGGTCCAGTCAGATGGAATGTGCTTTTGCACAGTTGAAAACTTTGGAGTCCCAGTAGTCAGCAGGACCAGCTTGTATTGATCCCTCTGCATCATCACAGTGAAAGGGTAATTCAGTCCAAAGCCATAGCCTCAAGTAAAACCAGTGTTTGATATCATTCTGGTAGCTGTGGAAAGAGAACTCCTTACTTTTTCCCAGGAGGAGAACAGCTTTAGCTGCAGCAAATTAAGTTTTGCACTAGTGCAGCACTTCATTTACGTCTCTGAGATACCCAGAGTGATTTATTTTACTGACCCACTTAGCAGCTGGTTTTAACTATTTCAACAGGCAGTTCCAACCTAGCAAATGAAGCTGACACTGGGATGAGCTGTATGAAGTTAGACACCTGTCATCCACTTGCAATCATCAGCATATTGCACAAGGATGCAACAGCAGGGGATAGCAGAGGCATGCAGAGACATGTCCAAGACTAAACCTTAATTTTCTCTGCCGATCCTTTAAATGAGTGTCACTGCTTGTAGATTCGTATGTGCTCGGCACTAGACTTAAGATATTTTTGAAATCACAAGGTTCTGGAAACGCCCGGGTCAGCAGAGTGCTGCTTTGAACCTGGAAGAGGGTTAACTGCTTTGAAAGGGAGACTGGCGGGAGATTGTTTGTTCTGCGGGGAGAGGGTTCGAAAACGGAAGCACTGCAGGCAATCTTTTTACATTGTTTCACGCAACGTAAACTGTGTTTC
>VWZF01002921.1:320736-429029 GCA_013396755.1 Sclerurus mexicanus
TGAGGGGCAGCGTGGCCGTGCCCCCGGAGGGAGGGTGAGGGGCAGCGTGGCCGTGCCCCCGGAGGGAGGGTGAGGGCCGGCGGGGCGCCGCAGGGAGCGGTGCCGAGCCGGGCCGCCCCCGGCCGGGCCACCTGCAGGCTCTGTCGTGCGGGGACGGGCGGACGCTCCTCGCCTCTCCGCGAGCCGCCCTGGGGAGCGAGGGCTCAGGGCTCACCTTTGCACTTCCAACGGGTTCTCCCTTCCCCGCGCCAACCTGGGCCCGGTGTTTGAGTGAGCGATGTGTGTGTCTCCGGGGGTATTTCGTTTCTTAGGGCGCTTCAGGGAAGGGCAAGAAGTAGGTGGCACAGGTTACCAGTGCAAGTTTGTCGGCAGCTTAGGCGTCACTTCAAAAGAACTCTCCGCTGAGACTGGATCCCATAATTTAGCAGTTGTGGGTGCGTTGGAGCAACATCAAGTGAAACAGCAGGGCTGGCAGTGCTGTGTCCAGACAAGTGCACACACTGCCAGTACCTGGTGGCAGAGCTGCCGGGTTGCACCATCATAGTAGGTTTACACCAAGCCAGAAGTAAGCAAATGAGGTGCTGCGAGTGTGTGCATCCTAATCAGAGATGTGTTATTAGGAATAACTGATCACAATTACAAAGCTCTAGCTGACCTCATCCAGAAGAAAATGTTATATATGTTAATTACAAGGTTTGGCTTTCTTCCCTCTCACCATTACAGGTATCTTAATGAGGATGTCTACTCAGTCACAGTCCTGCAGTGGGTTCTGGCTGCACAAGCTCACACCTGCAAGGAGCCTTGCTGTTTTCATGGGTTTGCTTTGGTCACAGAAATTTCAGTGCTGTAACTCACAGGAGCCTAAATTTATGCTGCGCATAAGGAGCGGCTAATGAAAAAGTGCCACAGACACTAAAATAAATGCTCAATTTTATTTTTCTGAATAAAACACACTACAGAAATGTAATCCAAATTAATCTAATGCACCTTCTGGAGTATTTTCTCCATATTCAAACATTGTTAGATGCTGTATGTAGACAGACTGCTGGGACAGTTGTTAATGAGAGAGTTTTATCTCAGACACAGTTTCATGGGACCATTCCTTGATTTTTTTCATTGCATGTGCTAGTTGCAGCAACTCCAGCTTTAATCACACCGCTACTTTCTTCACAGGATTTCTCTGTCTGGGTCATGGAGTGGGTTTAATCAGTATGTAGGAAATTGCCCACTTTCTCTTTTTTTTTTTTTTTAGTTAATCATCTGTTTTTATTAAGCATTCTGGGAAATGCTTGCATGATGATGTGCCCACGTCAGGCAAATAGCAGTAGTGTGTTGTTTGCTTTTTTGACTAAATCACTGGGAATGAATGCAACAACATTTCTGTATAAGAATGTTATAGTACTTCGTTACCTGTTTAATTAGTGCATATTCTTTCACATCTTCAAAATCACTCTTGGTTGTGCTGGGCTGGTAAGTTTGAATCAGGAGTACTTCTGGCAAAGACTGAAAGGAAGTCAATAATTGTCTTGATCTTTTTTCATGTTCTATCTTGTAGCTCTGAAAATTGCTTGTGGTGTTTTTAATACAGTGGGACAATGACATATTTAGTGCTACATATTACTGCGTCAGCAGAACATGATTGAGCTGGAGGGCTCCCCAGTAAAAGAGGAGCAGTGGTTGCGACAAGGGGACATGTTGAACACAGGATAGCAGCTCCTATCTGATGCAAGATTTCTGATTATTCACTGCAGGCAGAAAACAGTTTCTAGGAATTTCAGCATCAGCATCTCAAAACCAATTTGTTACAAGAGCAAAAGAAAATACTCTCTTCACGTAGGAATAGCCCCTGGTGAAGCATGAAGTGAGAGGGTGAGGATGGCTGCTCTGCTTTCCCTGTCTGTCCTTGCTACCTACCGACATGTGTGTTCATGCACAGATTGGCTGACTCTGCACCATCCAGCCTGTGGGGAGGAGAGCAGTGATCACCTTCTGAACTGCTGGTGGCAATGAGATAAGCCCTTTTGTGTCCCCATTCCTTCCTTCCTCATGAACAAGGGCTTTCTGTGTCTTCCCATTTGCTGCTTTCCTCTGTGTTTTTGGTGCCTCCCTTCCCCCACAACAGTTTCCATTTCTCTGCTTTCTGCCTAGGGGATAAATCATTTGGGATGTCAGCATTTTGAACTCATTTGGCAACAAGTGTAGAGGTGGCGAGCGGCTGGAAGGTGTTAGTGGCTCTAAGTGCTCTTTTTTGATGCAGAGACAATTGCTGATGTGATTACAGTTGACAAGTCTGAAAATAACGCTAAAGACTTTTGCTTAGATTATTTCTCCCTTCTGGGTTTCCAGCTTTCAGAAAATTGACAGGATTCTGCTGGGTTGTGGACATCTGCTCTGGAAATGTGAAACTAGCAAGACGTATTCTTCCAAAATCATTGTCCTATGTACAGATGAACTGGAACTAAGTCGAATGTAGGGCATCCATAAAGCCCAGATGAAAAAAATAGTGTTATCTTTTAAAATTACTGGGGAGGTGTGGTCAGAGACTCTGAAAGCTGTCTAAGCAAGTTCTATTATTTTACTTTTAAGTAGTCTTCTAAGTAAAGTGGTATTTTCATGTTCTACTGCTGAAAGTAGTTGATGCATTTCGGAAAATAATGCTGATCTGCGAACTTAATTTCTTTTTTGATTACCTTTGTTTCTCCTTATGTTTACACTTTACTTAATCAGACATAAACCACAGATAAGTATTTCAACATCAGTTAATCAGAGAATAATCAATTTTCCTACAAGTATTTTCCTAAAAGATATTTTTTGGGAGAGTATTAATTTTGTCTTTTGTGTCTCACAATCATACTGTCTTTTTCAGCTTGTAGGCTGATATGGGCTCTTCAAAGGAGAATCCAGAATATTTAAGACGTTGGTGCATGAGGCAAACACTTCAACAATTTGTTTCTTAAAACATTTCTTATGTATATTGGTTTAGATATTGTTGGTTGGGGTTTTCTTTGAGGGTTTATATGAGGCCCATGGTGAAAACATGGCACCTAGATGACAAACCCGGAGAAAGAGATGTAGTAAGAAATAGAAAAAAATGTCTTGGAGAAAGTGTCATTTTGAGTTGCAGCCAGTGAGAGTACTACAATAAATGAACCCAGACATACAAGAAAGACTTAGCTTAAGCTGATTTTCAAATATTTTAATTTTCACCTTTAACAGCTTCTAGTGCTCAGAAACAATTAATGAAGCAGTGTTGCTGAAGGCTCTCTTGTCATTGGTATCAGTGCTCTATTTCAAAATTCTTTGTCTCAATACTGTCTCATTATCTTGAAGACTGTGAAGGTATTGTTAGGTTAACGTGTTCTACATGGTATCTAACATCTTACTGGTGAAAATGTCTTGGATTTGAATTCTGCACACACACACACATAAATACACATACAGAATTAGCTTTAGAGTTCACTCAATGCATGTTTGCTGACACCTGACATTGCTTATGTTGTGTGTCGTCTTATACATAATTTCTGACAATTCACCAGTAAGTATTAATGCTGTCACTCTGTTTCAGATAATATAACAGGCTTCAAGAGTACAATTGGTACTTTCCCTGAAGTCTCACTTTAGGCTGTTGGCGTTTCATTTTGCAGAATTCTTTTTGATCCCAAGTAGGGTTTTCTATAATGGTGCTTTAGGAAAAAAATCTTGTAAGTTTACTGCTAATAGAAATGGTCAATGTGATAATTGTAGCAATTATAGCCAGGGCCTGGTTTGAACTAAATGTTGCATTAGTTTATTAAAAGCTCTAGAGTTTTTAGATCAGCTTAATTTGAGCAGTGTGAGTTCTCAGGGTGGCCAAGACTTTGGGTTTTGTGACAGAACTTTTTTGGTTCAGCTTCTAAACATAATCCCTTAAACCTGTTTGGAAAGAATCACCTGTGGAGTGGGAGGATAAAATCGGTCTCTGTATTTATTTGATCTTCTGCTGAGATTGCAAAAGAAGTGCCAATTGGTGCCATCTGTGTTTATAGATTTTGCAATAGAATTCACTGGGAGATTATCTGAAAGCCAAATCAGTTTACATAGGTCGGTGAATTGCAGCTTGCAAGGCTTGTGTCTGGGATTGCTGTATACAGGTTTTTCAGACTTTTCACTGAACTTTCATTTGTCAAAACCTGACCTCATCACTAAAGTACATGGTGGTGATGGATTCACCAGTTTTATATTTTGGCAAACATGCTTGAGAGAAACTTTATTTTAATGTTTAAGTACTCTTGTTTTGTCTCTTAGCAGTATTAGTGTGTATTTCTTTGATACATCCCATGCAAATAGTAATTTTGAGGAGGGAAGGCTGCACTGAAAATACCTTCATATATTGGGGTGGTGTTTTTCCTAAAATGTTTAATAAGTCATATTTATATATACACAGTGCTATAAATATAGTTACTGTTCCTATGATTAAGGTACCTGTAAAAGAGAAGGTGCTGCAGATAACAGTACAGTTTGTCAGATATTAGAAGTTTACTGCTGTTCAGCTTCCAGCTGGATTAATTTCCTTCCTTGGTAGCTGGTGTAGTGCTATGTTTTGGGCTTAGTATGAGACTAATGTTGATAGCGCACTGATGTTTTAGTTGTTGCTAGATAAGTCACCAACTTCTTAGCTTCTCGTGGCCTGCCAGCAAGTTGGCAGCGCACAAGAAGTTGGGAGGGGGCATAGCTAAGACAGTTGACCGCAGCTGACCACAGGGATATTCCATACCATATGGCAATGTGCTCAGCATATAAAGCTGGGGGAAGAAAATAAAGGAAATTGAATGACTGCGGTGATTGCATTTGTCTTCCCAAGTCATAATTAATCTGTGGTGGGGACCTGCTTTCCTGGAGATGGACGAACTTTGGCCTGCTCATGGGAAGCAGCGAATGAATTCCTTGTTTTGCTTTGCTTGCGTGTGTGGCTTTTGCTTTACATATTAAAGTGTATGTATCTCAACCAGTAAATTTTCTCAGTTTTACTCCTCTGATTCTCTCCCCCATACCACTGAGGGGCAGCGAATAAGCAAGTGACAGTCATGACAACTAAAGCAAGATTTGTGCAGAATTTCTCAAGAGAGTTTGTTGTGTGCAAGGAGTGGTAGCATCTTTCTGCACAACTGTTTAGTACTGATGAATAATACATACTGAATTGTGCTTGAAATATAAATATTGGAGGATCTCTCAGGAAAATGCACTAGTTCTTGCAGCCTTCTATGAAACTCACTTCACAAGACAGTAAGTATACATGGTCATCATAATTCTAGTAATTGTAACTTGATTTCAGAACGAGCACGTAATAAAACTTGAATGTCATTTTGCACAGGCAAGTCCAAGTAATTTAAAGCTTACAAGAAAATTTCAAATGTAATTCTAGTCTAAACGTATTCTTTTATTTTACATGTTGGGAATAATAATGTATATGTTAATTTTATATTCAGTCGTATTTGTGGATTTGCTTATGTGCTTTTAGAAAATTGGTTTAACTTGTAAGTTTAGCATTAAGTGGTGGGACAAATTTGGCATAATAATAAAAGTTTCATGTATTCTTATGTCTTTTCTCTCTCTCTGCCTTGATTTTTCTCAGGCTAGTGTTGCTCTGGTACGGTTTACTTTTGAGGAGTTAACAAAGATCTCATTTTTCTCTGTTTTAGGTTTTCTTTAAGCTACTAATAGACATAGTACATGACAGCTGGCATGCAAGATATTCCACAGACAGCCCAGCTGATTGCTCTGCTGAGATGGTAGATAATTTAGCAGAGGTATCCAGTTTGCAGAAATGTGCATGAGGTTTGTGTTGCGTATACATGTTTATTCAATCATTAGTCATGATCATGACTGCATAAAATCAGTGTAATTACCTTCAACCAATCTTTACATCTAAGTGACCCAGACCACATTCCATGACAGCCCTGACAGCTTGAATTAGAGCTTGCCTTTTATCGCAGCCAGATTTGGAGAAAGAAATATCCAGCCTTTCTTGAGCTTGGTTAGTGCAAGAATGGTACATGTTAACATGAAAGAGTGAAAGTCCAGTCTAAAACAGAGCCTTAGAAATATTCTAATTTATTGGTGCTTGACCAGCCCACATAGCAGAGTTTACCTTGTTTTTCTGTTGCCTGCTCTGTGCATTGCACAGTAGATAGTTTGTTGCTTTAAGGGTGCATTGGGAGTGTCTCACATGTACATGTGCACTGTACTCTGCATAGTGTGCCTCTGCTTCCAAGCCAGATTTAAAGAGTGTCCAGGCAAGGTCAGAGAATAGAAGTCTCCATTTTCAGCACAGTGTTTTTGGCTCTTGGCTGCTGGTCTCCCATTCTTTCCACAGGCTGCTTGGAGTTGGGCAGGGAAAGGGTCTATTAGAAAAGTTCATGTGTGAACAAGTTGTAACTTCATTTTTTCCAAGGCAACCCTNCACTGAAGAGATTCTCCCTTGGGTCCCAAGAAGATCATAAAAAGATTGGGTTGAAGAGGTCTTATGAAGTCACCTAGTCCATTCTTCTGCATCAGGTTAGGATCATCTGTATCTGTCATCTCTGACTTGTTCTAAGGAACTCAACAGTTTCCCTAACAAGATCATGCTATGAGAAAATTTTCTTGTTATCCAATTCACACCTTCCTGTTGCAATTCAACATAACAGCTGCTCATCCTACATCTGTCTTGGACACAGCTAGTAATTGTTTTTCTTCTTACAGTATGTTTTATTAGCTATCATTGCCTCCTGTTTCTCACCTCACAGGTGCTGGTTTTCATGCACCAGTTATTTTTGTTACATTTCTTTGAGTTACCATTCATTACTTCTCATTGATTTTTTTGTTCATCCAAATTAAGACTGTGTTCCCCTTAAGGCTTTAATGATGTTGAATAAAAAAGAATAGGATCCTCAGCACCGTGACTCTTTTTCATGGTCAGGCAGTGATCCATCAGATCCTCATCCAAGGACTCTTTTCTAAGACAATGCTCTCACTGATCACTTTATAGCTGATTATTTGTGCCTAACTGTTGCATCTTGCACGTCACTAAAGATGGCATTGTTTTTTAAGGTAGTTCCTCCAGTTTGTCATTTTGAGCTCCCTTATTTTCCAATAAATAAACTACCCTTTCTGGACTTGCACTGTCTGGTGGCTTACTTTATCACATTGTCAATGGCTTACTTTATCACATCATACAGACTCTGAAAATACTGAAACAAATATTCAGAAATCTTACCTGAAAAAGAGGGATGAAATTTTTAACTAAGTCTCTTTTTTCTCTGTGTAATGAACCTTTTAAGAAAGGGAATGTAGAGGAGAAAAAATTTTAGGACAAAGTATTTTCTGTGCAGTGTGAGTGATTTAAATTAGCAATGTGTATTGAAGAATCTGTGAAAAGAAAAAAACATCAGATTCCTGGTAGTCTCGTGGACTGGGGAAAGCAATTCATGCCACTTATAATGCTCAGTGGGAAACCTTCTTCTTCCTCTTATCTTTCCATTAATTTACAGGTGAGCGAGGTAAAGATTTTCACAAGAATCTCTTGGCCTTCATAATTGTCTCTTTTTTGTAACATTGGTAGTTCATTGTATAATCAAAACTGAAAAATACACTTTCAGAGGTAGTACGTGTAGTTCAAAAGGTACAAGTTGTGTGTGAAAGAGAAAAACAGAAAGGTAAAATTCCAGCAGAAGTAAATGTCTATAAGAACGCAGTTTAGAGAAGAATTTGAGGAATAAATCAGTGAGCAGAAAGTGCTACAGAGGGTGAACAGATTACTGAAGAATATAAAGAACGTTTGGGGAAGGCAAAGCACTGGCAAGGACGGTCAGAGATGCATTAACACCTTCCATACAAAGAACAGTTAAGTTGGTGAGGAGAACAGACAGCTGGGGATGTGATGATAGTTTTATAAAAACATGAATGCATGGCAAGGGGCTCAGGGATCAGTTGTTCATTTTCTCTCCCAGTACAAGAACTAATGAGCATGAAAATGAACTAGCAGGTGTTGGATTCGAAATAGCAAAAAGAGGAGTTTTGTCATGGACATATATTAAGCTGTGTAACTCCACAGGATGTTGTGGATACTGAAAATCTATACTGATTCAAAGTGAGGCTGGACAAAGTGAGTGGAAAAAGAGTCTGTAGAGGATTATTAAATACATAAGCATGACCTCTGGCTTTGAATGTCCCTGAGCTACAAATTATTGGAGACAAGCGTACTTGGGGAAAGTATGACTAAACGCTTACACTATTCTTATGCTCTTCCCCTGACATCTGCTTTTTGCTGCTTTTGGAGACAGAGGTACTGGGTAGGAGATTTGACCTGGCATAATTTTAGATTTGTCTTTTTAAATTGTAAAAACTCAAGACACATTTTTCTGTGAGTTAGCAGCTCAGGGTAGCATCTGCAAATCTTGTACTTTTTAGACCGAAAGCCTCCGATCCATTTTCCATATAATCTAAGACAGAAGTACTTCTTTAATAAAACAAAAAGATTACCAGGAACATTTGCCTCCTGCCAGTTGGCGTCAACTGCAAATTATGTTTCATTTCAGTCATGCTAAACTGCCAGATGAGATAATACATATTGTCTCATTTGGGCAATCTAAGCAGCTATGTCTGTAATCCCAGCTTGGCTTTTCTGCTTTATTTTTTCCTATACATGTGTGAAATTGTATTTAATACAGAAGTTTTTTATTTCTCTTCCCATCTATTCTACTATAGATACATTTTAACTGCTGACATGAGCACAAAGTATATGAGGTTCTCTGCAGAGTTAGAGAGAAGACTGAAAGCTCTTAGATCTCTAATGGGGACAGAGCAATGTAGAGGGAGGAAGATGCCATGTTACTTCTTACCTTGCAAACAGTGATTTTCTGGCTTGATTTGGAGTGTTGATTTAATAGTACATCTTTAGGGCACTCATCAGCAGATCAAAACCCCATAAGCACACATGTAAACATAACTTTTCATCCACAGTTTTAGTGCTAATCTTACACTGGCAGACTTTGTCCTCTGTTAGATATTGTTCATCTTTCTGTGACTCTGACAATGCCTGAACAGGTATTGTTTGTGTTTCTTCAGCTGGTGTGAAGTCAGCAAGAATGCAGCATCCTGCACTCAGGCAAACTTAAATGTGATGGTGTCTGCACCGGTTTGGGCATAGATTTTGTGGTGGTCATACAAATGGTAATGTACCAAATGGTAATCTGAAAATAATGAAGGCACAGCCATGTGTTGCACATGCCTTCTTTACTTTTCTCTCATGTATTAATATGTTTAACATACTTTTGCTCCGTTTTTCAAAGTGACTATGGGGGTTAAATTAAATGGTTATAGTACCACTGAGGGTTTTTTGTACTAGCCATTAGACTGTTCCGTGTTAGCAGTGTTTGAGTTCCCAGATTTATCCTGTGCTGCTGCAGTGGAATCTGGGTTAAACAGGCAAGGACTGCCAGTTAGGAAGTTCCTTCCTGAGCCTGTGTAGCCTGTTCCTACATCTGCTGCTGGGGTAGATTGATCATACTTAAACTCCAGACAGTTTGCTTCACTAAGTGAAGTGGGCTTTATTGAAGTGTGTGGCTTTGGAGGTGGGGAAGGAAAGGCAACATTTGAGTTTGTGTAGGTGAGACTATTGAACTTTGTTGTAAATAACTGTGAGTGCTGTTTTGTTGTTGTTGGGATGTTTGTATATAGAAACTGCTTTGATCTCTATACACATGGAGTGAACATTAATCAATGTTGCTACAGCGAAGTTGCTTTGCGACTGCCTTAAGAATGGACTGTAGGAAAACCCAGAAGTATTCTTGTTTTCAAATATCATCATCTGATACCTGCAAATATTTGAACTGATGATGTATTTGCTTATAGCAAATAGAATTCTCTTCTCTGAAGGTTTATTAAAGCTGTGCCAAATGCAATTAGTCATAGTCAACAGCATTGCAGCTGAGTATTTTGGAACTGTTAAAAGGAAGTTAACTTTTCTGTTTAGACAATAAAGTTGTCCAGTTCCTTCGTTGGACTAAAATGCCTCTCTGGTATGGACAGGGGAAGATTCATCTGTATCTTTAATTATACTTAGAATTATGTCAGGTAACGTGAAGCTATTCTTTAGATATCTAACTGCCTTTTAACAGAAGAATAGTGCAAGGTTCTTTGCCAGAGATTCAGGGAGTATATCTGAGGGGCTCATATTTTAGATATGTTCTGTGAGAACAGTAAAGAAGAAAAATCTTTTTAATGGTTTTTCTCCGTTTAGCTTTTTGCTATTGAATTGTGCTGCAAAGGAAAGAAAACTAAAATGGCTTTGTATCTAGCTGGCTATCAATCAGTTATTTGATTGATTGATCGTTGACCTCAGATATATTACTTATGGTAGTGATTTAGTGATTTTTCTTATAAGTTCTATGTACTCAGACCATACTTTTTATGAAAAAGCTAATAATAGTAAGACATCTCTGACAAAGTTGTCAGACGCTAGTTTATTCTTCTTTATATATTATACGGTACTGAAAGAAGTCAGAAATTGTCTCAAATGCACACGAAGTTCTAATGTCATAAAAAATTATAACCTATTAACAGATCTTCCATTTGAAGTTTTTCATGCGGAATCCATATCTATGATCATAGAGTTCTCTGCCAGGGGATGGTATGCATTTGCAGGCATTGATGTTTGTTGCTTCACTTCTCATTCACACTTGCACTTCTGACTCAGTAGGATGTATTATTTTATTGAGTACACTTTTTTTTTTCCCCCAGTGAGGAGAAAGAGTTCATATTTGCCTCAAACAGGCCAGGTAATTTCAAAAAGTAAATATCTCTCTTTCCAATGTTCTTTACTGGAAGGTCTGAACAAAGATAAAGACTGATCAAAATGAATGCTATCATTACTCACTTGAGTTTTTCTGTATTTGATAATGTGAAAGGTTATTAAATTAATGGTTAATTAAAATCCAGTACATCAGACTTGGGCCTGTCTGGGCTGAGGCATCATTTATCAGCTGGACAGAGCAGTATATATGTAGCCATCTTTGCAAACGTGCAATATGCTCCACATTATCTTTGCAGTCCTCAGACATTACAGCCCATATGAGGAAGGCATTGGTCTAATAATTGAGGAGTGGGCAATTACAATCTCAGTGTATGGTGAAGCAGTTCAGTCTGGGGAAAAACAAAATTACCTGCTACTTATTTTTTGTGGGCTGACTTACACCATTACGTGTTCCTCCTCAGTCAAAATCTCAGAAATATGAAGTTTCTTTTAGAGGAAACTGTGTTTTGTTTTTAGTTTCCTGTGGCTTTCTGCACAGCTTCAGAAGCTCACTGTGTATCTTCTTATTTAGGGAGGAAGCAGGTAAGGTCAAGCGTTTGTTTTTTCTAAAGGAATAGTAATTTGGAAGAATAACAAAAAAGCATTACATGAAATAGTAAAAAATAAACACTGGCTTAGTATTCAGAGATGTCTAGAAGAGTCCTGAGCATGGGGCATTGCCTTCATAATGACAGGAGAAGGCAGATGGTCCAAGTGACAGTGCAAGGGTGAATGCAAGGGCTTGACAAATTCCAAAATCTGGGCTCCTCCTGGCAAAACCCACAAATCTCTGGCCCAGCTCCTCTGTGGGAGCTCCCTTGCTCACGGCAGGGAGTGCTCTGTTGTCTTTGGATTGCCACAGGTATCCTGATTTTGCTTGAGAGAAGCAAAGAGCAGATCTCTTAACTTGTGTTGATCTTATTACCTGACGATAGAAGTAGTCTGTCTGCTGGTCTTACAGTGAAGATAGTGT
This sequence comes from Sclerurus mexicanus, assembly GCA_013396755.1. Lineage (NCBI taxonomy): Eukaryota > Metazoa > Chordata > Aves > Passeriformes > Furnariidae > Sclerurus > Sclerurus mexicanus. The sequence goes on from VWZF01002921.1 coordinate 332,520, forward strand.
CCCGCTTAAAGAATAATAAATACGTCCATCTACTGGTTCTGCCCGCTGCTCACAGCTGGCAACTTGCTAAAGGGTCTTCACTGTACACTACTATTCTGTTTTAGCATATAACTCTAAATTAATTATTTGATCCTGGATGAGTTATATGTCCCAGTAGCTCTGGATTTAAGTAGTTCAAATTGGTGCTTCTGTTGTTTTAACATGTGCATACTGTTACTCCATTAATGGTTTAGTAATGCAGTAATAGTCTTTGTTTATGAACCAAAAGAGGAATGAAAATTACTGTTCTGGATTGTCCTTAGTGAGTAGAGGCTGATTTTAAGTTTGAATCTTAATTTTCCCATGAAAAGTATATATTAGTTGTTTTTATTTTCATGTGTGTGTTTTCAACTGAGATAAAGTTTTAAAGCGGAAAACTACTATATATGGCTATAGTCAGCATAAACCTGTCTATGCTGCAGGAACTGGATCTTTTTTTTTTTTTTTCTGCTCAGTTTTTTTCCCTCCCAGTTTTTCTTTGAAGGTCACATGCTCTCAGTGGAGTAAGATTCAGGATTTAGTCCCTCACCCTTGATTATGGCTCTACTGAGAGCCAAGTTTTTGAATAGCTCCTATGTAATGTTTTGTTTCGAAGATAAGGTACATTTGGTTTTCAGAAAGGGCAGGCATACCTAATCTGTCAGCCATTTGGAGGAGAAGCAACTGTTGAATGAAGAATTTCATACTCCTTCTTCTGTAATTTAACATGATGAGGAAGTAGTTGATTTTTCTTTTCCTTTTACATGTAGGTTTGGATGTTTGTAACTTGCTGGCTGGCACAAGATGACCCATATCCACTCCTGTGGTTGCTGACTGGGGTTCAAAGAGCTCTGCAGTTCTGAGGGCTTTTGTATCTTGAAGTTTAAAAAAATAAATGAAGCAGTCAACAGAATACTTTGTCTAAAAATTAATTTTTTTCTTCCTTTGCATTGGAATTATTAGGGGATGTAAGCCTGTGATGAGGCCTGTAGCTACTCCTGCATCCTCAAATGCCACTGGGGTAGCTGGCATTCGGTCTGGCCATGGTAGTAGTTCTTGAGGTGCTGGTAACCATTTGGTGAATGTCTCTCTCCACTTTTCTAGTCATATGTAAGTGATCTGAGCATTGCTCTGAGTGGGTGAGTTGCTTCATCACTAATATGTGTGACTTTCTGGAGGGAGTGTGTGGTCCAAGAGACCTCACAGATTTCCTGGATGTGGCCCATACTGTAATTGTGTCTGTTATTTATTATATCCTTTTAGAAACAGAAGATAAACTAGTTTCCCTAATGACTGTGTTTTCTCTTATGCTTAAATGAGTTTCTGCCGTTAGAGGGGAGATATTTTGGCTCCCTTTCACTTATTTTTCTGTGTACTAATGTTTTTGCTCAGCTTAGCTGGAAGATTGACCACCTACGCATTGGTTTGTTCCAGCACAAGATAGATCGTTGTTTAAATATGTGAACAGTTAAATTTTTAAACATATGCACTGTCTGGAAAATATTATAAAAACAAGTGGTTGTGTGTTGCAGTTTTTGTGATATTTAATATTTATAGTAATGTGATTGCTTGTTACAGTGGTAACTTTTGAGATGTATTTTGAGTTTTGTGAAAACACATAGCCTTAATTTTTGCTTGGACATGTGAAAAAAGTTTTACTTGAAGATAATTTATGTTATTTCCTAAATAATTTTTTAAAACTCACTGTTTAGTCTTTTAGAACTAATATATAATTTTTCAGGACAGAAATCTGTGAAGAAAATACCATGAGAGATGGACATCATGGTATCATCCCTCGTTTAGCATCAGGCCTCCCAAATTAAATAAAAGGAAGAAATGTATTGAGTTTAATCTTAAAATGTTATTTAATACTATGCAACTTAAACTAAAAAGTAAACAAGTCTGGGAAACCTAAAAACTGTTGATATTTAAAGAACTAGAAAAATACATAAGATCTGAGTTTGTGGTAGTAATGAAAAAAGATCATTTCCAGTTGTCTGCAAAAGTATTCCAGGGACCAAGAAAAGGGGGAAAGAAAAGGTGTTTCTTCCCTGTTTTATAGCACACCTCTTTGCCCTGGAGTACATTTACGTTTGTTTGAATTGCAGGCATTTCAAGGTGCGTGTTATGAAAAAATGTTGATGGAATCAAAGGAATTAAGAAGAAGGTGTCTAAAGGATCAAAGAGTTGGTGGGATGATTTATGAGGAAGACAAAACTAGTCTTAATGTCTTTGTTAAACAGTGGTGAGATTAGGTCAAAAAAGCAAGGTGATAATACGATGACATGGAGAAAATGTGGGCTGTGTGTCAGCATTACTTTGTGTATTGAAATAATTTTCTCTGGAACTGTTTCCTGTCAAATACCAAAAATTGCATTAGTCAGATATGATAAAATTAAGTAGGATGCTTTGTTCAGAAGGCAGTGCTGTAATGAGCATTGACCTAGACTGAGCAGACTGTCTGTTCCCTATCTCCAGTTTCTAAGAACAACTTGTGGGGTTTGTTTTGTTTTCTGATGAACTTCAGCTTCATTAGTGCTAAAGTTCACTAGTTCTTGAACTTGTGTTAGAAGTTGTAATGGAAGTATTTGCTGAATATTGATCTTAATATGTAGAATCTGTTACACACCACAATTCTTAGATGTGTAAGTTTGCAGTTAACCCTTTCTCTCTCCATGTCTGGGAAACCTTTCCATTTCATGCATTTAAACTGCCATGTTTTCAGTTATTTTTCTTCTTTTCGGTTCTCTGCTTTGTTTCCTGTAATAATGCAATCAAGTCTGTCATTCTCACTGCCTCTCTTGAGGCAGGCAGATCATAAACAGAGAGAGCATACTGAGCTGGATGAGTTGCAAAAGTATCCCACCCCCATCTTCCTCTCTCATGAGGACTCCACAGTCCTTCCTACAGGCAGCAGGATGTAGATGCTTCACCATGTGATGGGAGGACATGTGCCAATCATGAATTCAAAGGTCACAACATACCCATTATGTTAACTCGTATTTTTACGTTTTGATTGTATGAATATATGTATATGTAGTTATTTACAACTATTTGAGAAGCTCTGTGTCTTGCAGTAACCAAAAGAGTGGATGCTCCATTTCATCAAAGGTCCATCAGATGTATCTGTGCAATTCATTTTAGATGAAGCTCATTTTAAGCCACTTTATCTTAGTAGCATGGACAAATACTGAAGGCTTTTATATTTTGGATAGGGATGGTACAGCTGGTGGAAAACTCCCCAGTCTTTCACATGGGATGATGTCAAGAGATGGTTCATATTATCCTTCACTAGAAACTTTAAGTGTAACCAACAGAAAATGAACAACATCAAACAAAACAAGCAAATATGACATCTACTTTAAAAAATAGGGATATGTTAATACAGATTTTTTTTTTTAAACAACAGGAACAGCCGAGTTGTTTCAGTTCCCTTTCTAAAACCTTGTAACTGTATCCTTTCTTATGAATTAATGAGTACTTCTAGCAATGTACTTCTCAGATAACTCGGTTACCAACCACATCATAGTCATACATTCTTCTGGTGTTTCCTGGAGAGGTGGGTTTGGCACACGTCCAGGAAGTGTGGTTTATTAAATTAATTGTCTATGTTAAATGCAAATTTTGAAGTTAGGAGGCACTTGCTTGCTTCATAATTTTAAACAGTTCTGTGATTCTGCCTGCTTTTAGTTTCTGCTTTTACAGTTGATACTTTAAAATGATGAATGTTGCCCAAAAAATGAACACAATTAGTTCCTAAATGGAAAGTTAGCTTATTCCTTTTTACAGTTATTTTTTCATTGTGTTGTTGAACTACTAGGCTTTTTAATTACATGAATGGTTTGAGTTGGTTGACTTTTAAAGAAGCAACAAAATCTTCAACCTCTCTGTATTCTGGCATGGCTACTATTGAGAAAAAGTGCTCCTAAGAAACCTCAGTATTCTGAAGTATAACTGAGGGATATTGTTGTGTGGTTAGTAAAACATGTATCAGTTGGTCTTTCATTTATAGCTTGGGAATTTTTTTTAGCATGCAAATTTAGAACATATTCTGTAAATTTCTAACACTTTGCATAGTTTTATTCTAAAACAGATTTCAGTAGTATCTTTGTTTTCCTCTTATAAACAGATGAAGATGCAAAATTGGATTTGAAATTGGAGGTTTTTTTGTTTAGACAAGAACAGAATAGCAAAAAATTGAGCTGTCTTGACTGGATGGTGCCATTTTCTTGATAAAATTTCAAGTATTGATTTTTATATTGAAAATATGCCTGTTTAAAGGAGCCTATCTGTCTTGTTTCAGCTGAAATGAAGATACTTGCTTCAAAAGAGACTGCATGTTCACTTTAGTACCTTGAATTTTTTTATCTCCTGTGCCTGGCAGTTCCTTGGACCCTGTGTTTATTATTCTTTTAGTCAATTACTAAAGCTCATTTTGAGCATTTGAGAAAGAAATGAGTGCAGATAATAGTAAAAGGACAGCGATATTTACTTAAGAGATCTATTGCTGGTTTCAAAGAAGCATATGCTGACCTCTGTGCTGTCTGTGTTAATGCATTTTCCATGTGCTCTTCATGTGTGTGGTGTACATTTACGTATTCTGGGGATATGATTCCATTTTGTGGCACTTTTGATTAGTTTTTGGCACCAAGATCATGTAAGTTTCCCATATGCGATGGAGAACTCTTGAAATTTTATTCTTTTCCCATCCTGAAATAAAAGTTTGCCTTTAGGAGTGTCATAGTTGAGCAAGAAATTGTTGTGCTTACATTGGTGGTTTGTGCAGATAGATCACAGTGTTATTCTTTTTTTTTTATGGTTGGTCTGACTTTGATAGAAGAAGAATGTTCTGAGACTCCGTGTTAGCAGAATTGAAGAGGCATCCAGTACAGGAAGGTGGTCATGAACAGGAACATTTTCAATCACTTAGAGAAGCCTAATTCCATTTATTTATTTAACTTATTTATTTGATACAGCATTGAAGACACAAATTCCAATTCTTAAAACATGGTAAGCCTATATAACAGTTACACCATGAACTGTCTATGATATACTTTGAGGTGTTTTTGAAGAACTGTAATTGTTAGGGTGATAGGACACAGTTTTCATTTTGGGGTTTAAAAAACAAAAGTAATTGGAATATGTTAAGTAAGTCTATGAGCATTTTATCTACTTCTCTTTCTCTTCAGAAGGGATTACTTTTTAAGGTTGCTGGAGCTTCTTTTTGAAGGCTATAACACAGTGTTGAGTTCCTGTTGATGAGAGTTTGGTTGTTTTTTTTTTGAAGTTACCTCAGGAGTTTACTGGCATTTGGGTTGCAATCTTCCTTTCCTTTATAAAACTCTGTTTACTGACTGTATAGGAAAATACCAGCATCAATTACAACACCAACTGATACTGGAAATTTTAATAACTAGAAATAGCTATGGACAGCCTTTAGCTATTTATATTTCAAGCTTGTATGAATCTGTTGATCTAAAATGGAAGAAAATTACTTTTCTCAAAAGTGTTGAAAGAACAGATTATCCATTAGGTAGTGGTGGTGTTGTAATACCATAGAGATCTAACTTCAGTTTATAGACATATTATGCAGGGTAAAAGGAAGGGAACTGAAATATATGGTTTCCACCCATCAAGACATACAGGATATATATACTTAGAATCAGATAGATGCGAAGACACTAGTTCTGCATGTGCAGAAATGGAAATGATAAGCTGGAAATTTGCTTAAAACCCCCAATCCAGCAAAGCTGATGTAATCACTGTTAAAAGTCCTAAAGAAACAACTGATCCACGCCCATTTTCAGTTGTCTTAAAATTCTGAAAGAACATCCAGGCACTTTCTTTGTGAATTATTTGAGAGCACAGAATTGCCAGAGGGCCTCTGGGTCCCAAAGTCTGGTCTTCAGCTGCTGAATGCAGCTATACAGTAGATTTTTAATTTTAAGAGCTTCACAGAGTATCTTGGCTCACCATGACACACAACTCAGAATGCTTCCCAGTGCAACCTATTAAACTTTAGATGTTCTGCTCATTTCTAGGATACACAGTATTGTCTGTATTAAATCTGAAATACACAAAAAAAATAATAGTTTGTTTTTTTGTGTTAATCCTTTGTGTTTTAATTTGTTAGGGTAGGATAGTAACCAGTGTTTTCAGAACTCAGTTTCCTCCTGTTTCACTGCACAGGTGACTTCAGTCTTTGGACACTGATGAGGAGTCAGCTACAAATCTTGTTTAGAAGTGTGTGTGATTGTCCTGATCATTGTGTTGAGGGCTGTTGAGTTTTTTCTGTATGTAACAAATCCGTCTGCAGCATTACAGTTGGAGCATTACCCAATAGGAATGGCATAACTGTAAGTGACAGTGCAAAACCAGCAAGGACTTTATGATTAGTCTTGTTCAGTATTTGGAAGAGACACTAGCTCTTTTCACAGGTCTATAACAAAACAGATTCCAGTCCCATAACTCCAGCTGTAACAGCACCCTTTAAAATCACCAGGGCCAAAGAGAGTATGTCCAGAAAATTTGGAAAAGCTGAGCAGTAAATTCTCTGCTCTGTTAACACTATTTACATCCCCATCCTCTCTGCCTTTCCTACCAATTTATTTAATTTTTTTCTTCAGGAGAAGTTTCAGGGGCTAGAGTATGACATAAGTGTTCTGTCTCTAGTTTATTAGATTACATGTGATGAGTTAATGTTGTATGACAGACTTGTGGGCTGGATCTGTGTTTTGTTATGAGCTGCTGGGGTGGAGAGGTTAGGAAGACAGCTGAATATATAGATGTGTGAGTGGACTGTGCTGTCAGCCCTGAACAGTTGGTGCTGTTGCTGTCTGGGAAGGTAAGAGTAGGTTGATGGTGGCAGGCAGTGTTACACCAGCAATGGTCAATAGCTTCTTTCACCAGTAGTTTCACTGTGACCTTCTGCATCAGGCTGTGGTAGGCAGCAATATTTTGCTCCTCAAGCAGTGGGTGCTACCTGAAAACCACACTCCTCTATCTCCAGAGAAAAGGTGCTGGGTGGACTGGATAGAAATACTGGAAAAGCCAGGTAGGACGTTGGGCTGTCTACGACAGGATTGAATTAATAGTAATTGGAATAAGTGTATAAAACTAATTAAAAAAGGTTTGTGAAAAAATTTATCTGATGAAATTAATTTTTTCATGTAAAGTAACAAGTTCAGTTGATAGGCAAAGATGTGTAATGCCTTAGGAGAAGTACTTAACCTTTCAACACCCATTTTTGTTCACAAAGTAAAGCCGAGCATAACCAAAGTATCGGCTTTGACCTGGAAAACTGACAGATATAATGTAGCTGTAACTATGGAGATGTCCTTGTTTAGTTGGGTTTGCAGATAAGCTGCTAGCTCTTCACTGATGGCTTTATTGGTTACTTAAAACAAAAATCACATTACCCATATGAGCCTCTGAAGAGTCACAAATCCAGAGCTTGCAAAGCCATAAAGGACCCCTCTGGTCAGGCAGCCTGACTTTCAGGGCAGTGAAGGCATTAGAATGTTTCTGGATTAATTCCTGTTTAAGCTGCAATGTATGAAGAGCATTCAAAAGTCACCAGTGGTGGAGAAAAATCAACACTCTCCCTGCCAGTGACGTACACCAGTTGGTGGAATGACAAATAACAGAGAGACAATGATATGAGCACATTGGTAAACTGAGTCTGGTTAATGGCAGTTCTGAAGTCAAAGTCATCCTGATGGGAAATATGAATAACTCCCAGGAACATGTCATGTGGAGGTGTGGCAATTCTGAATAGAGAGTCACAGTAGATAATCAGCTCAGCCTAAGTTCTCAATATAGCAGGATATGACAAAACAACTGTCACAATTCCTGGGTATAAAAATGAGGTGCTCTGCCTAGGAGCAGAAATAATATCATGTATTTGGCACTGGAACAAGTGCTACTGGAATAACCTGTTATGTCTCTGAATCAAAGATGATGTTGACCTATAGTGGACTGAAGTAAGGTGTCAGAAAGTTATGGACAATTCTAGAATCAAGATTACATTTTTTCCCCCCCCTGAAAAATAAACTGTTATTCAACACTGAATTATTTCAGGGAAGTCATATGGTTTGGGTTACATAGAAGTCCTTCCTTTCTAGTTCCATAAGGTATGAATCTGTTTCATAGAATTGTTGAATAGTTTGGTTGGAAGTTACCTTTAAAGGTCATCTAGCCCAAGCCCCCTACAACAGGCTGGGACATCTTCAATTAGATGAAGTTGCTCAGAGCCCTGTCCAACCTGACACTGAATGTTTCCATCCATTGGGATGGGGCACCCAACACCTCTCTGGGCAACCTCAGTTACAGTGTTTCACCACCCTCACTGTAAAAAATTTATTCCTTATATCTAATCTGAATCTGCCCTCTTTTAGTTTAGAGCCATTACCCCTTTCAAATGGGTATGTTACAATGGCATGTCAATACACTTCCTTGTAGAAGTTCCTCTCCAGCTTTCTTGTAGGCCCCCTATAGGTACTGGAAGGCTGCTATAAGATCTCCCCGGAGCCTTCTCTTCTGAATCTCTCAGCCTGTCCTCACAGGAGAGGTGCTTCAGCCCTCATAATTTTTGTGATCTCCTACAAACCTGCTCCAACAGATCAATGTCCTTCCTGTCCTGTCCTTTGGGGACTTCATAGTTGGATGTAGTATTCCAGGTGGGGTATCAGAAGAGTGGAGTAGAATCACCTCCCTCAGCCAGCTGGCCATACTGCTTTTGATGCAGCCCAGGATATGATTGGCATTCTGGATTGCAAATGCACGATGCCTGGTCATGTCCAACTTTTCATCCATCAGCACTCCCAAGTCCTTCTCAGCAGGGCTGCTTTCAACATGTTAATCCCCAGCCTGGATTGATACCAGGGCTTGCCCCAACCCAGGTGCAGGATCCATGTCACTTGTGGGTCAGAAGATTAAGTGTTTTTATGTGTGTGTTTTTCCTTTGTGGCCATAACGCAATGGCTTTCATGGGGGTACAGATGGTGGGTGCAGATTCTTGGCTAATCTGTACACCATACAGTACTTGTGAACATTGAAGTCCCATGAGGTGTTGCAGTTTGAGAACTCATCTTGATTTAAAAAGAAAGGAAAAAAAAAGCCTTGCTGAAATGCTTGAGCTCCAGCACTGTTGTCATGTCAGTCAGGATCACCAATGCTTTCTACCTGGCTGTGCTTTCTACCGTGGTTAACTCACTGTTGGATAAACCCTCCTGCAGTGCAGTCACCTGTACATCAATGCAGTTATTGCCACGTTTAGCTGTCCAGAGGGACCCTACTAGTGCTTACCTTGGCAGCAACCAGTGGCCTAGGGTTTCCCCACCTCACAAGCTTGAATGATTTTTTGGAGGAATCTCCTGTATGCAATAATACATTATTGAAGAGCTGAATGTAATTGAGAATGTCCATAAATCCAGATGATTTTTTTAGATATGTTACCCTTCGATAATAAATTGTGGCAGCATTATTTATACCTGCTAGGTCATATTTCCAGTCTGAAATACTAACACCTGTGTTTGATTTCTTTAGAAACAAAAAGATGTCTTCCCAGCTACAATACCCAACTCCTTCAGACAGAAGGAAAGATAATTTTTTTTAAGCTTTTGTCATTGTCATTCCATTGTCTGTCAGTTAGAGGTGCTAGATTCAGTATACTCTCACTAGCTGAGCATCTGCCATGTCACCAGAGCTCTACTTGATTTTTGTGTCTTCACTTTCCAGCATGATTTCTGCTGTTTCACAAAAAATCTAAAGCAAATCACACAAACCAATAAAGGAAGTAAAACTTCCGTCTTTTTTGCCCTTCCCTGATAAATTAGTTTAGTTAGATATAAAATAAAACCAAACCTTAGTCTGATGAGTGCTTTGAATAAAATCCTGTGTACTGACTTATGCTGTGAAATAAAGCCTTCACAATTCAGTGATTTAAACATAAACTTCTAGAGACACATCTGGATACTTAGTTTAAAAATAGATACTGCAATGCTTTATTAGGTTATGTAACCAATTTCAGATGTTAAAAAAACATGCCATAACAATGTAGACTTAGCATTATTTAAAAAAAATATAGTTCAAAAATAGAGTAAAAATGCAAAATTAAGTAAAAAAGCTAGAGGTATAGAGCTGGACTGTTTTCAGTTCATGTTAGTATTTTTCAGTCTGAGTGTGCAATGGTTTTTTACCTAATGCGAAAAGGAATGAATAATCAGTTCTTTCTAGCAATTAACTGATATGCCTGCAGGATGATAATTAAAATGAGTCATGCATGTAAAAGGAAGCTGAATCTTTCCCTTGACTCATTTTACTTCCATAAATTTATTTTCAAAATGTCTAGCTTTCAAATTCTGCCAGAAATTGATATACAAGTATATTCAGTTGTAAAAGTTCTGGGTGCAGCTTCAAAGCAACTTTGTGTTTGAATACCATGTAGAGCTAAAAACTTCACCACCTGACTCATGTTACTGGATCTTAGAGCCTGCAATGTTTGTACAGTCAGTAGAGAGAACCAGAGATCTCCAAGGGAATGGTGAAGGTTACAGAATTAGCCCATGGAAACTGTTGCTACTTGTTGACTGCCTGCCTTTGGAGCGGAGGTACCTGGCTGGTGGGCGCTGGTCTTCTCTGCCACCGTGGGATCCTCTCCTGAGGATGTGCCTGCCCCGTAGTCCCACAGCACATTGGTTAAAGAGGTAGTGCCATAACTTCCCTTTGCGGGTCACTTTGGGTGGTTGCACTGAAAATGGGTGACTATTCACATCTCTCTGCAGGCTGGGGGACCCACAGACAGTCACCACCTCTGAGTGCTGTGTCCTCACCACCAGGTCACAGAACTGTTGGAAGGAGAGGAGTTGGAGGATTTTCCTGCCTTATTGAAGCTGACCCACTCATTTTGAGAGTAAGAGAGACAGGAGGAAGGAAAAAAATGATTGAAAGAACTGAGTTTTTTCAGGCTTTTTAGTTGTTACCTGCAGTTGGGAGTGGGAAGTTACTGTTTCTGATCCCTGTGCTTAGGACCCTAACTAGTTTTAGGTGACTTCTTAAATATATGAAAAATAAAAAGTGTCCAGAGAGTCTTGGAAATGCAAAGCATCACATCCATCTCATGATTTGATTAGAATTTCAGATTTTTACCTACGACTGCTGATGACACTGGTATTAGGTTTCCGATACACCAAAAACGCATGTGAAAAGCGCCCATGTTTTGGCACCAGTGAAAGAAACCCTCCAGCCCAACAAAGAGGTGACTGCTGAGCTGTCAGTGCCATGGGCCAGGCAGGGTGGGTGCCACACCATTGTCTCCTTAGATGTGTATTTCAGAAATCAGCTTCCTCCCAATTTGAATTTTAGGCATCAGCATAAGCAACTTGATGTTAACTTTGCTTATCTAACTATCAACTCTGTTGAAAATTTCACTCACAGTATCATCCGAAATAGAGACTTAAGTGTGATTTGCTAGCATATTTTGGAAGTATATAATGTAATGTGTGCTTTGTTTATCACTGTGATACATTCCTCATAGTTAAAGCTTGGTTATTTCCAAGGAGCTGAAAACCAATGGCTCCAGTAAAAATTAGTGGAAGATGTACTGCTTGCTATCCTTGACTGCTTTTTATTAAATATCAAAGGGAAATAATCATGGTTTTCTTTAACATGCTAGTATTAGAGGTAAAATTCAGCTTTTCCTTTGGTGCTTGCATAAAAATCTTTACTTGAATCTGTGCTCATCTATATTAGGTTTTCCAGAGCACTTGTCAGAAATGGATTTTTTTTTAAGTTTTACTTTCTAAAATTAATATAAGAAAAAACTGCTTTCTGCTTGTTGGAAAAATGAGTTTTGTCCAGTGGTTGAGTTTATGTGTTTGACCAGGTGAAATTTTCAGAGACCTTTTTTTTTTTTTCTTCTTAGGTAAGATTGTAAAGACTTTAACTGAGAAAATTGTTTTAAGTTGGTTTCTTGGATCATAAAGAATCAGAAATAACATTTAGACCACCAGGTTCCGACTTGTAATTAAAGTAAACCTTAAAAAAAAGTTACTTTGTGTGTAAATGTTGCCATTTGCTAGTGGCTATTGTGTTTACTTCCTCATCAAAGGAAAGGAGCTGCAAAGAGGGGTTGTTTAAAATAACTGCCTTATACTTCCTACAAAACATATGTTAATATTTAAACACATGGAACCAAGGGGTTAACTTCTCTTTAAGTGATTATTCAGACTGGTTAAATATTTTGCCAATTAAGAAGCAGCAGATTTTATCTGACCCACTGGAGTGGGGTGGGATTGTTAGCGCTTAATCATTTATAAGCTACATTTGATGTAAGGGGCTAATGTTTACTGACTGAACTCTTGGGTTTGACAGATTATTTTCTGAAATACCGAGTGATCTAATTTAATATTGTCAGAGAAGTGTTTGGTTTTCTTTTTTTTTTGTTTCTTTTTTGCAAAGCATTGAAAATACTCTTTAGTTACTGATGCAGTTAACTAAATGCCCATGGAGCTTTGCTTGCTAGAAATACAGATGACAGATACACAGACACAGAAATATATGTGTCTTGGAATTGCATTAATTTAATTTAAAGCCAGCTCTTCTGTGGAAGGATTTAAAATTTGGAATATCTTGACTGTTTCAGATTTATCCTGTATTTGGTGAGAACTGAACTTCACTGTACATAATATGTAAGTAATATCCTGGCCACATGAGGATTAATTAAAAGTATGGGCTTGTCAGATTTTTTTCTGCAACACCTGCAATAGGAGTTTGACATGGAGAGTTTGTTTTTTTTTTTTTTTGGTTTTTTTTTTTTTTTTTTTGTTGGTTGGTTTGGGGTTTGGGGGTTTTTTTGTGCATTTTTTTTTGTTTGTTTTAATTTTGTAAGGAGGCTGGTTGTATCCAGGAAAGAAAAAGAAACATTTTTCTGGGAAGGTAAGTCTTACTGTCGTTGAGTATGAGCAAAGTGGAGCTTTGCTAAATATATACAGAATGGCCTTTTCTTGAATGTTTTCCCTTTTATTTGCGGTATTGATCAAATGCAAGGAACATAACTGAAGAATGCCTTCTAACCAAGTGAACTAAGACATCCCTTCATTTCCAAAAGGGTCCAGTGCAGACAGGTTTCAGGAAGCTTGATGTAGTCAACAAAGAGCCACTGACCTCTTCCTTGATGAACTGTGGCCAGTGCTTTCCTCATGGCGTGTACACTGTTGGACTGAATGCACCTTACACTTGTTATACTGTTTTTATGAATATTGCTGGTTTTCTGTGCAGTATAACTTCATACATTTTTGCTACTCCCCAAAATACAGGAACCTTTGTGTTTTTATCTCATCTGTCAGAATAACTATAGTATCTCTATTACCAGCTTGTGCTAAATTTGTGATAATGAGATGCTGTTCTTCAAAACTTGGAAGTTCTCTATTAAAGGCTGGGGGTTTTTGTTAATTTGGGTTAGGGTTTTTTTGCTTTTTTCCTAAGATCTCCACCATTTTAAGAGATGAGCTTGCTGATTCTGTTACTACCAAGGAAAGATGCAAATGAAATCGTATATGAGAAAAGATTTCTTTGTCTTAGATTGGAACAGGAGGTTCACAATTTACCATGTTATGACTCAGAAGGATAAAGGTTGGGTTTCCATAGTGTCCAGCTTTTGATGTTTCTATCAGGAGACAGTTTAGCATCAGATGGTATTGATCCTGCAAGTAATGAAGCTTGCTTATCAAGTTTGTACTGACATTATTTTAGCACTCTCTATTAAGTAGGAGTATTCAAATGGTATGAGGCAAATAATTTTTTTGTTTGCCTTTTTTTTGTCAATTAACCACTGAAGACTTTCTGCTGATGTTCAACACAGTGATGAATGAGCAGATTTTTTCTAACATCACTGTCTCTCTAGATTTAAAAATCACAGGAAGGAAGTGCTGTATCACTTGGTGCACACTTCAAGTGATCAGATGTGTGTTCAAATTTGGTCAGACAGATGAGTTTGTTAACTGATAGCTAATTTTAGGACATTTCAATTCCTGTTCTTTAATTAAGCTTTTAATTCTCAAATGCTGTTTAAAATACTTGTAATATCCTAGGAGATCCTATATGCTTGCGTAGTGGTAGTAAAAGATGAAGGTTTGTGTTTTGTTGTAACATTAAGTATCCTTAGAAAGGTATGTCAGTATATCATTAGCAGCTATTATCTCATACTTTAAACATAGTTTTCTCAAGCAAGTGAAGATGGGTGTAAGGCACTAGGTATATTATTCCATGAAAGAGTTGTATTTTCTAACTGAAGAGTGAAATATGCATTTGTCCCTGAATTTGGATAAATGCACATACTTGTAGATTACTGCACAGAATACTGTGACTATGTTTGTGTTAAAATACTTAAGACACACAATACTAGCGTTCCCTATTATTTAATTTACAGATGTTTTATTTTAATGAAATAGTGGGCTACAAACTTTTTGTGTTACTCAATAAGAAAATGGTTTTGTTTATGTTAACTGATCATAGCCTTCAGTCAGTTAAAACAAACCAGCAAGCTAATAATATTGTTAGGTAGGTCTCTTCTAAATCTGAAAGAGTTTCTGTTTATCAGGATGTGTGCAGTACTGCAGTCCTAATAGAAAGCAGAGATGTCTAGAGTAATCCACTGACTTCAGTCAAATAATATTAAAAATGAAATAATATTGCATATGGGGCAAATTAGAGGTGTTTAAAATCCCGTAGAAGAGAAACCTTTCCAACGGTACTCAGAGAAGGCTGACTTGGGAGCAACCGAGTGTCTAGGTCCCCCTGAACTGAGGGAGGGCACAGCTCTGCTTCTGACCAGCCCTGCTCTTCCCCTCTCCCAAAATAACTCAAGAGAAAAGTACCCAGGCTTTTTGGTGCAGTGCCTTATTGGGGTGGCTTGTCATGTGCTGATGGAAGGGAGGGAGGGAGATGGAACTGAGTGGCCAAGGAAGGGAGGGGAGGACAGGAAGCCCTTTGTCATATTCCTTTTTAGATGGCAAAAAAATTTCAAACTCATTTGAGTGCTCCTGAAGCTGCAGCCTCTGGGCTGCATACAGGCCTCTTTCTTCTACGAGATGCTTTCATTTTGTGTGCAAAAGGGGCAACTCATCATTTTGATCAAAGGAGGTCAGTGAATACAGGAGACTGTAAGATGTATGAGAGTTTTAGGAACAGATTTCAGGCTTGGCTGCCTGTAAGGCCATGACATGACTGATACCATGGGACTGGCCTTGCTCTGCTTGAGATCAAAGCTTTGCAATCTTCTCCCCATCTTATTTCTACTTCCAGATAATTGTGGACAAGCACAGCAGGACACTGTCTGCCTGACACATCTAAATAAATTCCTAGTGCAGGGATTCCTGTTCAAAGCATTCCCGGTTACCCTCCTCAGCGGCTGTGTTTCACAGATGGAAGGAAGACATTTTGTTTTCACAACTTCTGTTGTTACTGTCGGATTCTCCCCTGGGTATCTCTTTTTCCAGGATTCCAGTAGCAGTAATGTTAGTTTTGGAAAGAGGAAAATAAACTGGTCTGTTCCTGGAAATCAAAGTAGCACTTTCTGCAGCGAGGAGAGATGTGGTGCTGTGGGCCCCTGTACGTAGTACTCTGGATGGAGGAGTGACTGGGAGACGTGGCACTGGCCATGCTGAGAGTTTCCAGGTACAAGGCTATGCCCCAAAAAACATAAATGGAAGACACAGTTGCCAGCAGTGAGGTTTTAAGTGATATCACAGAAACAAAACCTAGCTCCTTCTGAGACCTAGCAGAATATTTGCTGTCTTGCAGAGGCAGCCGGTTGAGTGACAGTGGTTGAGTTACTTATCTGGTTGCTCCTTTTGTATCCTCATCTGCTGTGGGGATCATCCACTTCTGCATCTTGTTGGCAGTAAAGAGCAATTTCTGTTTGAAGGGATCTTCCTGATTTGTCTGAGGCAAAGGACATTTGAGGGTCTGCTCCATTTATGTGCCGCTCCCTGAGGTGTCATGCTGCTCCTGCCTGCATGAATTGCTGGCATGCACTGATGAGTACATCTATATTTGTTATGAAAGCTGCTGTTATGCCTGATCTGCAGAGCAAATCCCCTGTTCCAGGGGGATCAGAGTTTCCTATTGCTTTGTGAACTGTCCATGCACTTCTTGTGTTTACATGAAGGAATATGGACCTGCGTTTGTGTGACAGTGCTGGCAAGCAGAGCAGCTCTTGCAGCTGCGAGGAGGCACATCATGAGTCCTGCCAATGAGTTTGTGATCAGTCTCTTTGCATCTGGAGACTGCTAGTAATAATCCCATTCTGCCAGCCAGTATGTCAGGACACAGTGAGAACTGCTGGGGGTTTTTTGTTTCTTCTTTTTTTTTTTTTTTCTTTTTTAAGGATGCATTTGAGAAAGGGTTTTTTTAATTTCATTCATAATTTCAGTGATCACCCATAATGGAAAAAGAGATAGGACTGAGAGAGTGGCCCTGACACTGTTTTTTATACATTTATGTCTGGAGAACTGCTTGCTCTTTGCTTTGTTTTACAAAACTCGCAGGCTTTGCAAATGCACCTTGGCAGAGGGAGTTTCCTGGTGAATAGCAGGCTTCCATCTGGGTTTGTGTGGATTTAAAAGTGTTTTGATGATGTGGTACATTGCTGAGCCAGGCTCCAGAAAGATGTCAGCAAGTGTTGTACTGGTGTATGTAAAGTCCAGCAGTTAAATACCATGTTAAGCACGTGAAGCATAATCTTAATGGCTTTTTATGAAAGTTTGAGCAAAAATATGATGGTGTTATACTGATGATATTAACACATGCAGGAGAAATATTCTCTGCAAGGATCTCAGCAATAAATGGTTCCTTAAGGTACACATTTTATTCCAGCCTTGCAGTTTATAGATTGTGACTTCACTTCTCCCAACATTATATTAAAATGTCTTGCTCTATCTTGAGGCTTACTGAATGTCCACTGGGAGATTTTGTTGAATTTAAGAACTTTTGTAGAAAAAATAATTGTTTCTATATCATGAAACCATTCCCTAGAACTGTCATGGCCATTAATTCTGCTGTATTAGTTTGAAAACTGTTCCTCCTTCATTTTAATATTGAGTCCTTTACGAATTTTTGACCCTGAACAGTTGTACAACTCAAGTCAGGATCTAGTTGTCTGTCAAGTGCTAGTTAAATATTGTGCACTTTTATATTTTGGTCTTGATCCTTATTTACTGCAGATGTTACCAGTATATCAAATATCTGAGGAAGCACAGGACAGTGAGAAAAGTGGAGGGGAAAAGAGCAAACTAAGGAGAGGATTGCTCATTTACAATGTGCTGTATGTACACACTGGAACATTCTACTCTGCTTCCTGGAGAAGCAGACTCTTCCTGACTCTGATCTGCTTCCTGGAGGCACACATCACATTCTAATGAATCTGTGGACCTTGATGTAAGGGATTAAAAAAAAGAACACTTTAATGTTCACCAGAAACTTTATTTTCTTTACAGCATCAACTAAGTCAGCTTACTTAATCTTGGTAAGAAATGGAAATTGATATTTTAGCATTCGAATTTGCTACTGCATAGAATATAGCCTATTTTGCAGAGTGAGATATTAAGTGATGTATGCTTAAACTGATCTGTTTTTTAGGAAGACACCTCTTACTGGAAAATACAGGGGTTACATAGTATAAGAGCTTCAGAAAAAAGTGGTGATACACAAGGGAAATAGCCAAGATATTAGCAGATCTGGATGTGAATGAAAAGCGGGTATTTCAGAATAATTTTTCTATGTGGCAGGTTTAACTCTTATTCCATTGCTTAGTGGTGAGGAATACAATTCAGTGTTACCTTTTGACATTTCCAGCTGCACTCATCTCTTGCTTAATTTGTGCTGTTCATGGCCTCAGGCTATTCCAAGCTTCAATACACATGAGAAAGCAAACAACCCCTGCCATCTGAAAACTAAACTAAAACAAAGCCCCTCTAAAAGAGTTTTTCTTGCCTTTTTTTGCCCCTGCTGTGACATGCATAATCTGTCTTGATATTTAAGATATCTTTATTCAAGTTTTATATACTGTTCTACCCAGCAAACTTTAAAGGACTAAGAGTTGATGCATGCTTAATTGCCTTGGCTAGTTAGGTGGGACTAAACTGCATCTTTGTGGAAAGTTATAAGGAGAAGAGGTTGCTTCATAGTTTCAAAAAGCATATCAATTTTGCTAATGAGAACTTTACATCCAGTGCCTGTGTAATTTCCAGAAATATTTGAGAGACACAGATGAATTTTGAAATGAAAGTTTGGAATTCAAATGTAGTATCTGGATTAGGACACAGGCACTATTCTGGTGTTTAAAAGGAGCCATTTGTTTACTTCTGAAAAATGTGGGAACTGTGAAGGAACTAGTGTTGCAAATTTGCTGCATTCAAAACCCAGTGAGACTCATCAGAAAAAAAACCTACCATATACTACTGAAACAGAAGTTTAACAGATGGGCCTAGTGAGATTATTTTTAGACATGTAAATTGGTTGAGCATTATCAGTAACACTTTCTCTGACTTGAACTGCAAAGACTGCTTTGTCAATTTTTTCTGGCTAGCCACTCAAAGATTAAATCAAAGTGTTTTACAAATAATTCTCTTTCTGTTTATAACTTTTGTTTTCAAGATCTACAGATACGAAATAAATAATTATAAAAATCAAAGTGGATTTTTTTTTTGACAGTAGAAGAGCAATACAATATGCTGTTAAACAGATCCATGGAGCAGATAATTGAAGGCTGTTGAGCAAAGCTCTAGAAAATCATTATACAAATACAATCATATTCTTTGTCAAACTTTATAGATAATCTATTTTTAAAATAGGCCCCAAGAGTACAAAAATTTAGATTAAAGAATAGTGTACGGTGTGCTTCTATGTCTTGGATTCTGTCTTCTGAAATCTGATTTTCCCAAGGTTCTATAGAGATTACAGGCAGTAAACTGACTGTATTTTGGTTGCTATGAAGAAAAGGAGGAATTTGAAAATACTGAAACAAGAAAGTGGCAATTGATCCCAGTGTTACACAGGAACATCTGTCTGGAGTTTCAAAGGCAGCTAGCCATCAGCTATGGCAGATTTTCTGTCTGGCTATGTAAGGATTGTGTGAGCTTGTTGTGTCTATATTGAAACTGCTATTGTTCTCCTGCTGTGAAATGACAGATGGACATGTCTATCCTGAGAGATCTGCGACTTTTGGCTGACTTGTAGTTTCTGAATCCATGCATAATAGAGCTTGATCAAGTCCTTCAAGAGGGAAGAAGAACAAAAGGAGAAAAAAACCCAAATTAAATGTACGGTGCCAGACCTTATTGTGAAATCATCAAAAGTAAAATCCTTCCTTCTTTTTGAAGACGGGTTGTTTTTCTGAGTGGGAGCTATCAGCTTTTGGTTTATTTTTGTAGGGGTGTAATATATATACATACATATGCAGTGGATATTTTTCTTTGCCTTAGGTAAAACAAGTTATGGTGCTATTCTAGTGTAGTCACAGAGACAGCCAGAACTAAGACATGAAATCCTGAAAAGTATAGTGCTAGAGGAGGTTGAATTGGTTGAGATGTTGGGAGGGGAAGGTATCCAATTCAGAAATACATGTTTTGTTTTCTAGTGATGTGAATCAATGTGTCATTAGAAACAAGTTAATAAGTTTGTCCTAATATGTAGCATAAATGTGTGTTAATTGTATAATAAGTATATTTTATGTTTTTGAAAATGGTTTGTCTGGCAAAATCTTATGAAAAACATTCTTCTCCATACAGCTCAGGTAAATGTGTTTTTGTCTTGAAATAAGTGATCCGATCATTAAAAAAGAAGAGGGACCACTGATTTTGAGACATCTATTGGGAAAGTAGAACTGAATTCATGGGATCACTGTTATGATGTAAAACTAAATGCTGATGTTTGCTCTTCAGTTTGCTGTAGTTTAATTCAAATGCTGGCATTTTTGCTTCTCTGATGTTTCCTCTGCAAGTTTGTGAATTGTTGAAGTCTGCTAAGGCATCCATTATTTGGGTATGCACCACTTCAACTATTTCAACTGGAAGCTAGAAACCATCCTTCTAGACTGAAGGATCTATTTAAACAAAGTCCTTATTGATGCCGTGTACAAAGAAATACATAATTAAGAACTATATATTGTAGATGGAGAAAACATGGAATGGGCTGTGGGTCAAAGCATCACTTGTCTCTTATGGAATGTTTTGTTGTCATGTGAATAGTAAGTGCATATTTAAAAAATACTAGAAAGACAACTATTAATTTAGTTAAATACTTGACTTGCCTGTCTTCATGCTATAATCTCTGTGTTACCTTTAGTTCCATACAGAATAGGTCAAGGAACTGAAGGAGGCTGTGTGACATATATCTAATACATGAGCAATGTATTAGTGGAAGCACATTATTCCTGAACAAAGGGTCAGTCAGAGTCAGCCAGTCAATATGGTTTTCTTAAACTAGTAAAAGACTGTCTAATCCAATTCCTTCAACAGCCGTATTCTGTGGGAAGTGATTTCTTTCTGCTGATATGTTACTTTATGAATGAAGGCAAATTAGTTTGATTCAGTGTATTTGAAGTCCAGTATAGGTATTATAACCTTGATCCTGTTCAGTGAAGTCTTGTTTCACATCCCAATGGAAGGATTGCTGCTTACCTAAATTGATGTTTGCCAGTGTGGATCAAGAATCCTTCCCAGCTGTGTTTCTGGTTGACTCAGATGTCATGTTAAAGGCATAGATGATTTCAGCCAAGTCTTTGTTGAGACTGAATGATAAGGTATAAATAGTTACCACTGATGAAAAAAACCCCAAACAAACAACCCACATGCCCCCACACACAAGCCCCCCCCAAAACCCCAAACTAAAACAACCAAAACAAACAAAAACCAAACCAAACAAACAAACTCACCACAAAAAATTAATTTCAAATTCTGAGTTTTTTTAATGAAATGTGGACATTTGTCAGGAGTAAGGGTTAAGAAATGAGCTGATCCAGTCCTCCTTCTATGTTATTGTGGTTCTATCTAGCATGTTAGTATTAATTTCAGTTCCTCTTAATGGGTTTTGAATAAGTTTTTTAACTGCTCTGTTGATCTGCTGTCTGATGAGATACATCACTATTGCCAAATACAGAAGGTGTGAGCCCTTGTATTGTTCAACTCCCATGTATGCATTGAACATAGCAAATTGATATTGTGCAGTAACTCTGCACAAGTGATATCATGGGCCCCAAGCTGATCAAGCTAAAAGAATAAATATGGATATTTTATTGATGAATTGAGTACTGGTGAAAGGAGAGTACTGTCATACTCTCTGGACTTCAAGTAAGTTTGAAGGTGCAATGTGTGTGTTAACCTAACCCAGCATCTGTAGCAGTAGCTAGCATCGATGGAGAATGGAACTAAAGTGCATAAATGCCAGAAATTACATGCATTAACTGGGGACCTACTTTTTGATTGGTGGCTCTTGCTCTTGGTTTTCTTTTTCTTTAAAAAGCTTCATTCTCTTCAATTTTTCTTCTAGTAAAAAAAAAAAAAGAGAATCACCTTTTGATGTGCCTAGGTTAGTGTGATCTTTTATAGTTGAATTATTTAAATTAGTGCACATGTGATAGGGTTGTTTCTGGCAGTACTAGCAGGCCGATTTAACTTATCAGTCTGTAACAACACATATTAGTGGCGTCATATCTTCTTCCTGTGCTGAATCTAGTCAGCCTTCTAGGTAACCTGACATTTCCATTTACTTCAAAGCAGTAAAAGAAAGAAAGATTGCATTCTTTTTATTCCTCCTGAATTGCCTGTGTCCTGACAGTCTGTCAGAATGGTTTGTGTCTCTTCTGTCTGTAACAGGGTGAGCTGCTTCCCACTCTTATGGAGAATTTCTTAACTACAGTCTTTTTTAAGCACTCACATTTTGGGAAAACTTGACAGGAAAGTGACAGAGCTGATAGCAACTGAGAGCCAAGAGGGGATTTCCATTCGCACAGTAGCCTCCTACTATAGCCATAAAGGAGTACCTTGGGCCAGAACAAAGGAGACACTGCCTTCCTGCACTTTCCCAGCAGCACAGTTGAAGGCAATACCTGAGTAGACTTCCACCTCCCAAATCAGGCCAAAGGGCTTCCTAAGTCATACTGAAGTGTTTTGTTAAACTTCCATTGAACTGGTCTGTTTTGTTGCCCCTCAATAGGCTTTTGAAGCTAAGAAATAAGGTTTGTGGCTTAGACTATTTTTTACAATTTCATTTAAAGAAAAAACAAAACAAAACAAAACAAAACAACCAACCACAAGCATTTGCTGCCTGTGGGGCTATTAGTGGTTCAAACTAGTGATATTTTTTCTCATTGTTTATTAGTCAGTCAATTAATTAATTAATCTAGATGGCCAGGAGTCTTAGTGAAGTCCACATCTCATCACTTTCCCCTCTCTCCTATTTCAGCTTCTGTGTGATCAAGTTATGTTTTACTCTCACTGATTTTAATAGCTTACTGTGCTCAGGTAAGTACTGGAAGATTACAAAACTCAGCATTATCATTCTTCTCTTTGTCAGGTACTCTAGTCCGAGTATTCAGAGAGTCTTTAGAGGAGCAGGAGGAGAGTCTTCAGAAGACTGGGGAAGGGCATGCATATATATATATAAAAGGTGCTGGAGGAAATGAAGGGAATTGTAAGCTAGTCAATAAAACCTGAAAGAGGCAAGGAATTACAAGATGGTCAGTGAAACCTTAATCCCCACACATTTTTTTTAACAAGTTATTAAACAGTTGCTTTATAAGCACCTCTGGAATAATAAAATTGATAAGCATGCAATATAGATTTATCAAGCGCCAACTGTGTCAGACAACTTTAATTTCCTTCCTTGGCAGTATAGCTGGCCTAGTAGATAAAAAATAAGTGGTAGATAGATGAGGTATCTTGACTTCATTATTTTTTTCCTGCAGTGATTGTGTGTGATATTCTTGGCTGTCTCACACATCACTCATAGAAAATGGTGGGGAACTCCACATGCAATCATTGTAAAGTGAACACATGAGTGGTTGAGAAAAGGTCTCTAAGTGTCCTTAATGGTTTACTGAGAATTGAGAAGGCATTTCAGAGGGGTCCAGTTCTCTGTTTTGTTCTGTACTTTTATTAGATGCTTGGCTAGTGGAGTGCAGAGAATATGGTAGATGATTATCAAGGGGTGGTCTGCAGACCCTGTGGATCCACTGGTTGCTTATAAGGAGTCATGATGGGTAACTAACAAAAGCAATCTGGTTATCAGTAGGGCTAAATTCACTACACAGAGTCCTATGCCTCAACTGGGAAATTTAAATGGGTCTCACTTGGCAAAAAAGATTGGTAAAATGTAGTTGTTCTGGCAATTTGGAGAGACAGTCCAAACACAATGAGCTGAAATTCCAAAAGGTGAGCACAACCTGCTATGTTTTGTGTACTTGTTGGAAGAGGAGTAAAAACCTGTAGTCTAGCCAGTGAAAACCTGGGGTTTATAGTTAGTTGAAGGACAAATACGTTTATACATCTGACATGTACAAATAAGGAATGTTGCATGTCAGGGGACATAGCTGCTCTTTTCTGCTAAGCACTGCTGAGGTCTTAGGTAGAGCACTCTATACAACAGCTGTAATAAAGTGCTTTGATACTATAACCTGCAAGAAGATTTTCAATGGGAGTGACTTTGTTTAGTCTCACAAGAAAAAAAGCTGAGATTTGTGGGAAACATCAAAAGTGAAAAGCTTCATAGGAGATATTGTCTTCCATTAGAGGAGAGCAGAAAAAAATAGTGCTATGACTCTGGATGGATAATAATAAAAAAAAAAGAACTGTGTTAGATATGCTGGTTTCAGTGGCAGCTGCCTGCTACCTTGTGTCTGATGTGATTTATTCCTCTACATATTTTCAATGGCTTGTTTCGTTTGGTTTAATAGAAGGAACAGGTTCTCACATGTCACATAAGGGGAGATCAGAGAATTGCAGTTGCCAGCCATAAGCATCTGAGTCATGCTAGGTTTCCAGGCTGAAGTGTTATTGTTATTTCTGATGGCTATTGAGCATAGCAGTGAATGGAATCTGGGCAGAAAGCTTTGTCCAAAAGAACAAAATCCTATTTCATTATGAACAGGTGATGACAAAGTTATATGTTTGTTGGTTTGTTATTTTCCCCACAGAAAAGATATCAGATTTATTATCACTCTCATTTTTAGAAGTTTTGAAAAGTTCCTCTGCATCTGACTCTTCTTGCATTATCTCTTATACAATAAATAATCATACCACTATAGAAACACAAACAAACCCCTAAAACACTCCCAAAACCACGACATTCCTCTGTAGCTGCACTTGGTTGGTTGGTTTGCAGATGTCCAGATAAAACTGAAGGGACTCTTGATGCTGATGGAAATTTAATAGTTAAATTGAAAACAACAATTAATACATGAAGGGAACAGAAATCTTGGCATAAATGACTTATACTGGGATCTATGTACTGTGTTGGGGCATCCTTCATGGTACAAGGTCCACCTGTCCAGTCTTGATTTCCACTGAATTAGAAAAGCTTTCTGAAGGTGAAGCAACATTTAACTGCTTTATAGAAGACAGCCTTGGCTTTGAAAACTGGTTATACCTAATTTGTTTTCCTGTTTGAGAGTTGGCCATGGATCATGGCTTGTTTCCCAGTAGCAAAAAAACCCACGCATATGAGAGAAACAAAATAGTTTTTTCTATTTGTAATTTCTATTTCTTAAAATAATTATACATAACTCTGTTTAAATCTGTTGTGTCTTACATTATATCATGCTGTTTGCAGGAACAGCCATTCATGTGGTTTGTGAAGTGGGGGAGAGTTAACGGTCTAATGTCTGCATACATCTTCTGCCTGTTGCTTTGTCTGCCTTCATCTGGTATTTGGCATGTCTTCCTGTATTTCATGAGAACAGACGACTAGCCATGTTCCGGTCAGGCCAAGTGTCCTTTTAGTTCCATACTCTTTCCAAAGGCAGTTAGTAAAGATGCTTGCAGAGAAAAATGTAAGAAATGCATGAAGTAGAAGTAGTAATTCTTTCCCATGGTTAGGTCCCTTGATTACATGATTTAGGGACCTCCTTAGCTAAAGGTTCAACCCAAGTGTGTGTGTTTTAAATAAGGAGCAGTGGGTCTGTCATTCAAGAATTAAGTTTGGTTTTTTTTTTAGTCTATTTGTCCTTTTATGCGTGCCTAGTGTCTTGCTGCAATGATTTCATAATTCAGGTATACGTTGTGAAGAAAAAGCATTTCCTCATTTGTTACAGATCTGTCATTTAGGAACCGTTTAGTAACTAGTTTTTATTGCGAGAAGTGGTTCCTTGTTGACTTTTCCACATGTTAGTCATTCTGCCAGCCTCTGCATTCTTCTCCTTGGTGGTTTTTCTTCTTTTCTGAAGACTGCCAGTCACTTTGGTCTTGGAAGATTTGACAGTGTTTTTGATGCAAGAATCAATCTCACCACACTGTGAAAGCACTACCATCCCCTTGGTGGCCAACACTGAATTTTTTTTTTATTTTGCTATCAGTAAAACTGAGTTAAGATTTCTTTAGTTAAGATTGTAAGAATTATGGGGTAAATGACATGTATAAGTGAAGGAGGAACCTGATTGTAGTTTGAAAATGACGGTAATTTTCACGAGTAGTATAATGTTGTTGTTCCTCCCTTTGTGTGCTGTACAGAGTCATTAATGGTGCCTACTGTTATGTGGTGAGATATTTCCACAGGCATTTTTTGTTGATAAAAGCACTTATAATAGCTATATTTTTATGGTTTCTTTCATTTTTGTATAGAAACTTCAGAATAATGAAGGCAGTCTCATAGCATCTTACTTTGATAGAAAAGTGTGTTGACAAACAGCTGATGAGGCTGAGAAACAAATTTAGTTATACAGATTTTGGTTAAATGGGAACAAAATTACTTAAGAATTAAAACCAACCAAACAAACAAAAAACCCAACAAAACCACAACAAACACTTGCTTTTCATTCCAAAGAAAACCATACATTTACCTGATCATGAATAGATCTGAACTGTGACCCAGTCTGTTGATCCTGTAAGCAGATTCTCTCCAAGTGTTCTAAATGTCCAGTTGTGCCTCTGTCTTTGGCAGCCATACATGCCTGGTTGTGGTTATCAAATGCCCTGCTATGGCACAAGCAGAGAGTTGCTGCACCTTTATGGCCTTGCACAAGGGATTGAGAGTGTATTTGGCATGCAGTGGTGGAAAGGACAGTTTGGTTGTATCTTATGTGGCAGGTTTGGTTTGTGTATTAGCGCTGTGTGGTGCAAGGATTAGGGAGCAGGGAGTAGTGGGATGGGCTGGACAGTGCAGAGCTGCTGAATGTGAGCGTGTTGAGCAGGAGGTGGTGGATGGTGGGAGAAAGTTGAGCAGAGAGGCTGTTGGGCTGTGGTCCATGTGGCCTGCCAACATGTCTGAGCCCTTTTCAGTCTTTCACTCCTGTCGAGAAGGAAGCAGCATCATGCTGTGGTATTAGGGGTTAAGGAGTGTGCATAGCACAGAGACCTTTCTACCCACATAGTTTGTGCAACCTTTGTTATAAAACATTGTTTTCCCCTGTTATATTTCTGGGCTGGGATCTGTAGGTGCTTCATTCCCTATATAATTTTTTGTTCACTTGGTTGATTTTAGCCATCAACAAAAAGGCAGACTCTGAAAGCTAATAGAGGACCTCTTATTTTAAAAAATAGGTGGCCAGGTAAAGGAAGGGCTGTAAAAGATCATGTCAGAAGTCTTGATTAGCTGTGAAGCACAAATCTGACAAGAGTGAACTTCATTAACAGCAGAGCTCATGGATCTGCTTGCTTTAATTAGTTTTCCATTGCTGGGGAATTCTTTACCATGTAAGGGTTTATTGCAGATGCAAGTTTTCCATTAGCAGACAAACACTATAAATTTTAGCTAAAATAATTCAGACTTCAATCCTTTAAAACTTGACAAAACAGCTTTGTCTTGTGTGATTTCTTCATATATTGTATTAGGAGCCTTAGTGGTGAGAAGGATTGGATGGGTGACTCATCTGTTCTTACCGCGTGTTCTGTTGCATGAAACATACTGTGTATGCAGGGTTGCAACTCTGTGCTAGTAAAGTTACAAGTTTGTACTGACCATATAATCATCTACACTGCTTAACCTGGAGGTGCTCACCTGGAAGAACTTTGGGGAAGGCCAGCTGGAGAGCAGAATAGATCAGGTTGGCAGGCAAAAGAGGGGACAAATATGTGGCCTACTATGAAATACTGAACTTAAGGGAAAATGTTTTATGGGTTTTTCCTTTGCACATTTTTCAATGCTGTTTTGAATTACAGAGGTCAAAAACAAATCACGGGTTTTGGCAGGTATATTAATGCTTTCTAGCCTGGTGATCATAAATGATGAGCTAAAATATGTTTTTGAAAAATAAATATATTTTACTATTATCTAATCATTCACACTGTGTTTAAGTTAGATTATTACAATCCATTGGCTCTTTTTAGTTTTAAATTGTAAAATGTTCCTTTCCTTTAGAAACAGAAAATTAACTGACAAGGCCCAACAGGTCAAATTCACTGTAATACTAAAACAGTATATAAATATGTTTTTGTTTCAAAATTAAGTAGTTCAGTAATAGCTTAAAGTTACTGTGACATAAACAGGAGCAGTTAAATTAAAGCAGCATTTAGCACTTTAAAAATTTATCTAGAATATATAACATTTTTGTTGTTGCTTTAGAGGTTGTGGGGTTTTTTTTGTGTAGGCAAGTGATTTCATATTATAATTTTATACTTGCTTTGCTGTTGATAAATACCAGTCAGCAATGGTTTGGGTGGGGGGATCTTTGTAGCCTTGTTTCTGGGCATCGTTCCAAAGTACACAGCTAAAATGCTTCATAGGTTTTGTTTAGAGCAGGGCTTTTAATGGAAAGATCACTGCAGACTCTTTTTGAGGCAATTTTGCAAATACTTCATTCTTGTTTTCCTTCAGACTCAACATGACATTTCAATGGTGGAGTGTGGTTTTTAAAAATACATATGATTGTCTTGCATATTGTTCTCTAAAGAGGATCAGAGAGCCTGTCAGTTTTTTCTGAACATGTGATGATTTTGGAGAAGTCTGGTAATGAGACAAAGAGGAGTGTACATGAGAATTAATTGTGTAGAAGGCTCAAGATATCATCTTGCTGCAATAAATGTGGAGGGTTTCCTTTGGACTATTTGAGTAAGGTAGTACCCTGATCTGCTCCTCAATGCCCATGACTGAAATTTATGGTGCATGGTAGACGCCTTTAGGCAGAGAATGAGCAGTCAGCTTTTCATTAATTTGTAACAGAGAGACTGGTGGGAACGTTGTTCTATGCTGTGGAGAGCTTGTAGTGAATTCCTTCAACGTTAAGCAAGCTAAAAATAATTCTCTAGAAAATGTATGCTTTAGCTAAGCCCTTTGTTTTCTGAACATACATTTGAACAGACATTATGCTATGAAAGTAAAAGAGCAACATGTATTCTCCCTCTCTTTATTGTAATTTTGAAAGTATTAAGATTTAAAATCGGACAGTAAAGTTTGTAAGTCATTGGGGAACTTGTCTAGATGCAATTTAAAGACTATCTTAGAAAACTTTATGTCCTCTTTCTGTATGTTTATTCTGCAAGGGGACTGAGGTGGAAGTAGATAAGTTGCTGAATCCAGTGGCTCCTAGTAGGCAGAGTGAAGGGCGAATTGCACACTAGATAAAACTAGTTTCCTTTGCTGCTGTTTGGAGCCATAAAGTTTCCAGAAATTTTAGTTTCCACAGGAAAGAGAGCAAAGATAAGAGCCATTGGTACAGCCCTCTAAAAACTGTGATGGAATGGGTTGTGAAGGGAGAATTGCCAGAATGGAGAGAGAGAACAGCTGCTGGAGGCAGCAGAGATATTGTAGCTGAGGGGCCAAGCACAGTTGAAGGAGACTGGTTGGAAGGCAAAACAAAAGCTTTGTAAAAGCAGGCAGTGCTTGCATGCGAGGCATCTGGGCTATGCATGAATTTCTTGATCTGATCCCCACATACATTCAGGTATGGAGCAACAAGAGGCAGCAAGCTGTCTGTATAGTCTGTAACGGTTCTGTGAAAGTAGAATGTCTTTATATTCTTTTTAAAGTACATTTTAAAAATGTAGATCTGTATGTCTCTTCCTTGCCTCAGAGAGCAAAGATGTTAAAATGCTGGGTGAAACTGCACAAGTGTGTTTCAGACACTGCATTTCCTTGAGGAGCAAATGGCCCATGGGAAGGATGTTTAGGGGAAGAAACCTGTTCCCATGAAGATCTCACACTTCACTTGTGTGGGAAGGAGGCCAGAAGTGGAACCCTTCCTAAAGATGAATTATTGCATTATTTTTTCTTTTTTTTTTTNATGCTGTTCTGCTCCCCATCTATGTGGTAAACAAATCATTAGGGCACTTGGTTGTGAAGGTGTCTTTCTGTCCGTGCTGCAAGGTGGTTCAAATCATCCTACCTCTCCTGGCCAGAGGGGCTGGATCTGGCAGGTCTCCAGCATGTGGCCACCCTCTGTGGTCCTGCTGGAGCTGTGCCACTGCCCAGGTGGGAACTCAGCCCTCTGTGTGTGATGGGAGAAGGGACGTTGGCCTTGACTTAAGGGGAAGAGTGTGGAGATCTCATCTCTGGAACGGAGGTTGTTCTTATGGCCTTAAACACTGAACAGTGGCGGACCTCTCTGTGGATCTCATCTTGATTTAAACATTTGGTTTTTGTATTTGTGTTGGGGGGTGTCATGTGAGACAGGAAATTGCTACAAGCTGACCTAGTATCACTAATTTAACCTGGTATGTGTGTCCCTGAAAGGATATGCATTAGATGCAAGTATTCTGGTTTTAAACTGGTTTTAATTTGCTAGCCTGGTTTCCCACAGCAAAATGTACTTTTGAAATCACCGTGGTAGCAGGTTGTGATTGATTTTGGTGGCTGCAGTATAGTTTGTGGGTCTGTGAAGAAAGAGAGACAAGGCAAGGAAGAAAGATGGATGAATGAAAGAAAATCCTTTCTGAGAGGTTAAACTGCTTAACTCACAAAGTGAACTATATGCACATCAGACCATCTCAGCTAGGTGGATTTTCACAGTGTGCAGTGTGTGAATAGAGCTGCCTGTGTGCATGAGGGTCTGGGAAACATAAATCATTAACTTTTTTGGGGGTAATACTTAGAAATAACAAAGATGGATTTATCAGAAACCCTTCCTTAAAATTCAAACAGGAAACAAATGGAAATCCCATTAACATTGTATTGAACCAGGGAAATATTCTTAATTCACAGATATTGTTTTGACTGAATAGAGGAATTTATTTGCATTGCAAAAATGTGTAGAAATACTGAATTTAAAAGCTCTTTGGGGCAGTGTAAGCATATTACTTACCCAAAACACTTAAAGGAAGGAAGTGTGTACTTCATGCTTTTCCTTAGGCATTAACGTTTTGCTTTAAGTAGTAGTAATTTATACAACCTATATTTACAATAAGCAATATAAACTATAAGGGACTAAAGGGTTTTTTTTTTTTTTTGTTCTTCCTCTTAAGAACAGTCTTTCATCTCTTTACTGCACATAGGCTCATTACTAGAGCTGTATTACTCAGAGAGCTTCTATATGAAAAACAAAACAGTAGGAATTTCATATTCTCTTACATTTAAGCAATAGCCTTAAATATGAGTTCCTACTATTTATTACTTATGTTAATAGTGACATAAAAGTCATATTTGACTGCTGCATAAAGAAAGCATAGCAAAATGTCATGAAAGCTTTTCTGTTTGTTTTGTAGGAATATTAAAAATGTATTTTGGCCCTGTGGTTGCCTGCACAACTTCCCTCTGCAGATCTCAAAGTTGTTTCTCTTTCTGCCGAAAGCATTAAGCATAATTATCATCTTGTGCTAAGTTTTATAACACGAACTTTTGTTTTATAATCTAGTCAAAAGCATTCCATTTTTTTTATACAAACATTCACAAAATGGGGAACTAAAGAGAAGAATTGTTGCTACTTTATGAGTAATTAAAGCATATTCTCCCACCTCCACTGTATCTTTCCTTCCCGTTCTATTTTTTTTAAATAATTTTCCAAATACCTAGGCCATTTCTACTTTAGATAATCTGAACTAGAAATTGAAAATTATTAGTCTAAAGTTAATGTTTAAAGGAAGTTCTGAACAAAGTTGTCCTACCGACAGACAGAAAAATGGAAGTTGCATCCCTATCAGGCTAAGACAAGATTCCCAAATAAATGCAGGTTTTCCATAAAGCTGAAAGGGAAAAAAAGTAGAATTTTTGTCAGTGGCTGGACTGTTGGTGTGGAGGTGCAGAGCTGTTTGGCCACAGGCTCTTTAGTACTGCAGCTTACATTTTACCTGTCTGAAAGGTATTTTTGCCTTCATATCCAACCACTTCATTGCTGTCCCTTGCAATCCTAACAACTCTGTTATTCTGTGATTTTTGTGAATGCATCATTATATGTAAACCAAGGGTTTTGACATACAATGAACTTATTTTCTGATGTCGTTCTGGATTAATCTCTATAACCACCTGCTTCTTTCTTATGTCACATATTTCTGATAAATAAAAGATTGAACTGTATAAATCCCAGCTCTCTGAAATATGTTTTTGACCTTGATTCATAATTTGAAAGATGAAAGCAGATTTTAGGATCTTAACAGCAAGTGCCCTGGTAATTAAAAGGATGTTGAAGGTTTTGTGAGACTTGATATTATTTAAAACTCTATACAGATGAGTAGCAGTTGTGTCTGATTTCTGGTGACAAAAAAGAAAAAAAAAAGATGTTGAAGAAACAAATTTATTTCATCATCTTGGCATTTTCTATTGCTTCTTTTCATCTCTGAGATCTTTTTCTTTAAATAACTGGAAGAAAACCCACTGTGAACTTCGGATCTGTTTCAGAAAGGCTTGGATAAGGCTTTTCAGTGTAAGTAACTTCCATGTTTTGTACACCTGGATGCTTGGCAGATGAATGGAAGACATTTTGAGTTTCAAAGAAACTGAAAATGTCATTTTGCAAAAGCAAGCAATTTTTCAAAGTCAGAGTAATAGCAAGCACAAAATAGTCCATTCTCAAAAAGAGTAACTTAGAGTAATTCATGTTGCTGTTGCTTAGTTTACTTGTTGATACAATAGAAGTGGAGGTGTTGAGCATTTGACAAAGTACTCAGTATCCGTGATAGACTTGCATCTCCTTCTGTGTTGCGTACCCGTCATGTTGTTTAGTTATGAGAAGGGGAATCAGTTCAGCTTTGCACATCAATGTTCCTTTGATCCAGATTTTCCTTTGATTTTCCTTCCTTGTTGCCCAGAGAATTGGTATAGAGTAAAATTAAGTTCCAAACTACATCCTCCCTCATGTAAAGTAAAACCAAACTTTTTTCTTGGTTTCCATTTTATTCCTTAATTTGCTCTCTGTTGTTTTGTGTTCATCCTTCCTTATTTCATAGGAGACATTAAATTGCTGCTGTGATTTTTTTTGAAGAAGGTATGAACAAACACTAATAGGAATTTCTTTTCTGTCTCAGTATGTTAAAATCAATTTGGTGGCTACATGTTTTGGTCCTCTTCCTCCCTCCCCCACTGATGGAAACATGAGTGGATTAATCTAGCCCCAAATTGCTGTACGGAAACCCTTTGCTCTTAAGTAAAAAAGTCAGTGCAAGTCTGTGAATCGTTTTATGAAAATACTGGATCGAGTTTCAAGCTTCAAGTCCCTGCTGATACATTAAATTCTTCATGGTATTGGCAGGGAAGAAGCAGGGGACCATTCTTTAGCTGGATAAATAAGAGAAGTGTCAACTCCAGATGCCTTGAGGGAGAGACTCCAGACAAGCTTTTAGTACAATTACAGAAGGACAAAGTGGAGGGAGGAGACTCATGGGATTCCTATATGTATTGAATTTCGTTTAGCTTTTTGGTACAACAGAGAAAAGCCCTATAGCAGTCTTTAAAGTAGATATGTTTGTAGTGTTTTTTGTATAAATATGGGGATGTGGCTTTTTTTTCCTTTTTGTATCTATGTACATATATGTGTATATGTATGCTGTAGTGTTTTACGAAAGTGGCAGAGGGTACTCATGGTGAAAAACAAACAAACAAAAAAAATAGAAGGACCTTTCTTTCAGTGCCCACAGCACATGGAACAAAAGTCAAGACATTTCCCAGCATCTGAAGTAAGTGGATTTGCATGGGACTGGTGCATAACTCAGCAGCATGGATGTTTAGTTTTGGTGCTGTCCTGGCATCAGCAGGGCTGTGTGTGCAGGAGGGAATTTGTTCACCTGCTTTTCTCTGCAGACAGTTAATGACTTTTCTAATCTTCCCTTCCCTCAGTGAGTCTTTGGTAATTCTTTACATAAGAATAATTTACATTTAAAATAATAAAACTCAAAGTCATTTTTATATTCTGTTTGTTGATGGGTATGATAATTGTGTCTGCATAACCTGCCTACTTTTTCTGTATAAATAAGGATATCTGTTGTATTTTAATTTTTAGCCAAGCTGTATTGCTTATCCCTTTAATGTTTCAGTGACTTTAATTCAGATTTTTTAGGAACATTTCTTTCAAAGCACAATGCTGTCTGATCACATAAATCTTCCCTTTTTGATATTAAGTTTACACAATGAAGTTGGAAATCCACAATTATCATATGCAGTGGATCCTCTCTATGCCTTTCTCATTTACGTAGTTGGTTATTCTATGCATTTTAAATGGAAGTCCTAATTAAGTAAGGTTGGTAATTTTGCTCAGCAGAATACTTTTAGAACCCACCACTGTCCTTTTCTGTAGAAGACAGACTTTTTTTCTTATCTGAATAGTTTCTTTTTACACAATTAGCATTCTGCTATTTGAACTTGGTTTCTTCTGCACTGTTTCTCCATTTTTATTCTAGGAAAATTATCCGGTTCACATTCATATTCTTCATCTGTTTTGTCCAGGGTGACACTGTGTTTCAGCGCTGGCCACATGGTACTGCCCAGGTTTAAGCTGGTTTCCACTGTTGCCAGTACCAAGGGGGTGTATGTGTCTACATTTGTGTATGCAATAGAACTTGAAATAATGGCACCTCTCATTTTACAAATGAAGTGTTTTGGTTTGGTGTGTGGTTTAGTTTGGTTGGTTGGCATTTTTTTGGGGAGTTTTCTTGTTTTGTTTTGTTTTTTGGGCTTCTGTTAGCATCCGTATTTCTAACCTTAATGTATGTGGAGAAAAGTTTGAAAACACCTCTTTCAGTGTGAGATAATCACAGGCATCTGCCATTTTAAGAAAACACCAAGTGCTGGAAAGTTCACAGTGTCATTGTAGCACTTGACAGCAGTTATCTGGTTTCTTTGACTGAGGCATCAGTTTGGTGTGACTGAACTGAAATTTTGGCCTTTCTTTGAGGCATTCTCATATATGACTAATAGTTACTTTAAAATGAGAATTAATAAAAATAAAATTTGTAAAAGCAGTGTCTCTCATCTACTCTGAGCCCTCCCTGTGAATTTTTCTCAGTCACTGTAGATAATGTCATTCTTGCGCTTGTTATATGTGGAGGTCAAACGGAGGTCCAAGGTAATATCATAAGGGCATAATAAAAGAGTTAACCAGAACTACATGGCAATAGTCAGTGGCCTAGAATACAGAGCGAATTTGCATTGTTTTCATAGTTTTCCACTGTTCTGCATCTAGATGACTTGTTGAACCAAAGGACGCAGTTGTTTCATTTAATGGCTGGCTGTGGATTGTTTCTTCATTAATTTATCCCATTATTTCTTGAACAAATGTGGAATTTAGCATCCACAGCAAACTGTGGCAGAATTCCTCCGCATAGCTACACCTTGCATGGCAAAAGTGCTTTTTTGAGCCTAACGTATCCCAATATGCTTGGAGGCTGTCTGCACTTGCATTGGCAAATACAGTGAGGAGCTGCTATCTAGTCTTCCTTTCTGTGCTTATCAGCATTTTATGGAGATTGAAAGAAAACACATCCTTATCACTTAAATCTGTGATATGTTCAAAAGATGCTGACTGTCATACTGTTACAGCTGGAACATTCTCTCACAATTGCAGAGCTCCATGACAAAACCAGGTATTTTCTGTGTTGTAGTTGTGTGGGATTTTGCCGCTTCTGCATAACTTTTAAAAGTTACCTGACAGGCCATAAAATGGATTTTTGCTCTCTGGTAAACTACTGGGACATGAAATTATGACCTTCAGGAAGAAAATCTGGATTTTGCTTTGCCTTTTCAGTTATAGTCTATGACTTCTTAAGCATTTATTAATCCTTTCCATCTAAGAGCATCTTATTTTTTTATCTTACTTAGAAAAGAAACAAAAACATTCAGCAAAAAAAGCTTCTTAGACTCATGGTGTTTTCCCCTAGCACTTTGGGATACTATTACACATGCTTGCGATTATCTGCTCTGCAAACAATTGTCAGAAAACTTCATCTGTTTTCCAAGTCCCACAGAAGAACAGATGTGGAAGTAAGTTTCAAACAATGCACTGTTAATCACTTACATGTGGACACAAAATGAACTGGACCTCAGTGGGAACTGATTGGACGCTTTGTTAGTTAAGCATGGAGTGGAGAATTTGCGTTTTTCTTATTCTTCATACTCTGAACAGTCCTTTCAAAACAGTACTAACATATGAACAAGACAAGGGTCTGTTTCAGATATTTAACTCTTTTTACAGAGTCAAAACGTCAGGGGACCACCTGAATGGAGCTGGACTATATTATGTATATGAATACGAAAGAGAGACTGTGTTTGTGTGTATAATTTCTTTTATTTGAGAGCAATTTTGATGCTGATATTGAGGAGTTAAGTAGCTTCATATCATCAATGTGCTTTCAAAAACAATTATTTAAACCAGCCAGCTTTGCTTGTAAGAGATTTACAATCCATGTTCAATTGCTGTAAAACCATAAGAAAGCAATTATGTCACAAACCTATTCATGTTGTGTTCTAAAGCTCAACCTTCCCTGCAAAAATCACTTAGAAAGACTGTCCATACAATTTCAGAAAGCTAGTTTTGGAGGAGATCAGATTAGTATATGGGGACTCTGGAACTTAGAACTTCAACTTTATGGAATTATTACTTTGAATCAGTGCATTAGACAGTCAGTGCAACAGACTTTAAGGAATTGTTGGATTCTTGTTCTTGGAATTTGTTTTTTCATTTATAAGAAAACTCATGGAAAAAGGGATATTCATACTTGTTCTGAGTGTGATTACCCTCACTGAAGTATGTATATGTCTTGAAAAATAGTGCCAGCTAGTAGGAATCTGCATTTTATGTTGTTGCAGAATTGAAAATGTTTTTAAAATGTGTAGCTTACATGGATATGATTATTTTCAGTTATTTGATTTTATATGTGTAGCCTAGAAATAATTTGCATTCGTGAATCTGCAAAACAAAAAAGGAGGGTGGGTATGTGAAGAGAGATTCTAACAAATTTATTGCTTCTTAAATTTGTTTAACTTGATTAGCAGGCAAGATTATATCTTGTTGCAGGGCTTATAGTAGTTCCTTGAAACTTTTTAAACACCCTTAGATATTTTAAAATTAGCCTTATCGTATTATATTGAAGTGTTAAAAAGGCTGTAAATTTGGCTGCATGTGGCTTTCGGCTTGAAAATAATAGAGTTGCCCACCAAATTCGAGGGAGGGCATGAGGAGATTAGAAGGGATGCATTTTCCTGCCTCCCAAGGAGTTCTCCATCTAATTGCCTCATTGGCTGTTCCCTAACTTCTCACCTTACACATTCATCATTATGTTTATTCTGGTAGTAAGCAAATGGCCAAAGCCAATTGAAATGTTAATTCCTACTAAAATAGCAAATACAATGTTTTGAGAGGGGGAGAGAACAGAAGGAACTTTTTGAAATATTTGTTATGTTCCAGAGACATGTTGTCTCTTAGCTTGACTTCTGGAGAGATCTGTGAAGGTTATAGAAGAGTTTATGTATTCTTTAAAAAAATCTTTCATATGGATTTCCTGGGGCTGTTTTGCTTGTACTCTGTGAAGTGACCAATTTCTTCCTTTTCTTTGTTTTTTGGGAGGTCTGCTTGACCTTAGTTTTTCATGTTTTCTTTCAAAATAACTTTCTTTCATGGATACTACTTTGTTTATACGCTTTGCAAAAGAAAAAAAAAGAGATAATAACATTCAAAATAAACATCTTTATACCCCCATTTCTTGTTTTCTAGCCTTTGTCTAGAATGACATCAGTGGCTAAGTATTTCTTGTTCTTTAAACATGACTCTGTTAATGTAGTTGATGTGGACATTGTGCGCATTATCAAGATTTAATAAATGCAGTTGTTTTCTGCCTTTAATAATGAA
This sequence comes from Sclerurus mexicanus, assembly GCA_013396755.1. Lineage (NCBI taxonomy): Eukaryota > Metazoa > Chordata > Aves > Passeriformes > Furnariidae > Sclerurus > Sclerurus mexicanus. Next base: position 369,949 of record VWZF01002921.1, read on the forward strand.
AATCGGGATACAGACAGTAGTTCTCTATGGTGCTAGTTAAAACCCAACGAGAAACTGAATTTTTGATGTTTAGTACTTTGAGAGCATTTTAAATGGGCTTAGAATGCGTGTTTTGGTTTTAACAGTATTTGGGATGGCTTTAAGTTGTTTAATATTTACTTTCTAAGAGGTGATTGGAAGGTATGCCAGTCTACTTTAAAAAAAATGTACAGATCTTTGCATTAGAAGGCCTCTGTAAGGGAGGTTGTTCGCTTTTATTACAGGCAATCAGGTTGTGTGCAATTTGTTTCATCACGTCATCAGCCTCTGTCTTAAAATTAGAAAGCTTTCTTACCTCTGCTTTTGTTCTTGAAAGGCTGTTGCAGAATCTTGCTCTTTCAGATGGTTTAGAAATCTCTTAAGCTGCATCTTAAGTATGTTTACAGTCAATTTATGGTTATTTTGTTCCTGCTGTCATGTTATCTTTCAATTTAAATATCTCTTCTTTCCTCTTGCTATTTAGCTGCCTATAGTAACAGTAGGAAACAATTATACATGCTTTTTTTTGTCACCATTTTGTTAGGCCGAGGAAGGCAAGACCTTGTATTTTTAATTAGCTCTCTTGATGTGTACAGTATTCCTTTCATGTTCGTAATCCAACTTGGATGTCTTCCCTTCACCTATGGATTATAAGAATTCTTTGTAGTGTTCAAAGTAAAACCTCACTGCAGTCTTCAGCAACTGGTAATACTGTCCTTTGGGTTGATGGTAACTGATATATTCCAGGGTTATACTGACATTGATCACCTCCATGTTGCATTAGAGGTATTGCCCAACATGCTCAAGATCAGTTGTGAGATGCTTCTGAAGCTTTTCCTCTTCTCTAAACAATACATGCATATTAAACAACCATTCTTTAGGAATTCAAGCTACCAGTGAATTTTAAATCTGACTGGTGGAGAACACCACCTGAACTGTAAGTCAGGTCTTTGGTATTTTTTCATTTCTAGTTCATTGTTTTTATTTAGAAAGTAATTGTGTAATGAGATGAGAAATTACAGTGGGATTTTTTTGAAGTTATAGAACAAGCCCAAGTTGATGTCACCATCAACTGGAGTCATAAGGAGACCTAAGACTTCCTTCGCTCCCACAGTTGTTGATAGAAGTTAAAGGAGAACACATCAAAAAGTTTTTGCATCAGACTTAAAAGTTTGGGTGAGGCAAACACCCTCTCATGAGTTTCAGAGACGACTCTTACAACTGATGTAAACATGTAAACACTTGGGAATGTGAAGGTTAGTCTGTGACAGAAGATAAGCAAGGAGGAAGCTTAAGAATGCATAGTCAGGGGAAACTTATCTGACTAAAAATTATATTCAGTTACTTGTAGTTAGAATTACACAGGTTGGAAGCTGCCATCGAAGGCAACGGTCATTGTTACCCTCAGTGGTAAAGAGGGGAAAAAAAAATTTCAGTACTCTTCTCCACCTTGCACCAGCCATTCCTATTTGAATTGAATCCTTCATGGATTATTCTGTAAGCCCTTAATTTGAGCCTGAAGTTGGGCTATGACACTTCAGCCTGCAAGTACCTTTATTCAGAAAGTGGCAAAGGTAATAATCAATATGTCTTTTTAAAGAATTAAGATAATCTTGAAAATGAGAAGGAAAGCAGACTGCTATTTTTACCCTCTGAATCAGAGGACCTTTTTAAATGTGATTGTCCTCTTTGTGTGTGTATCTTTATGTTGAGACAATCTTTCATGATCTTCTTTTAGGTAGCAAAAAGAATAGGTCTAGGGAAAATAAAATGCTATCACTATGAGCTCAGTCTTGCCAAGAATTTTTATCTCAGTTTTACTCAGAAATGTATTTTAAATAATGGTTTAAAGAATAGAGAAGTTTAAACAATATTTAGAACTTCTTACAAAATGTGTGCTGTGACAGTCTTCAAAGAGGACGTTATCAGCTTCAGAAAGAACTAAACCCAGACTTTCTACTTCATGTACTACCAGGACATTTCCTGGAAAGATTGTTTCTCTATCAGTGTTTAAGTAAATATGCTCCAGAAAAAGCTTAACATTACAAAAATTAGAAAGGCAAACGAAAACATCTTTGTGTTATACAAAACCAGAATGAACGTATTTCTTAGTTGCTGTTCAATTCCCACCATCCCTGGGACTAGCTAATTCTCCCATCTGCAAACTGAGTATGCTTTTTAACTCTTACCAAGCAGTGCCTAGCTCATTTCCTCTTCCTTGGGTTAGCATCATGGAAGCATCTCTTTGTGGGTTTGTAAGTTTGTGTTGGAAAAGCCTGCTGGGTGGAGATGGCTCAGGCCTTTCAGAGGTCTGTAGAAAAACAGCAGGATGTTCTCCAGAGCTGGAAAACTGAGCAGCTGACTTGAGTAAGGATTTTCATGTCTATAACATGATTTCACTGACACACTCAACACAGGCACATGGAATGTTGCTCAGGGTCTCATCTTTATTTAATTTTTATCAAAATGGGTTTGGATTTTTTTTTTTTAAAGACCGAAAATGAATTCTGAGACATGAGCTGGAGAGGAGAAGAATACAATTTAATGTGCTATAAGTAGTAGTTCTATCTTTGAATTAAGATCTTGAGTGCATGATAGGCCTATTCATTGGATAATGTTCAGATAGGCTAGTCCATAGAATAACTGTAACTGTGTTTTGAGGCCTAAGCTCAAGATCTTGTCACCTAAAAACATTATATGACTCACTGAAGTGTTTCATGATTAAAAAGCAGCTTTTCACTGGTAGAAGGTCACCAGTAGTACCTCTGGATGCTTTAACTGGATAAACTACTATTTATGTGTATTTTTTTATTGCATCTATGGAGATGAAAGCTGTGAGAAAGGCATGGAAATCAGTTCAACATAGAATATATGCAAAAGGTGAACAATTTTGTTTTCCTGATACCACAGAGAAGTTTGAATTTGTATTTTGAGGACTCCTAACAGCTTGTTAGTGTCTTAGTAAGTCAGTCCCTAGTTCTGTGTTTGGTTGCTTTGTTAGATATCTTGTCTTAAATGTAAAGGAAGTCTGAGTGTTAAATCAGGTCTGCTTTTCTTTGGAAGGGAGAGGAGAATTGTGCTTAAGGCATTTTTTTTGTTTAGACTGAAGCCAAAAAACAAACAGGTTCCTAGTTCAATCATGGTGCAGGATTACTGGATAGTGCAGGAATGTCATCAGGCAATTTGGAGACCTTAATGATACTTTCATTGATTTGTAATAGTCACAGCTTGTGTCACCAGGTTGGTATTCTGACTGTAACTTTGGCCTAAGGAGGTGTGGGATTGAAAACCAAACAAACCCTGCAGTTGTTGGTTTAAAGAGCTTGTGAGAGTGGGTAAGATAGAACTCTTTTTCCTCCAAAACACCAACAGGCTCAAGCTGTCTACTGATTAAATAAAATGGTGTATTAATTGCTTATGCCCTAACAAAACTCCACAGCTGCCATCTCTAGACCTTCAGGAAAAGATAACTGAGCTGTATCCCTTGGAGACATTCTTTTTCACTTCTGCCAGCAGACAGCTTTGTTTGTAAACTTAGTGTTTCACAGGCCAGCATGTGGTAATCTGGGAGCAATAATTTGAATGCTAATAATACTCATCAGAAGCTGTTATTTATTAAGCCAGCTGACATTTAGGAAGAATAGCCTCAACTTGCCAAGTGATTCTAACTCATTGGTGAGGAGCATGCCACTGGTTAGAGTGGCCTCTAATGAGCGTCAGCCTCTTCTGGGTCCTGCCTATCCTCTTAAATGGGGGCTCAGAAGCCTGTGTTAGGCCAGCCTGGTGCCATCAGTCTGTGTTGGAGCTGTGTTACCAGTGTGCCTGTTCTGGTTCCAGCTGCTCTGGTGTTGACCCAAAGCCTATGTTTGTCCCATGGTCACTGGGATGCCCATGGGACCTGCTTCTCTCACCATCTGTGCAGTCAGCACGACGCTGGTCCCAGGGTGAAGCTGCTTTCTCAAATCATTTCTTCTCTCGTTCCTCTCTGTGGTGGCCAAGTTGCAGCCACCTAAAGCAGCTTTATGGCCAAACTGGAGCAAGGAACAATTTCAGTGGGTGTGGATATACTTACTGGGGATACTGATGAAAAGCTTTGGCTGCCTTGGGTTGGCAGAGAGGATGGATTGATGGAGCATGACCTATGAGCTGGCTGTGGTGTAACACATGGTGCAGCTGTGGGAGGAGCACTTACTACTTTGCTTTATAGTCCCTGTGATAGAGAGATGTGACTCAAAAAGCATGTTTGTAAAGTGAACTTGTTAAGTGCTTTTAGAATGCCTTTAAAGTAAACAATTTATGTCCTTTTATCCTCATGGATAACGCTAAAGATAAGAGCTCCCCCTGATTTCAGTGAATGTGTGGACTGGCTGCTGACTGATGTTCCATATTGCTAACTTCAAATAAAGTTTTATGCTTAGCTAAAACAAACCTTAGAAGCCAAAACTAATTTTAGAGAATAACTTTACTAAAAATAAATTTGCCTATCTTTTGCTTTGGTGGGTAATAACTGGCTTGTTTAAGAAATGTAGTTTGATTCACTTACCACTCAGGTGTTATTGTATTAGGTAACACGCTAAGAGAATTCTTTTGTTCATAATGCAGGTCTCCTAATGCTTCTCTATTTATTCTATTTAGTTTTGTGAGAATTGCTAGGATTATAAAAATGTAATATTTAGTTTAAACATTTTAATGATGTGTAAAACTATGCTGTGCTGCTTTCTTGATTAAGCTGGTGCAGTGGGAAAACACGCATTAAGAGAAGGATCAGCAGTATATTAGAAGTACATCTGGCTTTTATTAGGTGTAAACTTCAGGGCAGGTGCATTTTGGTAAAATATTTTTTGTGGTGTAAAAATGTAAGATTTTTTTTCTTTTGTTCTCATTGAAATAGCTTGCAAATTAAGTTGCTCTATATGGCTCTTTTGCATTTGTTTTAAATTACATATATATAGATATGTAGCATGATCTTCTAGATTGAACAAATTAGGTAGAAAATGCAAAAAGCAAAAACTGGATGTTTTGTCTTTTTTGGATTTGTATGAAACAGAGAATAATGAGCCTGAGAAGAAATGTTAAAAAAATGTTGTTAGTATCTTGAGCTGTTAGCTTCCTATAGTGTTTCACATTGTAATTAATTTGGAGGTTTGTTTTTTTTTTGTTGAATTTATTTTAAACTGCTAGCCGTATATCCCTCAAGAAAATACTTTCCCCTTGTTGTTTTGCTGTTTTTTCTGAATGTAGCCTTGATGACGCCTATGAAATACTGGGTTTTTTTCTGTTTTGTTTTGTGTTGTTCTGTATTGATAGCAAAAGACAAAGAACCCATTGAATGCATTATTTTTATCCATAGTGACATAATTGGTCATACAAACCTTCCTCAAGTAAGTAAATATTTCTTTGATTTGAGTAATTGCTGTTATATAATACGTGGAAGTATCACACAGTAGTATATCTGAAGGAAAAGCTACTTGAAAAGAATATTTTAAGATACAGCGGATATATCTGTATTCTTTTTTTTATTGTATTTGAGCTGGGTAGCCTAAGTGTACCCGATTCCTATTGTGCACAGAGTATGTGACATGGGAATGTTATCAAACCAGTTGTGTTCTCTTAACAGTGACAAGCCTATTTGATTCTCCTGTTGACTGTAAAAAAAAAAAAAAAACCAAACCACAAAAAAAAAACAATCCCAAAACAAAACACAACACCCCAACAACTTTAAATCAATGGCTCTGCTTGGTATAGAAATTCATTCTCCCTGATTAATACTAAAATATTTCTCCCTTTCAAATGAGAAAGGAGATAAAAATAAAGAATGTAATGTTTTCACCTTTTCCTGGAGGGGTTGGGCTGATGCAACCAAATTTACAGCTAGTTGAATAGAAAGAAAGAAAGAAATTTTGTGTGTTTTTGCCAACTGCTGTAGAAATCTATCTGAGGTATTGCAAAATTTGTGAGAGCTCCTGAGAGGAAAAATGAGAGTGTACATGTGTTTTTCTCATTCTGATTTTTTTGGGAGGGTTTGACCATCAGCAGCATAAGGGAAGTGTGCACTGCATGTGTGGTGATGGCATAGTGGAAGGCGTTAGTGTTTCTTCTTGTTGGCTTGGTCACAAATGTGGTGGCAAAAAGTCGACTTGTTTTTTAGTATAATACTTGCTCTCTTCTTTAAATTTTTAAGTTTCCTTTTTTACGTTCTTTTGTGCAGGTAAAGATCATTGCCTTTGGCAGGTGGATGGCTCTGTGAGAGAAGGCTTGCTGACACTGCTATAGTTTCATTGCCGTGTTGACTTTTTGAGGCAGAAAAGTTGGAGTAATCACAGTTTGTTGCCCAGTCAGTTGGTTTTTTTGTGCATTGTTTTTGGGGGTTGTTTTGTTTTGGTTTTTTTCTAGAGGAATATTTTATGTGTTAGAAATTCAGAGGCCATTTTAAGCTGTGCTTGATTTTGCATACAAATGATCTAAAATATGTTTTCTGATCTTGGCATACTCTATTTGTAAAATAGAGGAAAAGATGTGATTTGTGCATGCTTAGTTTATGTGGTACTTCTTAATAGAAACACAAAATCACAGAATGATCGGGTTGTTTGGGTTGGAAGGGACCTCAAAAGTCAGCTAGTTCCAGCCCCCTGCCATGGGCAGGGATACCTTCCACTAGACCAGCTTTCTCAAAGCCCCATTCAACCTGGTCTTGAAAACTTTCAGGGATGGGACATCCACAATTTCCCTGGGCAACCTGTTCCAGTGTCTCACCACCCCCACAGTGAATGTGTTCCTATATCTAGTCTAAACCTACCCTATTGAATTCATGCTGATTACTCCTTCTTGTCCTCCATGTGGATAGAGATGGCCTCCTGAATAAGGTGCTCCATCATCTTTTCAGAGATTGAGGTGAGACTGACTGGCTGGNTATGTCTGCTTTCTCCATATGCTGGGGAACCACATTTCCTCTTTCCTTCTGGAGAAGGCCCATGTTTTCTCTAGTCTTCCTTTTATCACCAAAATGCTTATAGAAGCTTTTCTTCTTGTCCTTGACATCCCTGACCAGGTTTAATTCTACCAGAGCTTTAGCTTTTGTAACCTGAGTTCTGACTACTCAGACAATTCCTCTGTATTCTTCCCAAGCTACCTGTCCTTGCGTCTGCCCTCTATAGGTTTCCTTTTGTTTGTGTTCAGGAGTTCCTTGTTCATCGATGCAGCCCTCCTGGCATTTCTGCCTGACTTCCTTGTTGTTGGGATGCATTGCTCCTGAACTTGGAGGTGATCCTTGAATATTAATCAGTTTTCTTGGGCCTTTCTTCTGTCCAGGACTTTATCCCATGGTACTTCACCAAATAGATCCCTAAGGAGACCAGTCTGCTCTCATCAAGTTGGTGGTTTGTGGTTTTTCTTAGCTCCTTAGTGGTTGGAGTAATGTCTAGAATGCTGCATTTCTAGCCAAGCAGAAGCGTCCTGGTAGTGAAATGCTACCCATGTGCGTATAATCTCTTACAAGCAGTTTTTACCATTCCAGCCACCAATATTAATCATAATATTGTTTTGATGTTTTTGGCTCTGCGTCTTTCTTACATTTTACATCAATTATTTCTCTAGGTATTGCCAGGCATCTGAAGTGGTTGACCAAGACCTAGGGACTTGGAACAGTGGTGAGTAAATGAAATTCAAATTATATTATCTGGGTTTTCACATGCTAGCTGACTGAAGTTTGACTGCTTTCTGTAGGATGGAGGATGTGCAGTAGAAGAGTATTTTCTTTGGAGCACCAAGTTTCTGTTCAGAGCGTTCACAGATTTTAAGTAGTCTCAGTGACTGCTTTTGATAAGCAAAGCCTTCTTCCCACACCACCCTGACTTAGAAAAAAAATATTTCAGGTACAGCAGTTCCATCTGTACTTGTTGAAGTGGCAACATGACCCATTGTATCAAAAGAGTGATGCCCGAATCAGCTTCTCAGAATCATGCCATTTTATATATTAAGTAATTATACATTCTAAAATACATGAAAACCTAAAGTAAGTTAATAAATTACTGCAATCTGATTTTTTTCTTTCTATAAAATCCAAACTTGTGTCTGTGGTTTTTAACTTCCCCTCTACAAACTAGCATCCTTTGTAAAGTTAGATCATTTTCCTGATTCCCTAAGGTCACTGCTTATTCTTTGCATCTCATATGCTAATTATACACTGTTTTGACTAGAGAGAATAATTCAGAAAGGATCTAAGGAAGAACTTTAAAGATTTCGAATACTTAAAAAAGTGAGTTTTGTAATACATTCATATATTATTTGTGCTTCCCTGTCTGTAGGTGTAGGCCGGCAAGTAGAGCCTTGCAAAGGCAGAGATAAACTTGCCAACTCCTAATTGTATTTAGTAATCCTAGAATATAATAGAATCATAGAATTGTTAAGGTTGGAAAAGGCCTCCAAGACTAAGTCCAACCTTTGACTGAACACCACCATGGCACGAAGTGCCTTGTCCAGTAGGTTCTTGAACACTTTCAGGGATGGTGACTCCACCACCTCCCTGGGCAGCCCAATTCAGTGCTTAACCACCCTTTCAAGTGAAAAAATTCCTGATGTTCAACCTGAACCTCTCTGGCACAGCTTGAGGCCATGTCCTCTTGTCCTGTTGCCAATTGACTTGGAGAAGAGACTGATAGAAGATGAGTATAGTAATACTTTCAAAAAGCAACTGCATTTTCTTGCCAAGAAATAGTTATTTGGAGCAGTATAATATTTCTATTTCTCTTGTTTCCATAGTAGAGCCAGTTTATGTGAACTATGTCATATTTAGGGGATCTTGTTTGATTTTTAGTCCTGTTGGCAAAAAATATAAGCTTTTAGCACCCATGTATTTTGTTCTATGTACTATTGACTTTGGGGTCAAATACAGTGAGAAACCCTTGCCTTGTTTTTGTATTATTTTTTGCTTTAATGACCTCTGAAAATGGTGTTTGTTCTTAATTTCTAAAAATGCCACTTAGTTAAAACTCTGAAGGAGTTTATCAGTTTAGAGTATTTGCACTCATGAAATTCTGTATTTGCTGTCTCCTTTGTATTTGTGCTTGTATTTTGCCAGGAAAAGCAAATAAGTGAATTTTAAGTGAATTTGTCAGTTATTTTTTGATAATTCATTTTTGCCTACTGTTGATCTACCCCTGTGCCCCCATCCACTGCCTGACAATTGTCAGGACTAAAATGCTGCATTCATGTTGTCATTAATGCACAAGTGGAATGAAAGCATCATAGACAGCTTATACATCTTTAAAAATCAACAAAAAATATATGTATTCTTTCATTCAAGTTTGATGCTGTTTAAGAAGCTGATAGGAATTAAAGACACTTATTAATTTAAAATTGCTTCTTGAGTAGTGATATAGGTAATGTAACTTATTTTACAACAGTGTGCCTCAGATGCGTTGAGAGGGGGACCCTGTAACACACAGCAGCATAACAGAAGCACTAGCACATGCATTAGTGTGAAGCTAACTTAAACAACTTGAGCACCTGTCAGCAGCAGCACGTGGGAAGCCCATGTACAGGATAAAGTGTAGGGGTGATTGGTAAAATAGTTAATAAGAATAGTTCTGTGCGTATCTAATATATTTTAAAGAAAACTCAAATTATAACTTTTCCTTCATAACAAAACATATAAATAATATAGTTTCTCTCCAGATGTGCTAATGAGCACAACAAAGGCTAGTTGTCTGAGTTTTCTTCAAAGGCATTGCATAATTTGTCTTGGGGGAGCATTTGAAAATAGGTCAGCACTTAATTCCATAAAAATATTTACTTCAATTGCAGTTAAATAATGAATAAAATTGTAACTGGAAGCAAGAAATAAACAACAAAGGTATAATTTTAAAGGATCAAATTACCTGCTGATAATGTCTTAATGAAATCTTTGGTATTTTGCTTGCGCTTTCCTCTTCTTTTTCTCCCCAGTGTTTCAATGCAGTTGTAACAACACTCACTTCCTGACTTGTACATGTGCTCCTTTTGTTGCAATATGAGTAGGATAGAAGCTTATAATGCCTTTTCTAATAAACATCAAAGACAGACTCTGAAATTGTATTAGGCAACAAAGCACCAGTTATTTTAGTTTTCCATATAATGCTATTAATCAAGAATTGATTGCTTAGTGCAGGAGTGCTAAGATCCTTCCCAGACCTGCACATCACAGCTGATGGTGATCCATACTGCCGTGAGATGCCTCAGGAAAGGCAGATGCTGTCCTGGGTTTTAGTGTTGGACATCTCTGGAAAACAGCAGGTGCTTGGACAATGTTACCCCCAGGGCTCTGATGGGTGATAGTGAGACTTGTTGCTGATGATTTGGAGGTTTGATACCCTATTTTGATATCTGAAGTTTTACCAGCTACTCACCATAATTTTGACAGCGGTTACAAGGGTGCAGTTCTTGGACTGTGGACTTCTGTTATCCCAGCTATTCTGGAACCTGCCAGCTGATGTGGCAAATATTCATCTGTGTTACATAAAAAAAATGTTTTGACTAGCTAGTCCTGTTCCTCCTCAGGTAATAATACTTACCTAACTTTCCTGGATAGAGTCCTGGTTGTCACTGGAGGACAAGGGTTGTGCTTCTGGCCTTGGGAACAACTGCAAGAAATGAAGGTGAAGGAAAGCAAGCAGAGCGTCTTTCTGAAGGTCTTTCTTTGTGTTGTGATAACCCTCAGAGGAAGGAAAGCTGTGGTTTGCTCAAGATGTTCTAGCTGTCATCTATGTGCTGAACTTTGCCTCATGATGGTATTTATGACTTCAGGAGTTATATTCTGTGTTTCTGATAAAGTCATGCCATACTTTAGCCTGAAATAGAAAATTTGGAAATAGTTTTGAGACGACTAAAGGGTCTCTGTGTTAAACCCACATAGTTTACCACAGAATAGAGATGGGGACAGGGAGTAGATTTTTGGGGTTTATGTTTGGTTTGGGATATATGACTTTATATCAGTACAGTTTTGTACTATGTACATAACGGCACAGAGAGAGGGTGGGGTTTTACCTCTGAAATCGAAAAATAGAGGTGTTGCTGGTTTTACTTGATTTTGTTAACACCCAGAGTAAATAGGAAGCTATATACTTGTACTGCTTTTCCTCTTTGAACAACCTCCTTTCTGTGTCTGTGCTTTGCCTTTTCTTTTTTATTTTTCATATAATTTATCTTTATCTGCTCCTTCTTTGGAGAACTTTAAGGTGATTTTAAGGTACAAATTACACCCCACTTCCATTTAACAAAAACAATAGCAGTGGATTTTTTTTTCATTTTCTTTCCTTTTGTCTGTCATCAGAGGGAAGAAAGGACAAGTTATTCTGTCAGAAATACAATTTCAAGTTCTTTCCTTGGAAAGGCACTGGGAACTTTCAGATGCTGTAAACCGCATTGAACTGATAATTTGCTTATGGAGTGGAAAATACAATAGTTAATTTTAATGTTATTATTTCTGGAACCTAGTGCAGTTCCTGACATGGAGATGTCATTCTGCAAGCAGTGACTAAATAGCAATTGCTGCTACAGGAAGAAGTGTGGCATAGCAGATAGAGCTGCCTGACTCCTGTGTTTGAGTTCTGACTCTGTTGTTAACCTGCTGAGTGATATTAGGAAAGTTAATTAATTTCTTTATCTTAGATTGCAAGGTCTTTAGCCCAGGTGTTGCACTTCAATTCTTGTCACTTTGTGCTTTGGTGCCTGTGGATTCCTTCAGTTCCTATAGCATTGCTATTGTCACTTGCAGAGTTTCTCATTAGCTCTCAGGAGCTCACCATGTAACATGGAATCCTGAAGACATTTGAATATTTGTTCTACAGGAATAAAGCTGGTAATACTTTTCAGAGCATGGGTTAATAGTGCATCTGATCTTGTGCAGCTGCAGGCTGATGCCAAAAGGGACAGTATCACTTCAGCATGTTCTTTCCCTCTCTTGCATCAGCCCCCAGTCCCAAGGTGAGTTCAAGGTAAGCAGCTGATTCAGGAAGAAAAGGAACCTAAGTGCTGGCAAGGAAAACTGAATCTGATAACTATGCTGGCCTGACTTGTCATGTGCCTGAGAAATTACTAGATGTAACAAAAGGGACAAAGACGTAATAAGCAGCTGGAAGTAGGTGGGGAGAGTAGTACTGTTTCTTTCAGCAACACGTAATAAATATACCAGATGAGACATAGCATGGAAACCTAGGGTTATTAAGAGCTGCATTTACAACCAGATTTTGAACAAAGCAGAAGAATGTCTTGCAATGGATATGACAGTACAGCTTCAGTTCTGCTGACGTGGGTTACTGATATTAGATGTTCTTCACTGGAAGTATATTTTCCTATTATAGGTTTTTAATTTTTTTTTCTGATGTAACAGTCATCTTTGTGATCCACGTTATAATTTCAAGACATATCTGTGATGTCTAAATATAACTTTTATTTAATTTTAAATTGAAGTCCACTAAATCTTGCAAATTTAGCTGAGAGAAGTTGCTCTTGATGTGATACTTTCTACTGACCTTGTATTCATAATTTCCCCTTTAAACTCTGTCAAGAAACTTGACTCCTCTTTGAAACTGACTTATGTAATTGGAGTTGACTCTTTGAAGGGTATTTTTCACTCACTGCCCTTTCTCTTAAAAACGCATACAGCAGATTAGATTGGGCTCTTTGATCTTACTTTCTTTGTGAGCCTCATGTAATAAGATCTTGTGCATTGAAGGACCTGTCTTTTCTTCCCCACTCACCAGAAAGTTTCCATGAAATGAAGAGGGGTGAGCAGGACCAAGGAAGAGAGAAGTGAAATGTTAAAATGAGTTTGGAAAATGTAGTGATTAACTTAATCAAGGACCCTTTACGCACAGCCCACACATGCTTGTGAGGACATGAATATTTCCTATCAATTGCATTCATGGGTGAAGTTGTTGAGTAAGTCGAGTAAATTCAGCTAAGCAAGAGGAGCAACAGTTCATCAACAAAAGAAGCAAGTGTGCCTCTGTGCCTCTGAGAATGCTGCAGCCCAACAGGGACCCAGGCTCTCAAGCCATCTGTACAACTGACCTAGCCAATGATGTTGCTGAAATTTCACATCTGTTATTTCTTACTGCCCACTTCTTTGGCAACAACCAATCTTCATTTTTTCCATTATAGGCAACTGCTGGAACTAAAAAGAGCTTGAGCACATTTTCAGCTGTGCTAAATAGAGTATGATTTACCTTTCCTCCCACCTTCTTTCTTCTACCGCGTACTACAGGACATTAACTTGTTTCAGAAGTACAGGATCTGTCAGCTGCATGCTGTACACACGTCTGAAGATAAGCAGATGTGTTAGCCTTGAGCATACAGATAATTTCTTAGAAATAGGGCCATCATAATGTATGGGAAAACATATTTATAAAAAGAAAGAAGAAATCTGTATAGATTGAGAAGAACTGATGGTCAGGAATTGCTACTATTATCAGTGAAATCTGCTTTCTACCCTGACTGTGACTAACATTATGCAGAAAGCAGATAAGTGCACAGAGCTCAGCAGTGGAGCCAGGTACTTTATGACCAAGTAGAACTGAACTGCTTGAAATAAATAGTTGCTTTTGCATTTTTTTGGGCTGCCTTACCCTTTTTATTCAGTGTCCCATAGAAGAATTCTCTTACATTCTTCTCGCCCTCTCTAGCTTAAGCTATTGAAGCTGTCAGACTACTTCCCAAAGCTATTAAATGGAAGAAGGTATTACAGCCTCTAAGCAAGCTTGCAGGTAACCTGTTGAGGGCTGTTCAAACCTGTGTGTCAAAATACATTGTGGAATTGAAGTATAAGAATACAAAATATTTTTTCCTAATAGTTTATGCAGGCAGACCATGGAAAAAGTACTCAGTGAGAGTTATGAACTGAGAACTGGCCAACGTAGTGAGCAAAGGTTGTTGGATGAACTTTTTTTGAATACCAGAGAACCACCAAAATCCCTATTGCACTGATTTTTAAAACAGCATGAGATAATAGAGATATGACTTATCAAGGACATCTACTAATACTAATGTCAAGAATCCCTGACAGTCAAGTGAGTGGTCTGATCATGCTGTTGCAGTTCTGCATAGGTGCAGTGCTTCCCTCAGTCTGGTAGTGACAGATCCCTGCAAGGTAGTGCAGAAGGACTTGGGATACGGAGTAAACAACAGTGAGAGAATATTATCAGCTTTCAGTGCAATGGAATGAATGGGAAGAAAGGATGGGAGAAGGTGAGATAACATATCTGACCCAAAAATGAGTGTCTTCTTACGCTATACCTACCTCATAAAACACTTCAGGCCGCCTATGAAAAATGCCTTCTAAATTAGTATCTTATTGTTCTGAAATATTATAATAGTACTCTGGTGAAATATAGTTAAAAACCCGGATAAAATTGGATATTGCTGTAATTGAAAAAAAACCAAAACAACCTATACCAAATGTAGACTGATTATTTGCTTTTGCAATTTTTATATCTCTTTTAATTTTTTTTTCTCTAAAGCAAAATAGTTTTGTCGAGTTGGTAGAAGGTTGCCATTGTCCTTTACTGAATGATCTTTAAATCCGCTTCTTACAGAAATCATACAGGAAGATAAACATTTTCATAAAGATTCATTTGAGGGTAAAATGTAATGCAGTAGACAATGAAAAAAATTATAGTCTCTAAAGATTTATGGATTTTATTAAATGAGGAAAAAATCCTTCCCTGCAGATGATTATTTTTTTTCATGTATTGGAAAAGTTGAAGCTGAGAAGGACAAAAAGAAATTCTATACTAGGGAGGCTGAAAACATCCCTTGTAATCCAACTAGTTTTCCAGATTGTGTTGAGCATATTTCTCTCTGGAAATTGGCTACAATTCATATTTCTTCCTGAAATTGTCAAATCCTTTAGAAGTATGATAATAAAGTACTCTTGCATGCACATATATCAAGACAACATTATACTCAATGCAATTAAAAGCATTTTCTAGGTCTGCCTTCCTGGCATTCTCACCAGTCTATCCTCTCATGGATGGTTATCAAGCTGTTTTACTTTGTTACTGAAATTTTTTTTAACGGCTCTTTTCCTGGCAGCTCAAGAGACTCTACCTCAGAGTTACTCCTAGCGTACTAATGCTTGTGAAATACAGAGGGGATACTGCTTTGTCTGCATTTGGAATATCTAAGTGAATCAAAAGAAAATTGACCATATGCCATGGCTCTTAATTTTGAAAGACCTTATCCTATTTATTTTTACTTCTTTTAATCACCAGTCTATATATATAGTTCCTTCTTAGTAAAGTAAATCCATGAAAAGTAATAACACACTTTATTTTGTGCTACATTTCAGCAAATTATTTCAAAAATTCATCACTTCTTAGGATGGTACTCAGCTAGCAATAATAAAATGGGAATTAGGATTAGCCATGCAAAATCACATTTTTAGCATATTTTGCGACAGTCTGAAAGATTACTATGTTGTTTTTTTCAAATGTGTCTTGAGGCACAGCTCAAAATTTCATACCTATGGAAAGCCTGTCAGGAATCATGTGTGTTTCCAGGTATTTGAGTATCCTTGGAAGAAACCTGATTACACTGGCATACCTTTAATAATTTTACCTGTTAGAGCATCAAGCAGCTCTACATACTGTGTAACCTTCTAATGTTGCCTGAGTTTGATTTGAAATTATTATGAAGTGTAATTAAATGTTTGAAGTGCATGGCAGTTATCAGAGAAAAGGAATGATGTAACTGATGAATTCTTGGCTGGTATTAATGAATGTGTTAAGTGTCTGTAGTTGTGATGGTCTAAGGAAACATCCAGGAAGGAAAAAAATAAAAGGGTTTTCAGCTCCATAGGCCTTCTTCAATAATATTCTGGAAAAATGAAAAGTTTCTGCATTCACTTATGACTACCAAGTCTCAACTTCTCTGTTAAAAAGATTTCTGTTTTGAAAATCAACTTAATGGAATTTCACAATGGTTGGTGAAAATTAGAGGAACATATTAAGAAAGGCATGAATAGCAGACAAAACAGTTAAAAAAATAAAACCTGGTGGCTAGAGAGTTCTTAAAGAAACAAAGGTTGAAAGCTATTAATTCCCTGACTCCAGCAAAGTAAATAACACCTGTTGTTCCTCCCATACCCTAAGATGGGAGCTAGTAAACTCTCAGGTGTCAAAGTGTGAGGCACATAATCTGTTATACTATTGCAGGAGCTTCTGAGGAACTTCTAAGGGTTGTGGTGTTGTCACCTCAGTACAGCATTGTGCCCAGCTCCTTTGGGTGTAATACTGGGGTAGTAGGTATAGCAGAGAACACAAACAGAAACACTTTGACAAGTGTTTCATTAAGTCTTTTTAAAACTAGACTGTAGAAAGGACAAAAAATTAGCTGTATTAATCTGGTGCACTGGAAGAAAACTGCAGGGCTCGATTACTCTCTCTCAGTGTCATATGTTTGGGCTTAGATATCTACAA
Source organism: Sclerurus mexicanus (assembly GCA_013396755.1). Lineage (NCBI taxonomy): Eukaryota > Metazoa > Chordata > Aves > Passeriformes > Furnariidae > Sclerurus > Sclerurus mexicanus. The sequence goes on from VWZF01002921.1 coordinate 386,418, forward strand.
AACTTATGTAAAAGTTTTAATTGCTTTCCTTGACATTGTAGGCTGATGATAGTGAGGATACGACAGCTCCTGCTCTGCAAGCCCTTATTCACGTTGCTTAGATGTATGAAAATTCCTTCTGAAGGTGACAATTTACTGTGAGAACAGAGAGAGTTGTCCTTAAGTGTTTGTGGAAAAGGGACCAGTGCTGATGCTGAGCTGGGTATTGGTTTGTTCCATTTTCTCTTTTCCTTTAGGAGGAAAAAAACCCCCAAGTTACTTCTACTTGAAATCCCCTGAAGTGTTTTGCATAAGTTAAGAGCTCAGTTTTCTCAGCTGTTGCATTACTTTCCCTTTTGTGAAAATATTTTGAGTCTAAACAGGGACTTTGATTTATTTTTTTTCTTATTATTACAAGCCAACTAAAAATTGTCAACTTCATAATGGATTATGCAAAAATTCTATTTACACTTCGAATGAGTTTTTCTATCCATATTTGCCAGGACTAGTCATACCTTCCAGCAGGATTGTTAGGTTTAATGACTAGAGAAGTTAGGCAGCCTTTGTCCCCCTTTATGACTTCCATTGTGACAGAGCAGCTGATAAGAGCACTGAGCTCAGCCCACTTGCTGAGACCATCAGCTTCATCTGGGGCTTGTTCTCACAGTTTAATAACTGGATTTTGGTAAGAGCAATTGAGTCAGATGCAGTCCGTTTGCTCTGCTGAGAGCCAGGCTGTGGATATATAAAATCCCCTCTCTTTGTTGCTCCTTGCAACAAGGCTTAATTGTTACGGGCTCATAGGAACCAATTAGATTAACAGATGTTAAAGAGAGCCAGTTTCAGGTCTTAGTGGGAAAGAGTAATTTGAGAAGCCTTGTGTAAGGTCTTGCTGACACCGAGGTGATGAGTGTCTGGGTTTGAAACTGTAGGTGCCATGAAAATTGCATCACTTTTCTCCTGTTTGCTGAGGCCAGATGGGGATGTTTATAACAACAGCAGCCAGAGCACAATCTTACTTATTTTAGCAAATAACAGCATATTCTAGAAGCTTCATTACATTGCAGGTTTCCCACACTGCATTCAGCTCTGTGGAACCCTTAAATTCATTCTTTCCTGACTGTGTCTTCTGGAGAGAATTTACTTTAGGGTCTTTTTGGTTTTCCATATTAAATGGCATGTTAGTTAAAATATGGAACATCGTCACAATTTGATGTGACAGAGATCTGTTAGTTCCTCTACTTAATCCATTGCTGAATCAGAATTTCTTCTTTCTGGGTGCAACCTGAAAGAAAGTTTTAGTACTGTCAATGTTGGAAATGAGGACAGGAGAAGTTTTTCTTTTTCTCTTGTTCCTCTACTGACTTAAACTGTTCTGGTCAGTGCTGCAATAGCAGTATCTGCTCTCAGCAATGGTTAGGATTTACAGATGTTTATGGCTCTTGCTTTTTAAAAAATTAAGAGTTTCAAGGATGTTCAAAGGAGCTGAATTTTAAAATGTGTAAGTATTATATATTACAAGCACTTCTATGCTTTTCCTCTCTCTGTCTGATTTAAATAGTGTTGATTCTTACATACACAGTTGTATCTTTAATAGCATTTGAACGGTCTTGAAATCATAGAACAGAATAACAACTTTTAGCAACAGAGGCCTAGCCAATGTTGTTTTCCTACTGATACTACTCATTAGTTTTATTTGGTTGATAAAGAAAATAAACCCACAAAAACCTAGATAACTTAGATTCATCTGGGTTGTGCAGTTTTTGGCTTTTTTCAGCTTTTATGTGGGTGGAATGTCATGGCATTGATATCATAAGCTGTCCAATAAATAAATACTTGTTTTTCTCTGAAAAGGAAAAAATGTGAGTTCTCTCTCTAGTGAAAGTACACAACAAAGAAGACACTTTGGAATTCATGTATGTGGATCTTAGTGCACTGTCATTCAGAAATTATCATTAACAGATGAAAAGCACTTTTGTAACTATCTCTTGGGTTTATTGCAACAAAATCTGATACCAAATAGTCTGCATGTGACCAAGGGTGTCGCCTGCTTGCTTAGTGACTTGATGGATTTATGTAAAATGGCAGATTCCTCTCCCCCTCACCACAGTAATGAAATTGTAAAATATAATTATGGGCACCATGGCTCAGGCTCCTAAATGTATGACTCAAGGAAAACACTCATGATAAAATCACAAGAGCTGGAAATCATCTGAGCTCTCTTGGTTTTGATAGGTATCGGTTATAGTTGCACATTTCTTTACAGGATCATTCTTGTAGATTCACCTAGCAGCATATTTTTGTGGTATTATCCATGCTAATAAAAAGGAAATTAATAACACTGAGAACTGTGCAGTGGTATTTTGAGGATGGAACTTTGTTTTCTGTGCCAGCTGATGAAATAGTAAGCATTGATTTAAGTAATTATCCCCATACTTCACTAAGGGACTATATAAATTTGACTTCATATTCGCTAAACATAGTATATTAAATAGCATGACATGGAACTTTACAGTTTGATTCATTGGAAGCTAATGTATTATAAAATACAACATATTTAATAACAGGATCACTTTCCAAAAGAGGTCCATAAAGCTGTGCTTTCAATATTCATGTGAGTATTTACAATCTTATGCATGAGAAACAGAAGCTGGAATAGCAGACTCCTAGGTGAAGAGAAAATCAGACCATTTTCCAGTTGAGTTTAATCTGTAGATCAGTTCCATATTCTCAACTGTTTGTGTGTGTTAACCCTATTTCCTAACTGGCAAAGGCTGCAATAATGCAGTGTCTGTTGTACAGGTCCCATCTGCAGCATGCCTAAATCAGTGAGAATTACATGAGGTTATGTATTTTGTCAGATTTTCCAACCCGGGTGGTCTAATCCACCCAGTTTTTTTATACATTTTTAAAATGTTGGCAATGTTCAAACTTGGAATAATCAGGACAACTGTAAGGGTTGTTACATGATCCACCTGGATTTAATCCTTGAAGTGAGAAACAGCTGTAGCTTTTCAAGAGTTATTGCTGTGATGTTTTTGTGCCTGCAATTAAGTTTGAACAAGGAAGGATATCTCCATATCTGTAGTAATACAGGTACACATCTGTCCAGTGTTCTCTAAAGGTAGGTGAAAGAGTCTGTTTGACTTCAGTGAGCAGAGTCAACACCTTTAACAGTAGAGTATATGTTGAAACACCTCATGCTAAAAGGCTCTTCCAGAACTTCAGAGAATTTGGTGTATTATTAGAAGAATCCTGCAAAAAGATTGTTCCTAGAGCACTACTAAGTATCTTTGTTTCTTTATCCTCATTATATTTGAGGTATTTTTTTCACCTCTAGAATATATAAACCACAGTGTTAGAAGAGACCCATAGAGAAATGTAACAAATGTTAGCCATGGACATTTTAAATGTTTTGGAGGAGAAGACGGTAAGAGATAGAAGACCGTACATAAAACATTAGACCTTTTGTCATTATCTTGATTATTTTTGGAACAAAAGCGGTATTCTTCAGGACAAGAGTATATTAAGATGGAAAAATCTGTTGAATTGTGAACTGCTTCAATTCTTCTTTTTAGTTTATAAACAGTTTACAACTCACAACTTAATTTGTTGGAATTCTGTGATTTGAGGAAGAAAAAGACCTAGTCAGACTCAAATCTGTCTCTCAAAGCCTTAAGTCTTATATTTCTATGACATAGTCTAGACCAATGTCTGTTGAGTAAAATGTTTATCTTTGATCTAAATTTATTACAACAGAGTAGATGTTTTTGCCATGGAAAAGTTATTTAAACAGTGATGGAATTAAGTTGGTTTGTTGAAGTGTGATGAAGTACATACCGTAGTAAGGAACATATATTATTTTAATGAAATGGATGCACAAGTCTTTGTGGTCTTATTATTCTGATCATCACTTGATAAAGATCTAGACTGAGTTTTCCAGTACATGAAGCATTTTGATGACTTGCACATGATGGCTTACACAATAAGGGTTGATGGCAGTTATGCTGATTAACATCCTGCCTTTATAATTTTAACAAAATAAGTGGCATTGTCACAGATCATTATTATCACCTTTAATTCTTAAATGCTAGCATTAGTGTTATCTAGTACAAGAGAGTAGTTACATCTGTTAGTTATAGCTGAACAAAATTGCCTGCTTGCTCCTTTCAGAAGGTAAATTGAATTGTAACCCTCTGTTCCAAGGCAGAATTCAGCTTTTGGTACAGAGCAATCCTTGCTAAGTGATTGGTCCTTTATGAAGTATAGAAGGCCAAGGGGAGCTGTAGTTTTGCAGAAGGGGAAAAGGAAAACTTGGGATGCTAAATCACACAGACGTTTGGTAACTTGTGTGTAGCATATTGAATACTAGTGAATCAAGAGCAGATTCCAGCCCTTTCTTTGCTGAGTGGAAAGCCTTCCTGCAGTGGTATTCAGAGATAAAGCATTCAGTGTTGCTTAAGTTCTGCTCCTTTTCAACCATTGCAGGAATATCCTCCAGAGCCTGCAGTGTTGTGGAAACTAAATTATGTAGCTTCTGTCAGTGCAGTATTCTAGCACAGTATTTTGTTTATCCATAGCTGCCACCTTTGAAATGCAGAATTGCTTCATGCAGTTCTTTGTTGTTCTGTTACAAGCTGACAATTACATGTTATAAAAAATAATTAGTAGTCAAACATTAATTTTAGGTCTGAGGGACAGTCTGTAATTATTTCTATAAAATGAGGATATTATTGTGCCTTTAGCGAGAGCAATAACTTTTATTCTGTAGTGGTGTATAACTGGGGATGGAACAGTGAAGTTTTATCTGCAAGTTAAAAGATGTTTTTTGTGAAAGTGAGTGATGGGTTTGTTGTTTTTTCTTAACCCAGGATTAATAAGAAAACATTAGTTCTTGGCAAAGTCTGTGGTCTCAGGTTTGAAGTCTTAATGCTATCTTCACATTTTAAAGATGACTTTAGCTCCAAAAGGGAAGGAAAAATAGAGAGGTGCTGAGCAGATGGGAGGCTGATGGATAACCTCCTATATCAACAGTTTGAATGTTGGTCAATAGGAAGTACATGATACTTGTTTGGAAAAGGATAGTGTTTTGAAATGTTATTTCATTGAATCTCTTTCTACCTTAGTGTATTCTTTGGAATAGTTTGCAATTGTTTCAACTTGCCATTTCCCAGCTGATGCTGCTTGATCTCAAGCTGGTGAAGAATTTTCTGTGACTTTTCTTAAAACCAGGAACTTTATGAAAACAGCATTTTTCACAGGTCTTTGGCAAGAATGGAATTGCTGACACAAACTAGAGACAGATTTGTTTGCTCTAAAGCAGTGAACAGAAGAGTAGCTGGCCACATTTCAGCTGAAAGCCCCAAGGTGTGTCCTTGTTCGCTAATATTAGGTCAAGATCTTGAAAGTCTTTTTTGTTTTTGAGGACATTAACTCTTGTGATGAAGGGAAGATTGAATTTTTTTGTTTTCTCATAGATTATGTCTTTTAGCTGTGTATTTTGGGCTGGGTTTTTTTGGTTTTGTTTTTCCTTGATTTAAAATATATTTGGTTTGGGCTTTGGTTTTGGGGGGAATTTTTTTTTTTTTTTACAATGCAGAAGTCGAATTTTTTTTCCAGGATGGGAGCATAGCTGTTTGCCAGACTAAAATATATTGCATACTAATGCTAAAAATTGCTAGAAATACTTCCAGAAAAACCTTCCTCCTGTGTTGGTTAGAAAACTGGGTCATCTGTGTGCTTCATTACTGTGGTTTGATATATTGCCTAATTGCAGCTACGTTTCCCCGAGCTTTAGAAGTGTTCATTCCATTAGGAAAAGCAGTAGTTCTTTGTTTAAAGACAAAGAAAAATTTCTGACAGGAGGCAAGAAGGTCTGTCAGTACATGTTGCATGGGACCTGTTTTGTATGTGTACATCTTTGTAAAATTGTCACTGAAAATAAATGCCTGTATGATAATCAAAGGCCATTGTCAGTTGCTAGCTGAGTCCTTGAATAAAATGCAGCAAACACTGAAGCTGAGTTCCTAAGTAAAATCTGATTTTTTTGGTTTTATTTTAACATTTTTTTAAGTAAGAATAGAGTAGCCACACATTCATTCTTCAGTGGGAATGGGGAAATATTTGATGTATTTGATCAAGGGTCTTGGCACAGTTTCATTTTATAATAAAACATGGTATGAAAGTTTAGGGGTGTGAGTCACATCTTAGTTTCTTTTTTGTGTTCAAATGACTTATTTGGAAAATAAACTTCATGAGCTTGCTTGAGGGCAATGTAGGATAGGATGGACAGAAAAAAGTCAAGTTTATGCTGGGGTGAATTTGCATTACATTTTAGCGTGTTGACTTCTGTATCTTATTTATGCTGTCAGACCTTATGGATAATATCACCTTGAGGGTGATGGCCTTAGCTCCCCATTTTGGGATGCTGGTAGCATGTGAACAGAATACTTGGCACTAGGAGGAGTCAAGGCAGCCTGGTGGATTGACTACTGCTGGTGAGCATCAAAGGCTGTCTCTGGTACATGGAAGTGGTGATCTGAAGTCTTCTGCTTCACTTTTATTTGGTATGCTGTTGTTGTGCATGTTTATGTTAGGGCAGCAAATCTGTTTTATTGGGTACAGTTTCTCTGCAGATAACAGGAAAAAAAAATTGTGAGGAAAGAGAAATTTTTAGATCATCTTACTTCTGTAAACTTCCTGGTTGTTTGTATTAATTTTGGAGGAGACATCTGGAAACTCTGGCTCCAAAAATGTTAAAACTCAGCAGGCAGCTATTAGTAAACGTACAGAGTGTAACATCTGCAGCGGCCACAGGATGACTTTCTGTGCCTCTCCTCAAGACCTAGCTTCAGTGACAACTTCACTTACAAGCTATCTGTTAAGACTTTGATGTAGAAGAGAAGAGAAGCAGATGTAAGATGTGATCCTTCTGAGTTATTAGTGGGTATTAAAAAGCAACAGAGATGCAAGTGGCTTAGCAGCTGTTTCCAGTTAACCGTGACTTCTTGTGTAACTGGTGGTGATGGTTTAATCTGAGGAGGGAAGCGTATGGGTTACTCTTCCACTAATACAATGTAAATGTTTGCACAGAAGAAAAACAATTAAGCAGAGCATTATTCTGTGAGGTTGTGGTTCCCAGACCCAGAATTACACTGATTATCTTTCTTAAAAAAAAAAAAAATTGAAAATTTGGTAAGGCTAGGTGATTACATCTCACATATACATGAGCTATCTTCATTATCTTTCCCAGGCCATTAATATCTTTGTTTCTTTATTTCATCCACTTGAATGCTTTGTTCTCACCATACATTCTCCCATCTTTAAATAAAGCTAGCATGTTGTCTCCATTTGTCGTGTTTTCCTCATCAGTTTGTCATATTTTTCCTTTGTTCTTCCAATGTCAGCCAAAATGGAGACGTTTGCTTCTTTTATCTGTACCTAAATGTTGTAGATCACAACAGAGAAAGGGAACTGTGATAGGCAGGCTGTGACAGGTGAGCTTCTGCAGCTTCTCCAGCCCGAAAGCATCCAGTTTAGATCAGGTCTGCCAGTAGCAGCAGGGCTTTTGTTTGCAGGAAAAGGTACATGATTACAAAGAACTGACACCTTTGCTTAGAGATTGAGAAAGTATTGCTGGTTTTCTAGAATTTAATGCAGGACCTCTTTGAGAGAGAAGATCTTGCAGTGGAAGTTTGTTTCTTCCTAAGGATATGTTGCAGATATGTGCTGATAGGGATCAGACAGATGACTACCTGTGACACAAAGTGTTAGGGGCATGCACTGGCAGAACATTAACTACTTGTTTTATCTCTCTACCATTGTGGTTCAGGGGCCTGTTTTATGATTATAGCGGTAGACCAAGGTCAAATACAGCCCTACAGAAGTGAGCTGTATGGTCTGGTTTTTTTAAGTACCTTTGAACTGGATCTGCATTCTTCTGCTTTATTTATCTGTTAATATGTTCTCATACTACCTATTGAAGGAAGTAATTTAAAATTTTGATGAACATGGCAAAGTTTTTCCTATTGTTGGGACTGACTTCTGGACTTTAAATGCAATTTTCATCAATTAGTAAAACAGCATAAGGAAAATTTAAATTAACCTTGCATCTTTCCTACTTAAAAGAGAAACCTGATTTCAGACATCAGCTTTTTGTGTAAAGAATTATGTTTTACTTGACAAAAGATTGTTTTTAAAAGATATAAAAAATTTTCCCTTGCTCTTAGGAAAATGCAAACAACAACAATAAACTGAGAGTCTGTAGATTGCCCTTTATGGGGGAGAGGTGAGTGACAAGGGATGGAGGGGTAAATACAAGTATTCTTCTTTTTCCCAAATATTACAACTCTACTGAAAGAAGTTATTTAGGCAGAAATTGAAAAGTATAGATTAAAATGGCAATAAAACAGAAAAAGAAAATCAATTTAACCTATACCTGAGAAGCTCAATTATTTATCTCTTTTTAAGAAAGACAACGTCCAACAGAGTGAATTAATGTTGAAATAAAAAAGTAATTAAAACATTATTTTCACTTAATAGTATGTCTCATAGGTGGATACAATTTACTACACTGGAGAAGAAATGTTATTCAAACTACATATTTTTCATATGTCACTTTCTTTTAACTGTATGAGATTAGAGAGTATTCTCTATATATTCTAACACAAGCAGAGCAGTATATCTTGACTGAATTGGATAAGCTTTGAATATTCTTTTCAAATTTCTTTCACATATTTGTCAGCTCTAGCTAATGGCTGCAGTTGAAGAATAATGGGTTGTTTTCAGCTTTGTGAATGGTTATTTTTCAGAAAGCGGATGTTAGAAGCATTGAAATTCAACTTGCAAGAACTCTTCATAGCAAGGAGAACCTTTCTCTCAAAAGGGTTGTTTATGGTTGTGTGGGTTTTTTTAAGTAGCCTGCTATAGTCTTTAATCCTGCAAAACAGAGATTCATTGCTATGCACAAAACTCAGGCACAGTTGTATGTTTATTATGTAAGTAACAAGATTTAAGAAATAAGCATATTCATGTAGGCTCCTATGTGAATGATGTTTGCATTACAAAAATGAAAGTAAGGAAGGCTGTTGTACTTCTTTTATTACTGACAGAGGCTTCTGCTAAGGAGAATGAGGTGAATGGCTGAGAAAATATCCCAAATACACTGTGAAGACTTTTGCTTTCACTTAGGATCTTGCTGTGTTTGGGCATGCTAATGCACTAACCTGGGACTTCGGGCAACAAATGGCAGCTTAACCCACCCCAGAGCATTTCCCATGTTGCCATATACTATGCACACTTCTTGCCAATTATCTCTACCCTACACAAGCCCCTTCATTTCTTTCAAGGTTTTTTTGCAAATTCAATTCTTCAGCCTCTATTACGTTGTGAAAGGCCCTGAAGGGCTTACTTCTGTCTTTTACCTGGGTGACTAAAACAGGATTCATGTTAGAGTACCTTAACATGTGGCTTAAGTAAGAGAATATTTCATGAATAACTGCTTTTTTCCACTTTGGCATTCTATTTTCAATTTCCATGCCTAAATCAGTGCTAAAAGCTTTTACAAAATCTGCCTGGCAGTATAATTTATGATTAGACCTGAGGGGTGAAGGCTAAGTCAGCAGTGTATTTCACATAAACAAGTGCTTAGAGTTGAGAGTTGGAAAGGCAATTCCTCTGGCACACAGGCAATTAATGACATTTTCAAAGCCTAGACAAATGGAGACAATGCAAAAAAAATATCAAAGGAGTGAATATTTCATGCTCTGACTTGTAATTTTAATTGTTTTGGGGCTTTTGTTGTTCTCACATGCCAAGTTAGCAGCAAAAGCTTGCTGTTCTATCAGCTACATTTTGACTATCTTTTGTAATGTGTCTAAATCCAAATTCCTGAAAATAAGTGCTTGCTTTTGGACCTTCTGAACTTTTCTAGGAACAGAAGCAAATTTTACATCTCAGCAGCATGGTGCAATAAGGGGGTCAACCCCAAATCCATCTCAGATATTTCTTTTACAGCTTTGAAATCTGAAGAATGTCTGAATGTCATCCTCCCTATAAAGTATTCTGTGAAGTGGATTGAACAGGTTAAATCCTACTTCTGCTGTAATTGAGTGTAAAGTCTTACACATCTTTCAAATCTGTATTCACTATTGTTAGATTAGGTTTAAAACCTATTTTGACAGTAAGGAGTACATTCACTACCCCATGAAGAATGCTGTTTACTGTTGGTTGTCTGATTGTCCTGGACAATCTCAGGAAAATAACGGACCAGAAGGAATATTCTGCTAAATTTCCATGTCCATCCCTCTCTGACCTCAAATTTCTTTTTTGAAATACATTAAGGAGGGGATAATTCCTTAGAATTTTAATTTTTGAATCAACCTTCTGGGCATCTGGCTTAGAATATGGTTGGACTTCCAAACTATCCAGAAAATATCTTCTCATTACCAAAATCCTGTCATCTACCATGTGCTAATGAGTAATTAGTACTGAAAATAAATGGCAGTTGAGTGAATAGGTCACTACATGAACTGGAACTGTGTGACAAACACATTTTAAATGTGTCTCTTATCAAAATATGCAGTGAAATCTCTACATCAGACTCTTGAACTGAAGTAATTTTTTTCTTATCCCTTTGATTCTGCATCTAGCACTTTCAAGGGACTTCATTTATTTCTCATCTGACATTAAAACAATGTGTTTCTTAGGTTGAAAATAATAGGGAAACTGAATTCAGATGTTTTTGCAACACATTAATTGGTAGTAGCTTTGTCTCAAATAGATTTTTCTTCTGTGTTTCACAACTAAATCCATAAATAAACTTGCATAGTCTGCAATTTAATGAAGCCTAATCTTTCCCCTAGCACCCTCAGGAACTGCCAGTGATGCAAACATTTGAGAATTATAATTGTATATACAGTGTTACCTAAATCCTTTCATCTCTCTCAGAGAAATTCTTTCTGTCTGTTATCTAAAATCCAAATTACTGAAGGTAGTGTCTATTCTTCCTGAAGGGAAAAAGGAGAAACTGATTTTTTAAATACAAATTTATTAATGCTTTTATTATTTGGTGGAAGCTGAGTCTTGTTGATTTCTCTACTGTGTGCACTTATAAAAATAAAGTGCATCTATAAGGTATCTATATATGATGCACACTTGCAACATTTTTTCAGTATTTAAGTATATTAATTGCAATTGGAACATTTAGATATAAATGTTAACATTTATTATTTAAAACTCTGAGAGGACATATTTTGTGTTTAGGATTAGTATACCCAATTCAAATGACTGAGTGGAAAGGTATTTTCATTTATGTGTGTAATAGTAAAAGCATTCAGCGCTTGATAGTCTAAAAAGAGATGGAATTTCTCGAAAAGAGAGAGCCCAGAGAAGCCTCCAAGAGAGGCCTCCTGTCATTAATCCTATGTCAGAATGTCATGTGTGATGTTCTGGTTTCAAAAGCATCCTGCAATAAAACTACTGTATTGAAGATAGGAACAATAGTCTGAAGCAAAGTAGATTGCTGGAACTGGATAACGAAACCAACTGGAAACTCATTCTTTGAGAGCTTACTTGGACAGTCTGTGTACACTTCATTTTTCTAACGTGCATGTGTAGCTGCGTTTTCTAACTGCCGAGGTCCCATGAGGAAATGAGCTTTGAGATGGGACTTGGAGGATAGTCATGGTAGATGAGGTCAGGAAGAGAGTTCAGGCCAAAAAGGCCCTGAATGCAGCACAAGAAGAATGTGATGCAATAATCTTTGATTCTTGCTGCAGACTGCTCAGTGTGTGGTGGGGTTTTTGTTGCTTTTCCTTTTTTCGCCCAGTGCACAAGTCTAATCTGTCAGCTGGTGTGATGAATGGTGCTAGCCTGTAGCTGGAGAGTGGTGTGGCAATTCCTTCCACACTCCAGGACACTTCATGCTGCAGATCTGTGATGCAGACCCAGCTCTGTCCAGAACTAGTAGAGCAGGGAGAGGCCACAGCCAGATCTGTCTGTCTGAAAAAATGATTGACCTGCAGGGAACCATTTGGAAAACTAAGTTCTGCTTGTCTTTCAGCATGCTCAGAATGGTCAGTAGGTTCACATTTATAATTAGCATCCTTGCTCTGAGCCCATGGCCTGAGGGAAGCTGCCCTCCCCAGATCTCTCTGAAACTTGGGGGAGTCTTGCCCAGTACTTTCTGATGGATGTCTTGAGGCTGGTGAGACCACAAAGCTTCTTGTGTGCAAGCACCAGAGCCACTCAGTCTGGTCACAGCAGCCCACCTGGTCACTGTCAGAGCCAAACAAAGGCTGGGCTGTTTAGTGCAGAGGCAGAGGTGCTGCTTCTTAGGCCACTTGCTGCTGTTATTTTCTAACACAATTATTACAACTGGGAACTGAATCAATGACCCTTTTTTCGAGATGGGTTTAAATGAATGTTTTTTGCAAGAATTGTCAGGATTTGGGGTTGTGGTAGGGTCAGCAGGCTGTTGTTTAGGATAAAAATGATACAAAGAAAACTCCTCAAAACTTTGAAGTGCAGCGTCTGAATGCAAGTGGAGTTGTAATGTGGGTAAAGGAGGAAGAACTTTTAATGAAAACAGAAGAATTATTTTTCTAGTTTTAATCTTGAAGAGAGCGGGGTGCTCCTGGATACAATTGGACCGGTGTGACTGCACTACAGAAAAATAAGAGCAACTGAAGAAAACTATATTGTTTTTAAACCACATGGATATGAGTTAAACAATAAAGCTGAGTTCTTTGTGGGCAATATACTGCACTCCAGTCTGTGAGTCACTGAAGCATGGCTGAAGTGTAATAATGTCAGCATGTGACTTGAGCTGTGACTGTGAAGAAATATCAATAGTTTTGTCATGTTTTCTGGAAGAAGCTTCTGTTTCTAAGGGTCCCAGTCAATGGGGTGGTTTAAGCAACTGTTATGTGACACTGTAATTTTTTTAATAAATGTCCTTCAACTTGGGATGCTGAAGGCCATTATCTGAAAAGAAAGAGGTCGTCTTGGTCCCCAACTCCATGTAGTGTGGTCCTGCCCCTTTTATACTGCCAGCTGGGGTGCTTCTCATCTTTATTGGGAGCCAGTTCAACTTGCTTATTGAGAAGATGCCTGTGTACTTGTGTTGTGGGTTTTATTTCCTACCCTTCTCTTCTGATTAACTTTTTGTTGGATTGGTAGATTCGGTCACCCCATGAAGGGATCCAATGACTACCGGAATGATCGGGGAAGAAGAAGGAGAATGTGTCTGGGAATGGGAAGGAAAAAGTCAGGCTTATTCTTCAAAGAGTCCCTGCTAGGCTGGCTCTGCTGTAGCATCTTAAGTTCGCTCTACACAGTATGTCTATGGGCATTGTAAAGTAGTGTTTCAGCTGCAGAACCAGAGAGCTTTAAGAATGTTGTTACAGAGTTTCAAAAGGTAAGGAAATGCCAGATTTAAGGGTGCATGGGCAAAATAAATTCTGTATGCTTTTCATCTCTTACTGTTGACATCCAGTTGCTATCCCTGAGTAAGCTGCTTAGGGTATCCCCTGAACAGACACTACCTGTTTCTTCATCAGCAAGTCCTGTCTCCCTAATCCAGCCTCTTCATCTTCTTCTAGCTCACATCATTCCTTCAGCCCCCCCAGTCTCCAGCTGTGGTGGTTTTTTTGTATGTTTGGTGGGTTGTTTTTTTGGGTTTAGTTTTTAAAGTTCTTTCACTAAAGCAGCCCCCCTGACTGGCCCTTTGCATAGGCCAGTCACTAGCAAGAGAGGGAAAAGCACATCCTGTCTTCAGCTCTGATTTCAGCTCTGTTCAGCCATGGTGCACAGTTGATTGAAATCACATGTTGTCTCCTGGGTATGGTGACTGCTCTGCTCTTCTGGTCAGGACTCTTCTGGTCAGCTTGACAGAAAGGTGTGCAACATGAGAGTGCAAACTGTGGAGGTTCGAGTCACTAGGCAAACTTATGAAAGGCTTACAGCTGCCAAATCAGGATAGATGTGCACCCCTTGTCACACACAAGGTGTTGGAGTAGAACATTTTATCCTCTATAACAAATAGTTCCTTCTTGAAGAAAAGGTCACCAAAAGTTTTTAATACTGAAAAGTGTATCTTCATTTTCTAAAATATCTGAACTGTATGGCTGAAACTTGTGCAAAAATATTCAGCCTCAGGCAGGCATCTGGTGTGGAAAGTTTCAGCCCAAACTGCTATTTTGGCAAAGTTGTAAGCAATGAAAATGTGTTTTAAGAGTGGAAAGTGTTGAACAATCTCTGTACTAAAGCAGAACTTATATTTTGGTGGATAAAGGAAACCTGTGATGGAGTTCTAGGCTGAATTGCAACAGCTTTCATTCCTCTTTCCTGTAAGGGGAAGCTCTTACCCAACTTGAAATTCTCCAACAAACAGCTGTGTCAGTTGAACATTTTTCCAACACTTACATAGTTACTTTATGCAGCCTTAGCTGTTACCAAGGGGAATGTGGAGAAGTTCTGACAGCATTACTGAAACTTGAGAAAAAAGTAACCTTGGATTGTGATGGCATACAAAGTTTTCATTGCAGGTTCCCGCAGCATGCTGCTAATGATGACAGCAAGCCAAGCAGTAAATTTTGTTATGGGATCCGGTTTTATAATTAGGTCTGCACCATTTTGAGCATGTGCATCACCTGGGCTGAAAGTTACTGCAAACCCCCTTGGATGCCTTGCATCTGCATCCCAAAGAGGTGATTGAGAAACACAGCAACTGCCCTGCCCTGCCCTGCACATCTAAGAACCTAGTTATATTGCTCCAGTTAATATAATATTATGGATCTATTCTTTTGTATGAATTGAGGCACCTTGGATCTTCCCTCAAATCTCATATTTTTAAGATCTCTGGCCATTCTTGTTGCTGTCCTCTGATCTGTCTTGTCTATGCCTTTTGCTGTAGTGTAAAGCAAAAAGCATGAAAGTACATGGAGTCATTGCCTTCTGTGTCTTGGTTGAAGTACTGACACATCTTTGATTTAGAATGTTTTAGTTTTGCTTTGTCATTTTGTCATACTTTTGACTGCTACTCAGTTGTGACCCATTTTACAGTCACTTCCTTTTCTGTAGTACTGCTGGCTGTTCTTTAGTCTGTATTTATAGACTTAATTTCTCTTTCTTGCTACTTGCCCACATTGAATGTTGTCTTTTTCGATTTCATGCTATTTTATATCTTGTACTTTCAAGAAATAACTGAGTAGTGTTTTGCTATGTCCAGGTTCCTGGATGCTTCAATTATTTTTAAAAAATAAAAACAAAATTTCATTCATCGTGTCCTTCATCTGAGAGGAAGAAAATGAAACAGTTTTGTAGTAGGATTCATTCTGATCCCATTCCTGTGTCTGCCTCCCCCTTGCCTCCCCCTTTTTTTTCCCCCCATTGCCAGAGACATTCCAGATCTGTCTGTCTGCAGTTCTCTGGACATCTGAACACATACATACATTCTTGAGATAGAGCAAAATTTTATCTCCCTCTCCTATACTATTTCTGAGAAAGCAGCAAAGCTGTTTCAAAGTGCATGAGTATGCTTTTAGCCTTTTTCCTCATCTCATTGGTTTTAGTTAATTCATAGCCCTTGATATATACCAAGTCTTCAGGTTCATTGTGTTTATGATATGTAATTGCTGTAGGCAGATCCAATTACTGACTTCTATTTCAGTAAATTGAATTCCTCTACTTGAACGCCACCTGAATTTCTCTACTAAAGATCATGCCAGCCTTACAGTGAAAGGTTGTAAGGGTTATCTTTGATTTAATCAGTTTTAGCTTACTCTATTTTCTTTTCATGGTCTTTTCAGATGTGTCTGTTGTTTTGAAATGCAGTGTTGGGAAGCCCCTAATTGTTTGTACCTTCTGATGGCTGCGTGTCAGACTCAGCGTAAACCACTCTCAGCTCACAGTATGGCAGCACAGCCCAAGAATTTTTTTACATATGTAGTCTTATAGTGTTAGCAACATATATGGGCAATGTAAATATAACGTAAGCGTGGGTTTTAATTGTGAAAAGGAAGAACAAGCAGCCCTGTCCCCGGGAGAGGGCTGATGCTCAGCCTTGTGGTCAAAACATTAGAGTCAGGATGTGACAGATATGCAGTGACACACGCACCTTCAGCTAAGTTTCTCCATCACCTCTTTTCTTTAACAGAGCAGTTCCCAGTGATTTCATGGTGCATGTTTATTCTTCTGAACCTTTGAAAGGTCACTCCTCATTTCAAGGGCTCTCTCAGATGATTAGTAATCAGTTTCACTTCCTGAATACCAGCCGATCTAAGTGAAAACATAGTAACTGAGTCACTTTGTTATTTTGTTTCCAAGATTATGGTTGTGCATGCATGTTATTGTCAAAAGAATCTTGTATTCCTTGTGATCAAATAGCAAGGCAAGCCTCATGGAAACGATGAGTTCATAAACTGCTGGCAATTGAATTACGGTTTTTAAATTATACTGAACATTTCTAAGTGTATCCTGTGAAATCTTTCTGCTCAGGAGAAAAAAAATATCTATGCAAACATATTTACCATTTCAAAAGTTTTGCTGTGCTTGAGAAGCCTGATATGTCTACAGCCTTGATGTTGTATTAGTTTCTTCTGGGAACTGAATTCAGACAATGTCACTAACCAGAGGGATTTGTGTCTTAATATTCTGGTGGATACATGAAAGCATTTTACTAGGTCAAAGATCAGTATCATAGTCTGTATTTGTTTTGTGCTTCAAGCCACAATTTTATTTTAACTAGGAACTAAATAATATTATGCATGGCAAGTTACTGCAGAATATATCTAGAAAAGTTTTTCGAAATGAAACAAAATACCCCCCCCCTCACTTCACCCCAGTCCAGTGAGCATTGCCTGAATTTTGCTATTGGAATCAAATGGGCTTCATTTTCTCACTTTCATGGCTGGAGGGAAAAAGTGGGTGGGTTGTACTCTTTTTTCTCTCTATCTAGTTTTTACAGAGAATCAGTTTATGTGTGTTGAAATAACACTAACCTCCCTGAGAAACTGTGATGGAGCATGACTTTAAATTAATTTAGATTTACATGTTGTAGTATTGTCAGAATTAAAGCTCTGCTCTGTGCTAATCTTAATTTTATCAAGTTAAATATTTTTGAAAGTCTATGTTCTTTGTATGCTACCTCACTTAATCAGCTGATACTTTTAAAATCACATGCTTTTCAAAACCAGTATCCCTGTTTTTTCATTATGGCTGCCAGTACACCTTGTGTCTACCAAGACAGGAAGGAAAAGAAGGCAAATAGTGGTTTTCTCTCTTAATTGTTTCCATCCTTCGTTTGTCTTTAAAGAACTTGCTTGTTCTTGAGTGGTAAGTGTATGTAAGTACACTACCAACAAGCATGCTTTTTGTCTGTCTCAGAAAGCAAATAGAAAAATGGACAAGTCATTGCTGTTTTTCTCAGTGTAGTGCTGCTAAAAGCTTATTTTGAATTATTTTAAAACCAATCTCAGAGTAATTCCTGCTTTCTGAGCAATGTTAGTATTTGCTCATAGTGATCTTCAGGACATGAATCTGCAGAGTGATGAAAAACCTCTGTGAATCTTAGCAGCAGTAATGAGCTCTTTAGTGCTGTGATCCCTCAGTTATAAGACTTTTAATGGTAGCCTACCCTTGGGAAACTGGGTTGTTTGAGGTTTGATAGAGGGGTGTATTCAGATTTAGTCTAACTCAAGTTGTCTTCAGCAGCATTCGTCTGGGCATTTCTTTGTAGTATTTTCAGAAGACAAAATATAATTTAAATTGTACAGAGGGATAACTGCCAGCTTGTCCTGAGACCCTTCTTGGTCTTCTCCTTCCAAAAAAATACTATTTTAAGCTTTGGTAGTTAGCCTGTCATTCTAAAGGAACAGCCCATTAAAGGGTTAGACTTTTTTCCAGAATCTCTTGTGTTTAAGGGAATTGCTTTCAGAAGTTCATAGGTGTCCTGTTTCTTGGTCTTGGTTGAGGTCGAGTTGACTTTTTTACCCACCCCAGCACTACATTCTTCAATACTGAAAGTTTACTGCTGTTTGATAAATTTCAGTCTATTATATTAAACTTCTCTTTACAAATTCCCTGAGAGTTTTCAAAGCTGAAGCCATTGCTGACCATTCATTTGCACACATTTTGATTATTTGCTATTCTTTTGCAGCTTCTTATAAAATTTAATATCATTTTTTGTAAGCAATCATTTAACATTTGTATTACAAGACTTCTGGTAATGTCACTTTTTATCCTGGTGAATGGTGTAATGCATCTGCAGCTCAGAGGTGCCTGGAGCAAGGTCACCTTCTTGTGTCAAACCTGCCACAGGTCAGGCAGACCCTATTTTTGCTCCAGTGTTGTCAAGAAGTGGTGGTGCTGCTGAGCTGACCTGCTGGTTTTCTTGGAGAATGGAGCAGGCTTTCTGAGTTGGCTGTCAGTAGCCAGACTCTTGGAGCATGAACAGGCAGATCAGTCTCCACACAGGCGCAACGGCATGTCCATCATTTCTGTTGTTTCTCTTCATTTTTTAGCTCACTGTCATTGTCTCTGAGTATAGTTACACTGCATTTGCCATCGGTTATGCATGCAGCTTTCCTGTACAGGTTATTATAACAGCCTGTGTTTTCATTCCCATACTGTGCTTTGTTCCACCACTCTTTTCCTCTCACCAGCTGATTCCTATTTATTTATTTTCTTTTTAAGTATATTTGCATAAAGACATGGATGTTTTACTGTTACTTTCCTTCCTCAGCAATTTGCAACTGCTCCAGATTTATTTTTAGTATTTCACCTTATCTCTTCCTTGCATTTGCTTGTGGTTTAAGTACTTTCTGCTTATTGTTTCTTTTTATAGCTTCCTGTAAAAAAAAATCCTTTAACTAAAAGATGGGTTTAAAAACAAGGGAGAGGATTGTTTTACTAGGTGTAACTGTGACCAGCATGTTTGTTTTACATTTCAGACATGCACATCTAATCTAACCTAACTTGAAATGTTTGTTTGTTTATTAACAAACCAACCAACTTCACAATTTGTGTATAGTCTTCTTGTAATAACTCATAAAGAAGCCAAAATCTGGTACACAATTGTTTTACTACCTTTGGGGAAAGGAGCGATATGCATTCTTGTTCTTGCAGTGTATTTTCTTGGAGTTTCAACTGCTTTTAAGCCCTTATGCATACAAGGCAGTGTCTGTGAAATACAGAGAATCAGGGGTGTGCACATGCTGCAAGCAGTATTTTGCTCCAGTGCAACGTTGCTGCACAGTTCCTGCAGCTTCTTATTTCAGCCTGCAGTTGGAAGACAAGATATTGGGCATGTCCTAGTTAAAAAGACTCTTCTTTAACTCTTCAAACCTGTAGTGAATACTGATGTCCTACTTTTACAACCGTATTTTGTAAAAGCATTGAAGAGTTCAATACAGCTGCAAAGACTCATAGAAGTCTTACACTGCCAGACTCATGATCATGATGAGCAAATACAAATACTGCTTACAAGGCAGAAATTATCCTAAGTTTGTTTTTTAAACCATACAAAAATGTGTTGACTTCTTCATCTGATCTGCCTTCTATGTTCTCTTCCCTAAATAGGATAGCAAATTTTGATTGTAGCAAAAAAAGGAACAAAGTAGTTCTTTCCTTTATTGGGAAAAACATGTGCAGTAAACAAAAGGGAGTGCTCTTGAAGTCATACACCTTGAACACAGAGAAACACAATTGCCACTCATCTCTTGCACCAATCTATGTAGGTGTCTTCCAAACCAGAAAAGATAAGTCTGTGAGTTTTGGTAAAAGATAAGCTGTGGTTTTTTGTGCTCTATCTGGACCTGCTCAGGCAGTATCTTAAAATATTGCTGCAAAATGACTCAATACCAAAACAGGCATCACCAGCAGCGCAGATGACACCAGCAGCAAAGCCAACGTTGACAGCTCCACTATCAAAGCCTGGTACATGCTGAGTTTTTCCAAATACGAAGGTGAGCAGTCAGCGTGGATCTCAGGGCAGAACCAGCAAGGGCACAAACTGCAGCTGTGGGAAGACAGCCTGCTGCCAGAAGGCTGCTGCAACGCTGCTGACAGCTCTGAACTAGTTGTGCACGTGTACCAACTGGCCTCTGGGCACATCCCCATGACCATCTGCTTTCAGAGCCTCTCACTTCTGTCTTACAACAAAGCCCTCTTTCTAGGAGAGCTACAGAGGAATCTGGATTTTGCAACAGCAATTATGTCGTCTCAAGCAAATTGGTTTTTTCACAGCTCAATTCAGATGAGATCATTATCCAAATGATGAGTTAGTCCAGTTAAATGTTTTTTCTGGCTCTGCTGCAAAAGGACCAGGCTGCACCAAAAAGCTTTGAGCCCTTCTTCTCTGTTACTCCTGCCATCATGACTGCTCACAAAAAAGTGATTACAGGAGCAGGGACTTAAACAGTTGATTCATTCTGTTTGTATTTTGGGTTTTTAACTTGGTAAGTTCTGTTTTACCATAGTGCAGAAAATGTAGTGTACACCAGACTGTGTACTGTTGGAATTTATCCTATGCAGAACACCAAACTCTTACTCTAGATAATTAATTAAAGTGTAAAAGATAAACAATATCCCAAAAGAAATAACCCCTTACTTTTCATAAATATGGCATTAACTGAGCACAGATTAATTAATTTTATGTCCAATTTCCTGTAGAATTATATTCCCTGGCATATGGATAAGAAAGGGAAGCCTGTTGTGCCATTTTGATGCAAGAGATGCCAAACTGGTGATCTGCAAGTGTTGCAAACACTGCTCATCCAACCCGTGCTTGGAGACTGACAGGGATGTGCATTGAAGCTGTTTTGTTTCCCTTTTGATTTATTCAATGGATCATGGAATTTGTTACAACTTGGGCTTTTTTCTTAATCCTTTGAGATGATGATTTTTGAAGCTTAACTTTTAAATAAGTATTTTTATGGTTAACTCTAAATAAATTACAACTTTAGTGTACCTAATCTTTTCGCTGCTAAAATAGATAAATCTCATGATTCAACTTTTATTCGGAAGAATGGAAGGTGATTTTGTAAGGGAAGAATGCTTCCAAGCTTTTTGTACTATATAAATAGATAAGACAAAACTTTTAACTGTGTCAGATAGCAAGGTTTTACACATTGTCAGAGATCTGAAGCTTAATAAAGGATAGCAGTCATTGGAAAGCATTTCAATACACTAAGCAATGCTTTATGAAAAAAAGAAAAAAAAAAAAAAAAAAAAAAAAAAGAACAAACCAAACCTGTCCTTTAGAGATTATAGTGTTGGTCCTGTTTTCTCCACCTGCACGTTTTTGTCCTCTGACTGTTTGGGTAGTCTATTTTGATTTTTTTTTGGTTTCTTTTCCCTCCCTTGATGCTTGGGGCAACTCAGAACTCTGTTGCTCAAAAGTGAGAGAACATTGGGCTAAGCATCTTGAAAAACAAAGAAAACCAGAAAATACTGGTTTGCTTTTTCATTTTAGGTTAAAGTTGTTTTGATTATTTGATTGCATTATCTGAACTTTTAATTCTACATTCTTAATGTTAGCCAAATAGACAAAGACTGGCACAAAAGCATGTCCTGTCTATCTGAAATTAATGTCAATATGCAACTACACAGACTAGGAAGTTTGTTTCAGATTGTGGATTCATGATACAAGATTCTGAGTTAAATACTGATAGTTTAAGTACAAGGCTAGTCTGCATGACCGTATTTTCTTACAAGGTTTTACATACCATTAATGATTAATTCAAATCTACTTAAGTTTGCCCATGATAAAGTGAATTGTTTTTTAGGAGCGCACTTACTATAAAAAGTAAGGTAAAATTAATAATTCATAACCATGTATTGGGAAGAACCAACTAACACTAAAAATTACCAGTTGCCATTACTAATGCACAAAATGCAGTGCACTGTTTAGAATTGTTTTGAAATGCTAATTTCCATGATGAACAGTTAAACTGGTTCTTGCACTGTGTGCTTGCACTGTACTTTTAATTTTGTACTGAAGTTCTATGTTTACGTAGAACTTGAAATGCAACAAGGAGATCTAGTAGGTAAGCTTTTATTTAAAGATAATTGCCACAATTCAGTTAAATGTTTGAAACTTACAGAGCAGACAAATTTCCTTAAGGCTTATAATATGCAGGGACTTTTTTCTTAGTAATAGCTGTCTGTCTATGCCTTGGGAAATCTTCAGATACACAGGTTTGATTTTGATTTATTTGCATTTCCCAATGGGGAAGACATAATCAAGAACTTTCCACCTTTTGGCAATAGTACAATCAGATGTTGCCTTCACACTACTCTTTAGACTGCATTTGCTCTCAAAGGGATTGACGGCAGTGAAATCTTTAAAAATAAACTAACCAACCCAATACATAAGTAGGTGGTCTGTCATGATGTAAATCCACTACCTATAACCCTGTGGGACCTGTTAGTATCTCCTATGGTCCTTCTCTTCAGTAAGGTGTGCAGGTGGGAGAATCATTCCCTAAAGGTGTTACAAGTGAATTTTTGTCCTTCTCTGAAGAACAAATAGAGAAGGCTGGCCACAGAGGTAAGTTTATTCTATTGCAGGTGAATTTGTATTTTCTGATAGGATGAACAAGCTGTTGTAGCATGTTGCTATGGGAATGATCTGTTTCAACACTGAATACAATATGAAAAAACTACAGTTTAGTAACAAAATAATTTCTCAGTGAACAGAAAATCAAAGTCACTATTGGAGATGTGACTGTGTCCATGGATATACTTTATGGAGAAGGAGAGGTAATCTGTCAGGGCTGGAGATTCAAAGTGATATCTGGGGTTTGTGCTTGAAAGGTGACAAGAAAAGTGTCTGACACAGTGCATGGCACTGTGGAGTATATTAAACCCCCAGAGTTTTAGGGTTTCTAATAGCAATATTCAGGTTCAGTTCCAAGTGTTGCTACAGACTCAATTATATGACTGAGGAACATCTTATCTGGAGGACTGGGGTCGTTAATAATGCCTTCTTCCTTTTGTTTTTCCTATATATCTGTGGTATTGCTATACCTATATGTGTATCCCCACACAGGTCCGTTCTAGTTTGCAGTAAGTGCTGCTGTGACACAAACCACATGACATCAGAGGCAGAGGCATGACAGAGCATTTTCAGAGGAAACAAAGCTGAGAAAGGTGCAGATTTTTTCCTCTCTAGCCCTTTTCAGCTTCAACAAACTTTTATTAGTTATTCATTTTCATGGTTGTATACATTTTAAGAACAAAAAAAGGCTGTTAACAATACCTAATCTAGCAAGTTAAATAGCATAAAAGAAGCCAGAATTTTGCCCATGGCTCAGCTTGTAGAAATATGTCCAATCTTAGGCTTTAGAATTGAATCCAGTTGCTAAACTAAATCATCTGTTTATTTTTGTTTCTTGCTGTAAAATGAGTTTTCCAGAATTTCAGTTATTAGTTTAGATTTTTCCAAGCTCCTTGTGGTGAGCTTCCATTTTTAAGTTTAGAGATCCCAACTGAACACAGCATTCCTGTAATTATTGATTAATGAAATATGCAGTATTGAAAATACCTTATTTCAGTTCTCTCTTTGGCCACAGTTAAGAGGTTAACCATTAATAACAACTGTAGCTTACATTCAGTAGATGTTCACAGATCTGTCCATGTCTCTCTGAGTGCATTGCCTTTTCCCAGATGAAATAAAAGGGTTTTCCTCCACTTTTTTCAAGATTACTGTTGTGTGTGGTGCCCTGATACTTCAGATGTCCTTGCCAGTATGGAAACATTCCATCTGTAATACATGACAGTACTTTTCAGTTACCTGAGCCACTAGTTCTCCTCAGTTCTGGTACAATAAAAAGTCAGTGTTCAGTCAATAAAGGTGTTCCTGTCCTGTACACAAGTTTTATGCATTACTGTGCTGACCCACTTGTCTGTATTGATTGCTTTTGAAGGATGTTTCACTTTCAGTTTGAATGAAGAACAGAAATGATTACGTACATTTTGAAACGTGATAGGTTCTCCATCTCATCTGTCACTGGTATCATAGCACGTAGTTTGGTTGAGCTGTGTGGCTTAAATCCAAAGTGCATCCTGTTCTGCTAAAAGTATGTCCTTTCCTTGCTTTGGGAATGCTACACCTCATGAATCTGGGGAGCAATCGATACCCGTAAGGTGGTTTTCTAAGCACTGGCTTTCTGGAAGGACTGACGTAGAAGGTTGTTTACAAGTATATGCAGTGAGTAACAGCGCAAACACCTCTGGGTTCATCCTGCTTGTAAAGGGTAGTCCTCATGCCTACAGCCTTAGATCTTGTCTCAGCAGAAAAATGACCCACCCTTGGCTATTCAGACAGACTGGAGAGTCATAACCTTTGTGGCTGCTCTGCTAATGCAGCCACAAACGTGAAAGGAGATGCGGCAATGGTTTCCTTTTGAGAATTAACTGAAGTGGTGTTTCCTTCATACAAGGAGCCAAAGCTGTTTGCAGGGCTGTCTGCTTTGTCTAAAGACAAATGAGGAGCTCAATATAGTATCCCATACTGGCTTAACTTCAACAGCCACCTCTGATAGGTGCCTTTCTTTTAAGCTTGTTTGTCAAATACAGCTTCTCTTCCCTTTAGGTTGCGAGACTGTTCCTTCCTAAACAGTCCTTGGATCTTTGATCTGCTTCTGTTTGTGAGGCTTTTCCTGACTTAGTATTGTCTTTTTAGTAAGCAATTCCCCAGAGTTTGCTGAGAAGTGTCATAACTGAGTCATTCTTTCCTTTCCTGCTTGTTTTTCTCACTAGTCTCATATTAAACAATAAACAATATATTAGTATAATAAATATCTTAATACAATATTAATAAATTATTAAGAGCAGTTCCAAATATGTCATTATGAACTCATGGAAGTGAATTGGTTTTTTACAACAAGCACAGATACCAAGTTTTTTTGGGCTGATACTCTAGCTCAGGTACATACTATTCTATTAACTATTGAAACAACCACAGCCTAGCTTCCTTCTAAAGTAAAAATACTTAGTATAAAAATAGCAAGGATTTGCTACCACCAGATATTAGTAGCTCTTCCCTTCTGACTTCCCATTTTCCTCCCAATCTTGCTTTTTTTCCAATTGGACTCCTTTAGAAGCTGTAGTTGCAAGTTGTAAGAAGTAGTCACAACACAATGAATATCTGCATCTGCTTGACAGATGTGATAATGTAGGTAACCAAGAAAGGATGCTTCAGATGAGACTCTTGAAGACTGAGACTTAAGTGAGCTAGTGAGGAACCAAAGTAGGAAAGGAAACTCATGATTCTACTCTCAGCTGGTAAATTCCTGAGCAGTTAGACTATCACTAATTGTAGCCAAGATTGCTGCCTTAGTGATGATTTTTGATGTGTAATTTTCTCCTGAGGTAGCAACAATAGGAATACTGTGTTAGCATTTCTTAGCATTTTAGGTTTTAATAAATTTTGGAATTACAAAAGATCTTGAGTAAGTTTTCAAAACACAGCATAGGCTGTAGGTTTAAGGAATTTTGTAAGTCAATAAATACGAAGCAATGGAACAAATCTCCTGCTTGAGAATTTGTGCTTGAGAGGCAGTGCTGGAAATCTGAGTTAGCTTGATCTCCTCTTAGTGGGGGGGCAATAAGCAAAGTTTTGTCTGGCTGAGGGAAGAGGGAAATGAATCCTGTGTTTAAATCTCCCCTGCAGTTGGTCTGAAAATTTGGAAACTCTCATTCTTGTAGTGATTTTTCAGTGATGTATTGGCCCCATTAAAGTCAGTGGGAGTTTTGCCATGGCTTTTAATGAGGTCAGAAAAAGAATAGTACATTTCAACTGCCTGTTTTTTTAAATTGGAAAGAGATTTTATATTTGTTTCTTTTACAGTGATATATTCTAGAAACAAATTCACCTGTAATTAAATAGCATTTTTCCATAGCACTAGCAAGATGAGATGGAATAAACATCTTCATAAACATCTGAATAAACAGCTTCAGGGGAAAAACATTCACTGTCAGCATTTTTTGATTTTTGTTTCTAGATTTATTTTTCAGTTGTTGGTGTACATAGTATTTGGACACATGTGGGACAGTTTAATTTAGATTTTACATCTACAAGGTCTGTCTTTGGTAGGAAAAAATGAAGTAAATAGGGCAATTCAAACAAAAGGCAAAGAAATAGGGATTTTATTAGGATACTTAAGTGAGTTTTGACTATTTTGCAAAATATTTTAGTTTTCAATTTCATATCTTAAATCATGCCAGCGGGAACAAGACATGATGCATTGTATGTCTACATTCCTTCCATTACCAGTGAAATTCATCTGTGTATGAACAGAGTTTGACACTTTTTCAGCCACCTGTCACAATAATGCTCTCATTATTATGCCTGTGCAGGTTTATAACAGTTAAATATTTATGAGATATGCAAATGTTTGCTCTCTTTCTTTAATTCACAAGTGACGACTAATCAAAGCTTTGTTCTCTGTTCTTCAAGGAAAAAGCTCTGCTCTGGAATGTTGTTTTAGTAGGCAATAATTTGATGAAAATATGAAGGTGGTTGGAGGGGGAGGGAATCCTTTTCTTATTCTCTGCTATTTGGCTGAAGCTGTGCAACCATTTCAGCTTTAAAGCACCTTCTCCTGTGTTGTTGTCTGACCCTGAATATTTTTGATGACTTTGAAATGTGTTGTATCTAAAAAAAACAAAACAAAGACACACTGAAATATCCAAGTGTCCTTGCTTCTTCTTGGTCCAGGTGCTTCCTGTGGTAAGTATGCACTGCTTACCAGAAACCAGTCCTAGCAGAGCTCCTTGTGGTCTGCAGAGAAGTGGTCTACACTAGACCTTTTGGGACAACTGGTCTTTCCTTAAGTACTAAACCCTGACCCTGTTCTCTTGTGGCAGGGGAATGTGATGACTGTACCTTTTCTTACATTTGCAAGTCACCTCTAAGTGTGTGGGTATAGAAATGCAGAGGTGCACCTTTAGCAAGGTGGGTTGGTGTTCCTGGTTCTGTCTCCTGAGAAATGCTGTTTGGCATCTGGTCCACTGCTTTGAAGACTGTGTGGAACTTGGCAGAATCCTGCCATCTCCTCCTGAACAGCAGTTCCTGGAAGAATAGTGAGAGGACAAAATGGGAGGAGAGGTTTGTTTACCCACGTTTATCACTCATCCAGAAAATGCATAATCTAATGCTCATACCACACTGTCTGAAATGTAGTCCCTCCTGTGTCAGTGGTTTGATAGTTGCCTCACTCTGCCAGGCAGGATGAGCTCACAGTTGACTAGCTTGCTTGTCCAGCAACACCCAGGGATGGAAGCTGCATAAAGTGTGAGCTCAGTGTCAGCCTGGGTGGAGGTCAGCTTGAGGTAATTGAG
Organism: Sclerurus mexicanus; assembly: GCA_013396755.1. Lineage (NCBI taxonomy): Eukaryota > Metazoa > Chordata > Aves > Passeriformes > Furnariidae > Sclerurus > Sclerurus mexicanus. Next base: position 413,742 of record VWZF01002921.1, read on the forward strand.
TCTTAGTATGTGAGCCTCTTTCTGTTTGTTTTAAACAATAAGTCTGCAAATATCAACACAAATATGAACCCCTTCCGTTCTCAAAGTTCAAAGAGTTTTCAGAGAGTTTATAACTGCTAGTGAACAACATTTCAGAGAAAGCAGTACCCAGTCTTCCAAGATTTGCACATTTTGTATTATGAGATGCTCAGGCGTGTGTATTTTAAACAAGTTTAAGAACTCCTCCATGTAGTTGTGCTTTGTACCCCATCAAGCCTTAGAAGACAATGTCTAATTGTGCCTGGATTTATTTTATCAACTGGGATGGCTTCAGCAGTCTGTGTGGTCTTCCATTCTGCTGTTTGCTTAAGCCAAGCCAAAAGCCACTTATTTAAAGATGATTTATTCTCACTCTTGAGCTGAGAGAACCAGGCTGGAAAGGGTGAAAGCTGAATCAAAGGTTTTAGTCTGAGCCTCTGTATGCAGTCAAATCATAAGGGGAGCATGAAGGACTGACCATAACATTGTTCTGGAAGGTACTTGTGGTTCTCTTGTACATTGCTTGTCAGACACCTTTTTAAAATAAACAGTCATGGTATGTGATTGACTCAGATTTGAACTTTGCAGCTGTTCTGTCCTATCTGCCTGGTATGTCAAAGCAAAGCCCTGCAGCTCAACATCTCTAAAATCAAAACCTTAATTCAAATATTGTAATTTGGATCAGCTTCTGACTTTCTGGTTTTGGTAGTGTAAGCAAAATGGAGGCAAGTGTGTTTCTTTATCTAATGCAGAAAAATAGATGTTTTTTATGTACTTTGTATATAGCAAAAGTTGTGTAGTAAAAGGCAACAGCTGAATACTCCTCACTAGATATGTGCAAGTATGACTGGAGGCACTGTATTTTGCTGTCAAAATTACATCTGAAGAGAAAGAAAGTTTTAGCAATGTTTTAAGATTGTTTGTTTAGTTAGATTAAAACAACAACATTATTTTTGCATTTGAGAACTCAGTTTTATTCTCTCTGGATGCTGTGAGGATCTGATGTTCTCACTGACATCTTTTCACTGTGTTAGGCTTCCCTTAATGCAGAGCCTGACCCATGAACATGCTTCCAGTAGCCACGTAAATGAGGCTGAAGGTACAGTTTTGACCCGTCCAAGAGCTGTGCCATCCAGATGAGGAATGGTGGGTTATACGTTGGGGTGGGATGGCACTGCCAAGATCCTTGTGCTGTCATGGTGTGTAACTCCTGGAGTCACTTGCTGTGCAGGGCTGTTTCAGTCCTGGGGCACAGGCTTCCCAGCATGGATAGCCTTCTTCCACTCCTGTGCAATTGAGTGCTATAGTAAAAATAAGTGTGTATGTGGGAGGGGAGCCTAAGTGACTAAGGGTCAAGTGACTAAGGAGGCTACTTTTTGTAGTTTGCTTCTTCAGCAAGAGTTATTTTGAATGAGTTAATACCAAAAGGGTTAAAGAATCATTGTATATTTTGAATTTGGGTTGTCAAAGCAAATATTTTGACAGTCATTCAGAAATGGATATTGAGTGGCATGCTGTGAAGAACATACAGTTCTGTCATGGAAAAAACTTGTTAAGGGTTGGGAAACTGAGTGGAAGAATAAACAGCCAGTTTTCAGCCTTGCAAGGGCCTAGCTTGAGTTTCTGTTGAACTAAAATGAAAAAGAAAAAAAATAAAAGGGAGTGAGCAGAGTGCTGAAGGGAAGTCTCATGAAGCACAGATATTTAGCACAGCCTGTAGCTGGAAAGGCTTCTATGTATGGCACAAACAGATTATTGGAGCCATGTGAGAGTTGGTTAGGTTCATTGGGAAAACCAAGCAGGGGAAGAGGTTGTTGTAAGGAAAAGGTTTACATAAATATCACTGAACTCTAACTTTTTCTCCAGCACTCTGTCTGCAATCTTTCCTTGCTAAGTCTCAGAAAGAAGAAATGCCTCTGGCCGTCCTCTGGGCTCACCATTCTATTTCATAAGTTTTTTGTCTGTCTGCTAACAAAAAGGAGTTGTACGTGCGTAGTGCTCTCATTTCAGGGCATCACTAGTACAAGAATAAACTTGTGCAGAGGTTCTCCCATGAATAAGGATACATTGCTCTGGATATGTTTTGCACCAGAATAAGATACTCATTGCATGGGAAAAAAACAAATTGTGAAGGTTTTAATGAAAACCAAAGAATATTCAGTTGAACTGTAGTTCTTGATGGCATCTACCAGCTAACTTTTAGATGCTGCAGAGTTTTCCTGTGTTACACAACAGGAAAGTATATGCTCCAGTGAACTCCTAAGATTTGATACAAGCTCTGTGTCTTTAGACAAGCTGTTTTGCTTATGCGGTGATTTTTCTGGAGATACTGTGTTTTAAAATGTTGATGCAATTTATTCTTGCACTTACATTTCAGTTAGAAAAAAACCCCATGGTTTGGTCTTTTCTTCTAGGATAACATCCCATATTATGAGCAACATGCTTTTATGACTGCCAGTGTTCATTTGGAATTTCCACCTACCTACGTCAATATGAACTTTGTTCTCATCTGTGTTTTCAGTAAACAGTATTTTATATTCAGCAGGCACAGAGGAAGCAGTAGCAGCTATGATGGGTGTCCAGCTCTCATGTCCCTTGCGCCTCAGTTAAAATTCTGGAACTGTAAAGATGAGGAGTTCGCATAGGTGCAGGTCTTGCAGAGAAAAAGAGATTCTAGAGCTTTTTGGAGCATCTCATAAAAGAATAAAGACATTTGCAATTAAATTCTCTTTAATCATGCAGATGACATCAGAAGACTGTTGGTTTGTAGTGGACATTTCCTACATTCCAGTCATTATTTAAAGTGGAAATACTGAGCAAATTAACTTTTTCTTGGCAGGCTGTCACTTCAACTCTCTGTTATTACAAAGGGTGTATTTGAGTCATTAGTATGCCAGGTTGCTTGAAAACTTCATGTATTCCCCTCCCAAAAAATGGAAAATTAGCTGAACTGTTGTCTCAGTATATCTAAAGGCACAACTAAATATGTTTTGCCTTTTTTTAAGGTAATGCTATAACATGGAGTTGAGGGAGACAAATTCAGTTGTTGGCACATCAGCTTAAGCCCCTTATACCAAGGGAATATGCAGATCTAGATGATTCATTACTACCAGCACAGGAGTGAGTAGAATTGCTGGATGAAATTCCTCATGTGTGAAGTGGTTGGGTGCATGTTTCATTCTGCATTCAGTGGGACTAGTATTCAGCTGCTGGACTCAAAACTCCTAAGAAATTAAATACCAACCCCATGACAAAGCTAAAAAAATATTGGGGATGTCTATTCTTCTGGCATGTGCTGACCCCTTAGTGTTTGGCAACAGTGCAGCAGTGAGGTCCAGATCAGGTTCTTGACTCTCTTGCCTCCAGTTCAATGTCAGTATTTTGGGTTTTGTGAGGAAAAGTTGGAAGTGCTATGTTCTCATCATGGAGGGGGTAACATGAGGGCATTTCCTGCTCCCACCCTTGCTTTCAGGCGACATTGGTTCAGTTCAAGGGCAGAGGCATGTGTGATGACCTGTTTGTTATTTTGAGGCCAATATTTGGAGAGGAGTTGGAAGTATAATGGTCTCTGCCTCTTGTACTAAGATAAGTGTAACTCTGGGAATGTCATCAGCTACTGCTGAAAGGCAGCACTAAGTCTTGGGGAAAGCCCTGGGGAACATTTTGCTGCAGTCGCAGCATACACAGGACTGTGAAAGAGGGGAATTGAGAGGAGTTAGGAAGCTCAAGGCTGACTGTCAGCCCCTCTCACTGGCGCTCTTGGCCACTTGGCAGTGACTGGGGCACTTTTCCACAGTTTCCTGTTTACAGTGGCATAAACCACTCACCAGAGGCAGCCTGTGTTGGCATCAGTTCAAAATGAAGCATGTGACATACCTGCGGGTAGATTGCTTTTCTGAAACACTCGTGCAAACCTGGATACAGAACCAGGGAAGCACTGCTCCTGCAAAATCCAGGCTTCAGAGAGGTCACCACATCACAGGGTGGGCTGTCCTTACCTGTAATCCTGTTCACCTGAGGCTGAGCTGGCTCAGCTGTAGTCAGCAGAAACCCAGAAAGTTGGAACAAGGTTCCTTTATTGCCCTTTGCACTCAGGTGCTCATGGCACTGTGTTCAACTTCCATCCCAAAGGCGCACCATGCTGCCTCCCCAAACTGAAGGCAGGAGCTGCACATCTGTGAAACTGCTTGAATGTGTCTGAACATTCTGCTGGGGAACTGCCAGCACCCTTGGTGATTTCGGCCTTGGTAATTTCGGCCAGAAGAAGGTGATGTGGGTGTGGTGGTAGGAGTGGGTGGGACCGCTGGGTGTTACTGAGACCTTTGCTTGCAAAGCGCTCCACAAACACTCACAGTGGGAATAGGGTGCAGCAGATACCGTAAGTGTCAGCAGCAGATACTATTAGTATCGGCTGCTGGAAGGGAGGAGATTAATTACTGCCCTGGGACAAACCAGAGAGATTTACATCAGGCTCTGTTTGATGGCCCCTTGTTAGAGCTTTTGTATGCTGATGTGGATTTGCGCCAGCTCTTGGCTCTTTGTGGGGGTGGAAAATACTTTTTTTCTCACTGCAGATGTGTTTTCTCTTTTTTCTTGTAGGTGTGTGATGTCAGACAGTGGGCAGTCCTTGTAGCCGCCCCCACCAGCCTGCAGTGTCATGTGCCAGTATGAATATTAAGAAAGAAAAGTGTGCTTCAGAGCTTGACATCCCAGAAGGCAAAAAGGAGGAACTAAACGGAGAAAACAAATGACTGCACTGCTTGCAAAGCTTGGGGCTGTTCACTTTTTCTCCTGAGAAGCTTGATCCTGGCCTTCGTGAGAGAGTTGAAAGAGTAGGCAGAGCAACCACAGTGATTTTCTTAGAGTCCTTTTTTGCCTTTCTTAATTTAATTTTTGCACCTGGTGCCTGGATTTTAAGACTGTCTTCTGCACTGATCACAAGCACTGGACATCAATATGTGTCATGTCATTGTAACGTGCCGGTCAATGCTATGGACTCTCCTGAGTATCGTGGTGGCTTTCGCAGAGCTCATTGCCTTCATGAGCGCAGACTGGCTGATTGGTAAAGCAAAGCCTTCAAGCTCCGAGGATGTGGACAACAGAACAGGGGGATCGCAGGAGCCTTACCACCCAACACTGGGCATCTATGGGCGCTGCACCAGAATCTCCCACATGCAGTTTTCTAGACGAGACACGCTTTGTGGTCCTTATGCTGAAAACTTCAATGAGATTGCCAGTGGGTTCTGGCAGGCGACCGCTATTTTCCTAGCCATGGGAATCATGATTCTCTGTACCGTGGCATTTGTATCTGTCTTTACTATGTGTGTGCAGAGTATTATGAAGAAAAGCATTTTTAATGTCTGTGGGCTGCTACAAGGGATTGCAGGTACGTGCACTTTGAGAGCAACTAACATTTTTAATTTTGGGGCCATTCAGATGAAGAAATGTAGCAATTCTGTCCTGTATGCAGACAATGTTAAGTAGACCCAAAGTGATTCTATATGCTGATGTTTATTCAAACACAACTGAAATTTATAGCTACACAGCATGTAATACATTGACATTGGCAGCAGAATTGCAGCCTGATGTGTGCCAAAATGAACTGACCAATGTTGCTTTTGTTTGCTGTTCGTTTTTTCCTCCCCTCTGTTTGAATTTCTTTCAGTTACAAAAACTTCTCTCCTTTATTACCAGCAGTGAACAAAGTTAATACTCACATTAAGGCAGTCTATCTCCCTCTCACTACTTTAGTAATCTTTCCATGGACCAAAGGCGGTTCCCTCAGTGTCTCAAAGGCTTCATGACTGTGGTGACAGTAAATACCCGCCAGGGCTAAGAACTGCCTGCAGTTGCACACCCAGTTCCTCCAGCATTTAATGCTAAGCAGCCTCCTTCAAAGCTGTGAGCTTGACAAGTGGTACCTTGTGATAAACTCTTCCCTTAGCCAGTTTATTGTTCAGCTGCAGTTACACAGCCCAGTAAATTTATCTTTTCACTGTCCACGGATCAGCTGTGCTTTGCCTGGAAAAGATGAATTTATTCTAGAGATTTGGTGTTTCTGCTTAAACCCATATATTTTACAGAGATTAATTGACTGTTAGTAAACCAGCCCTGGACAGCCCTCATTGGAGAAGTATTTAGCTTTCTGTAACTGCAAGCATGCATGGGGAGAACCTGTCTCGTACACAGCGTTTTATCATTTGTGCTCTGTGTGTGTGTGGTCATCTGGAGGAGGAGAGTGGTCTTCTGCCTACCTCAGGGAGCCGTCAGAGGCTGTGGGAAGGGAGGGAATGAGCAGGGACACTTTTTCCTTTCTCACTTGGTGGTGCTCTCAAGCAGATATTTTCAACTCACAAAATTATTTCATTATAAAAAAATTAGGAGTTTTAACTTGTTTACTTTAAATGTGAATCCAACCTTCCCTCTTCTCACCTTCACTGAGGTGGCCGACCGTGTCTGTGATGACTGTACCTAGACAGGAGGTGTAACAGGTGTTCAGACCTTTGTGAAGCTGGTTGGCTTCGTTTGCTTGGTTGAGACCTAAATTAATCTTACTCTTAACACACATGGAGAAGTAAGTGAAAACTGAATTTACTGCCTGCTGCAACCCTCCAGAGCTAGCATTACAGGCCAGGGACTGGCTGATGCTGGCTCCAGAAGAACTGGCCTGGCAGCTCTCATCAATTATCTATTTCATGTATCTTCAGTATAAAAGTGTTACATATTTCATGGCACCCACAATGTAAGGTTTGTGCTTTGAAGCAGAATTAGATCCCTAAATTGGCTAAAGATGCTTCTGTTTCACATGATGGCATACAATTAGCATATGAATGTCCTTTAGATAAACATGACAAATTTTGCTGTAATCACTCCTGGTTTACAGAATTTGCCAGAAGCAGGGTGACAAGGAAGCAGCTTGGCAGTGCAGATTAAGCCAGGAGAAGTTGTTGGCTTCTTGCTTTTTTACCCTATACTTAGAATCCATGAAAACATTTTTTTAGGAGATGCAGTTATTACTTCTTTTCTGTTAGAGGGCTATTTGTATGGAACAGATTGCTTAGCAGCATAAATACATCTTTGGCATGTCAGACTTTGGTCTGTTGAAAAGATAACTTCACTTAAAACTGATAGCATTGCAAAATACCTAATCTGTCATCTAGGACTAGCAGGAAGTAGGTTCTTGTATTTTAGAGTAGTGTTCTGGAGACCATGTATTTGTGAGAAAATACATGCAAAGACAATGTTATGCTTTATTATCAATCCAGCTGCACCTGTAACAGGCCTTGCAGCCTAAAGGATTGAACAATATGGTTGATAAAGCATTTCTTACGTTTTAAGGGGTAAATCAGTCCTTCTTGAGCTGTAGTGAGGATAGAAGCACTTCCCTTCTTATAATTCAGATAATGACACAGCATGAAACTGGGTAATAGAAAGGTCACATTACTGAAACCGTTGCTATGAGAAGTACGCCTGCCAATATTTGCAGCCAGGCGTCTTGTGGCTCACAGCTCCTTTTGTGAAGATTAGTTTTATTGGGTCCACTGCTACTCTTGTGCCAGTAGCATTACAGCATCTGCTTACTTAGTTGCAGTTATTTTCCTTATGACAGCTGTTAATTTCAACTTCCTCAGTTCCCAAGTTTTGAAAAATGCTTAAGCAAGTTGCTCAAGAGAGACAGTTGTCAGCATGGTTAATCCATACAGGGATTATGATAGCTAAACTAATGCCTTGACCAGAGAACAAGATACAACCCTGCCCTAACCGTTTTAAGCATAACATCATTCCTTCAAATGTGAACAGTTATGTTTTTAATAAGCGTAGGAGAAGAATTCACAAAATAATTTTTTCAGCCTATATCAGTCCAATATTTGCAAGTATGTCAAACATCTCCTCTTCAAAGATGAGATGCACTCATAGTAGAGTCATCTACAGGAACTCAGGATCTTGCAGACTTAATCTTATTTAATATCTCTATATCTTTGCAATGGAGATTTAATATAATTAGAAACATACAACAAGTTAATTTATTCCTGGAATTCATCATGAAAAAACAATAACAGACACCGGATATATCCTTCCAATCTAGCAAGATTGGTTGAGACCTGGATGATGCCTGTGGTGAAATTGCAGAACAGAAAGCAGCATCTCTTCTGTTATGGCCCTTGGACAAATAAGCAAATTCTCATTTAGGCCAACAGGAAGAAGCCATACTTGGTGGCAGAAAATGAGAAATACAAAGCTATAAAGGAAGAAAATATGGCTCTTGTTTAAACTCCTGTAATTCCTTTGTTATACAGCTGGATCTTTTACCACTTGCTTTCAGGCCGCAGTACCTTTCATTCTACAGGTATAAAAATAGTAATCAGTAGCCGTGTTTTTGGAGATGTTTGAGGATTGTAGCATCTGGATAAGCATGTTTTCTCTGCATTAGAGAGTGCAGAGAATGGAGCCATGTAGTTGAATAGTTAATTACTACCCAGCAGCAAGAAGACCAGGCAGGCTTTCATTTGTATGTCATTTTGGGGAAAGTACTCTATTTTTACAGTCCATGAACCACTTGAAATGCAGAGGCTAGAAGAGGCAGGATGTTGTTACATGGTAACTGACAAGAATCAATTAAAAGTAAATTTGCACAGCAATCATGTATTTATAGGAAGTAAATAAAAAAAATAAATAAATTGGTGATCCCCTATTGACAAATCTTGGTATGCATATAGTGTAGTTGCATGTGTGTTTGCAAGTCTTATTTGGGCTTGTGTACTTCACTTTGATGGCTAAGTAATATAATCTAACCATAACCTAGCCTCAGAGGAGGGTGGGGGAGCATAGGACAGAGGCTACACCAGGTTCAGCTTCTATCTTTGATAATTTATGAAGTTTATAATCAACAACTTTTCTTCGCTTCTTTTTTTAACCTCTGTCATGTCTGGGTGGACAGGACCCTTCCCCACAGCCAGCAGCTGCCTGACTTGCAGGTGAGCCACAGCCTCCCATCAGCACCCTAATGGTGCACCCAGGTGGCACCTAGATTAGCTGCATAAATACTGTGTCAGTCACAGAACCTGAGCAGACCCCTTTGTTTCCTTATGGGGAGCTGAACATCATGTGCCTGCAAAGACTTTGGGAGAGCAAGAAAGGGTGCTGATGTATCAGGAAGGCAAATGGGTTTGGGAGTTCAGTTTCTTTTACTCCTGTTTTGCCACGCTGGAGCAGGGCTGCCTTGCCAGACACATTTACCAAAAGGGGGTAAAATAGCTCCTCTTCTCTAAAGTCTTTTCAGGTGCTGAGGTTTTCATCTGGGAGGCTTCTCAGAGGTCACCCCCTTCTTATCTTTTCCTCTGTTCATAGTCTACTGTCTCCTAGCTCAAATAGGCTTGACTAAACTGGTTCCTGACAGAAGCATGGCAAAAAAAAAGCATGTAAAAATTGGGTTGCATCCCTCAAAAGACCAGCTGTGTCCCAGCTGCATGCTGAGGGGTGTCTCTGGTTTATTCAGGTGAATGCCTGGCTGCATTTTGCTTGGCTGGCTGTGCCACTGGCAGTTACGTCTTTAACAAGAAGACATCCAGTCAGGCAAAGCAGAGGTTTGTGTTTTCCAAGGCTGCTGCAGGCAGGCTGAGAGCATTAGGTTCCCCTGAACACTTGGTTGAAGTCTGTCTGCTTGGGTGTTAGATGCTGGAGCTTTGTGCCTTCCTCTGTCACCTCAGCAGTTTCTCCTCCAGCATTGCTGCGAGATGACTCAGCTACTTCCTTTCCAGGGTCTGAGAGGCTTGGGTTTTTTTCCCCAGACACTTGTCCACAGTATTTTCTCTTCCCAGGTGTCTCACAAGCTCTCCTGGATTCATTCTTCTGATTGTTCTATGATTTCCCTATATTACTGTTCATGTCTTCTCCTATTTCCTTGTGTCATGTCTTGGGGGGTTCCTCCATCAGAAACTGCAGTGGTACCTTAGCAATAGTTCAGTACCAGGAGTGCAGCTTTACCCTCAAATGCAAGGAAACTTCTCTGCAATTTTCTAAAATGAAGAGATGAAATTCAGTTCGAAGCCATCTGTGTGTGTAACTATCTTTGCTGCTGAAAGAGTTTGTTTTCCATCTCTCACACTGGGAAATAGTTCAGCCTTACTGGGCATCATTTTCATTCTGGGAGGCTGGGTGATGAGGAAGATGGCCTGAGCAGAGTGTGATGGGAACTGTCTGAAGGGGATGAGGATCTGGAGCTGCTTGTAGGGTTGGATGAAGTAGCATCCAGCTGTGCAGGGTGGGCTCAAGGTGTGTGCGGCCATGTGGTTGCACACTCCTGGCCGCTGGAAGGTAAGGAGGCCATTGGGAGTTGCAGAGGAGGAAACGGGAGGTCAGCCAGGCCTTTCATTGGAGCAGGGAGAAAAAGCAGAAGGAAACGTAACCTGTGGTGGAAGGGGCATGAGGCTGCTATAGCTCTTTGATGCTCAGAGCATAACACAAAAGGTTATGATGGTTGTGGGTAGCATCACACTGGAAAAAGGCATTATTTTGTCTGAGAAAGGGACAAACTGGTGAGCAAGCTAAAAAACACCTTGTGAGCACATGTTATTGCCTGCAGGCTATGGAAGCTTCTGCATGGACAGGGAGCCCAAGTAGTAGAACAGACAGAGCAAGAGTGGTATTGCCCTCGAAGGCAAGGAAGCTTCTTGTTTGTCTTTCTAAAATGCAGAGCATGCATTTTTCAAAAAGCATATTTCCTCTTTGGATACGGCTCAGAGTTTTTCTTTTCTGATGCCAGAATTCTGAATTCTTGGGGTGGGAAGAAAGAAAAAAGGAGGGGAGAGGGATTTCTAATGGAAATCCTGACAGTCTGAACTGCTTTTGCTGTCTGCGGTATAGTGCTTCCTGTAACCTATATGGCCAAATGCCAGCATGACATCTAATACACACTTGGCTGCTGAAAGTTCAAACAAAGGGGACTGCTGTGTTGGAATATGCCAGGGAAGGAAAATTGAGTTCAAGTGCTAAATTGCTATTGAGTCTGAGGGAGAGCATTAGTAACTTCAAAGAAATAAGATTTCAGTGGTTTTTTAGATTTGATGATCGACTCATCTCCTGCACTATCAAGGTGGGCACTTGGGAACCACTAGATACACAGCAGATTACAAAAAAATAGAAAAATGAACAAAAATTTCTCTTGGCAGGCATAAATCTCTTCCATCAGACTCTCACGCTACCCACTGACAAAAATTTTACTGTGGCACATGTGCACACTGAGGTCCCTTACCTCTACCAGCATAGGTGAGACGCTGAGCACTTCTTTACACCCCTGCCCTGGTGATGTAGGAAGGAGTGCTGGTGACCCAGAGAGGACAGGGGAATGATGGGAGGGCAGCACGGCTCCGTTTCTGTCAGCTTTTTGCTTCCAGGCCTCAGAGCCAAGACAGATGCTGTTGTTTGTATATAGGATGCAAACACTAGGAAAATATTTAAACTCAGCAAATGCTGTTTTCACTCAAACACAAGAATAAAGATGAAAGGAGTTCTTTCAAGACAGGGGGCTAACTTTTGCATAACTCCTGTCTTTGGTGGTCCCGGTGTGGTGGTGAGGAAATCTGTTGCTTTGAGTTTTGCTTCCTTCCCCAGTACAGATGCCCTGCACTCTGCTGCTGTACAACTTGTGAAGCCACATGAAGTTCTCCCCTTTCTGCATCCCCCTTTGCCTTTTTCTTCTGGCTGAGCCTTAGTTCTTCTGCAGTTCCTCACCCCCAGACCCCTGAGGTTTCGCTTGTGCTGCGGTATCAGTGTTGAGGAAACGGAATGCCATGAAAAAGATGACCTGCATCCATTTTACCTCTGCTTAAGCTGAGGCAGGTTGTGCCTTTGGCCTCCCTTGCTGAGTCGTGCCCATTTTTCATTCCATTTCTGCCAATCCAGCAGAAGTGATGGATGGTTTGGAGCACATGGCGCTCACTGGTTAAACATCAGTGGAAGAGGGTATGGTGAATGGTGTGAAATGTAGAGTCTTCTCTGTTTCTTTCATGGACAGAGCAATTGACACAGCCTAATATTTCCTTCCTTGACTCATGAATCTCCCAAATTTACAATTCACAACTGAATTTCTCATTTAACAGCTTTGAGGAAGCCTTTTATTGGGTCATCCTACATTAAAAACACTCAAAGCTTTATTAGCTTTTAAGATAAAATGTGAGGAGTGGCTGTGCCTGAGCAATGGCTCTATGAGTGAAGAGTCTTTGTTTACCACTGCATTGCTGAAAACTTGTAAGCATTAGACTTTTCTCTTATAAGGTGCTTTATCTTGACTTAGTTGCTGGATTGACATCCACCACATGGGAGCCCCCATACTGTGATGACTTTACATGGCTGACAGCCAGCAAGAAGGCAGCGGTGTCATTTCAGGGCTAGGGACTAATTTTACTTGGAGACTCCACATTTCCTTCCCTCCCAGCTCATGGGGACTCTCACTACATACAGAAAAATCACGAAAAACTAATGGCAAATTTACTCATCCTTCCCTTAAAGCAGAAGTCTGGAGGCTCACGCTTGGATCCAGAGAAGTCCAAGCAGTGAGATCACACCAATATAAAAAAACCCAACCCCCAAATGCCCCACATAATGCTTTTCTGCTAAAGCAACCTGCATCAAGCTGATGAACTGACTTATTTTCTTGGCTTTCTGGGTAGGCAGTAAAACATAATGGTTGAATAGTCCCACCAGTAGTCCCCTGCACTGTATTCCTATCACTGTTTCCAGAGCCCAACACCAGTAATGTCATCATACATTTGCATATGTTTGCATAGGTTTGGTTATGAATGAGAATCTTTGATTTGCATAAAATATGGGGGAAAAAACATGAGAGTAGGGATCTTATCCTCTTCCTCAGCTTGGCGAAGGTAGTGGTTAGGGAACTGCTTTCTCTTCTAGTGACTGTGTACTCTTATATCTCCCTAAGACAATTTTAAAGGAAAAAGGTTCTGTGCAGGTTTTGAGCCATCACCTGGTTATAGTTTTAAACTATTGATTCTCCTACTTTAACTTCGAGTATCCCAGATACACTGAAATCTGTATATGGAGCAGTCATCTGCAGTGACTGCAGGTATGAAGGTAGGGACTTTGCCTCAACACCTTGCCTGCTGGCAGCCCTCCCCACCCTCAACAGCCATGCTTCCAGCTTATCCCAAATCACCTCTGCTTGTGTGAACCTGCACTGATTGTGGTGTCCAGGTAGGCTTTTTAAGGCATTGATCTTCTTAAGGTTATGAATTTTTCCTTTGTTTGTTGCGCAGCATTTCCAAGCAGGCCAGAGGCCATCTCCAAGGCACTAGAACATGCAGAGTCTCCCCTTTCTTTTGGGGCAAAGACTTACTTGCTTCTGGTCAGCTGCTTGTGTTTGGTGGGTCTGGCAGGCATCCAGGGGGCTGGAGAGCAACTGCAGAGGCAGGTCTGGGGCCCTGTGCTGTGGGTACTGTAGTAGTGCTCCTTTGGCATCTCAGCACTACCCTCGTGCTTCTCCTACAGCCAGTGTGGGGTGCTGAGACCACCATGTCAGCTGGCCTGAGCCCATCTTGTGAGCTCTCATCTGTGGTTAAAGTGGTATCACTGAATCATTTCACAGGGCTGAAGGTGTCTGTTTTGCAGCTGCTGAGTTGGAGGCCATCACTTTGCTTGTCTGTCAGTGGGTGAAGCGATCAAAAGTGCACGAATGGTGACCTGGTAGTATCCCTGCTGGGTTTGTCAGGGAAAGTTTGTGTATGTGAAAGTCTCCTTGGTTTAAGCTAGAGCAGTACATTTGTAGAAATACTTAATATGTGAAATTCTTCTGGTAGCATATTAACATGTGGAAATATGAGCAATAAAGGCAGGATGCCTGGCTGCTGCAGTGTCCCTGGGCTGATTCTTAATCTTCCGTGGTTGCACAGAAGATGAAAACAATCAGGATCACTGCCACTGGAGTTGTGGCCCACCTGCACTGCACTGCAAGACTAGTCCCTCTCTGCCTTTACCCTTTTTCTTTTCCTCTTTTAAAATATTGTTGCTCAGTTCTGCTGCTCCATGGGAGCCTGTTGCAGTGCCACCTCATTGATCACAGCTGCTTAATTTCCTGTTTCTTCAGCAGTATTTAAAAGCTTTTTTACTATTTTGCTAGGAAATGAGTAGATAGTTTGAGGCTTTGCAATGGAAATTGGCTTTGTTAGTATATGCTGTTGTTTAATATGGCAGAACAGCAGCTGCATAGGAGACTGTCAGAACTAAATAGCATGCCTTCACTTAGCTAAACAAGCATCTGCCTAACTCCTGCCTCAAGGGTTGCGTCCAAGGATGGAATGAAAAAGCTTTTACTCAGATCTGACCCCAGCATATAATGTGGTGTACAAATGCCCACAACAATAGACTGGTCTGTTGGCTTTCCACAGTGCTGGCCTGGAGCACTATGCAACATATAAAAGCCAGGAGGAGCAATTGCCTGATGCAGCTGCAGGCCCTTAAGAGGTGAAAAGTTCTTGGTACACAAATACAAAAGGACTTCTATAGGAAAAGCGTTACTGGACTGTCTTCAGAAATGTTGCACAGTGATGCAGTTTACTGATATTCGGTGTGCTGTAATGTTTTGCTTTGGTGTCTAACGAGAAAGGAGTTGCTTTTACATCATTTGAGTATAGAAAGCCTGATGTTTAATAGGCTGTTGTAATCAGGAAATGTATTTAAACTGATGATAACATTAAAATCTAAATCTCATAAAGGCTTCTTTTTGAAAGCACGTAATTATGGCCTGATAATAAAAGGTTATGTGGCCAAATTGCTTTCAATGAAAGATGGGAAAATGTTCTCTGAGGATAGACTTACACCAAAGAGATACAGATGAGGTCTCTGGATAAAAAAGTCATTTGACTGGTTTTTTGTTGTCATTCCTAGGCTTCTGACAACATTGTGTGGCATTCTTTCAGACCCCTGTTTTAAGGAATCCTGAGAAGGAAGGTAACTGATAACTTGCAACAACTAACAAAAAGAAAAATGTAATTTTGAAGAATTATCATACTGTTTTCAAGAAGTGGGATAGAGCTAACTAAGAAGTAGGAACAACAGTAGGTGTAGATCAGAAGCTGCACTCTCAGAAGTGTAGCTCTGCTCCAAGAGGGAGTTAAATCTAGAACAGAGCAAGCCTGAGCTTTGTGAGCCTGTAGAAGAATGCAGTGGAAAACAGCTCATAATGTTTTCAAAGTGAATTTGTTTGTCTCAGCAGGGGGAACAACCAGCAAAAATTCCACAGGTAGATTGGCTGTGAAT
>VWZF01002921.1:437403-453740 GCA_013396755.1 Sclerurus mexicanus
TAGAAGAATTTGCTGTGGATTCTTTCAAACCTGTGTGCCAATTAATTCAGTTTAACTTTGTTCTTGTGGTATTGAAGAATTCTTCAAACAACTGTGGTTTCATCAACTTCTTAAACTTGTATTCAGTAAAGTGCCATAGACCTTTCTAATTGTAGCATATTTAAAAAATATATAAATATATATATATATACNTAAAGGAGATCTTTTCAGTGGCATGTTTTGCTTTTGTTTGCATTTGTAACCAAGAAGAACCAGCTTTTCTGCGTTGCTGGTATATTATCAGCTTGCTCTGCAACAACATAATCAACTAACTTGCAAGAATATCCATGTTCATCACATAGNTGTGTGAGATGTGCAATATCAGGAATGGATTTTGTGGTAGTTTTGGGGGTTTGTTTTGGGTTTTTTTGATTGTTGTTTTTGTTTTGTTGTGTTTTTTTTTTTAACTTTAGTTTTTGCTTTTAAACAAGTGATTCGAAAAGGGACTTCCCAGAGAAGAAATGGCCAGAGTTTAGTGGTGTGGATATAGAGTAACACAGTAGAATCACTGATGTTGAAGATTAATCCAACAGTAGTAAGAGCAGCTTGAAGATTTAACAAAAATATCTTCTATATTGATGTGAATTACTCAGATTCATACGGACACTGCCAATGTGAAGATGTGTCCATCTCTGGCCAAGCTCTGCAAGCTGAAAGGGCTCAGCAAGGTTTCTTGATGTGCTTTATCTGTAATGCAGCACTGCAAAAAACATTGCCACTGAGCTATTATTTCTGGGTTGTCTATATCGCCTTTGTATCTATTTTACTTAATAAACTTCTGTGGATTCTGAGTTTTCAGCTAAATCATTTCCATTTTGCATTGTTACCCCCTACTGGAGTTTCTCATGTCCTGGTGGTAAATGGAGAGGAGTTCAGGCCTT
This sequence comes from Sclerurus mexicanus, assembly GCA_013396755.1. Lineage (NCBI taxonomy): Eukaryota > Metazoa > Chordata > Aves > Passeriformes > Furnariidae > Sclerurus > Sclerurus mexicanus. The sequence continues at coordinate 438,324 of VWZF01002921.1, forward strand.
CCTTGAAAGCCATGGGCACTGGTGCCTACCTCAAGGAAAGGAGAGTCCAACAAAAGCAGAGCATGGCAGCAACACGTACACGACAGTTCCTCTCTCTAGGAAAAGTTCTGCAGTGATCCAGCTAGAGTAGTTTTTGAGCCATGGTTTATTTGTGGTACTGTTTTTCTGTCTTGAGTCACCACTATGTACATTTGTTAGCATGAATGATGTAACTAATGCCTTATTTTTAATCTAGATTTCAATTAAAATATGAGTTTTCAAACTTATAACGGGAGTCTGACTACCTATTCAAACATACTGTACAAGTTGAGCCACAGCCAGGTAGCTTTAATTGTAGCTTTGATAGCAATGAAGATCCCAGCCCAGTGATGTATTTCAGAGTCCCATCTGACTTTAACAATTATTACCGTTTACTGATCAAAAGTATGTGATCTGAAATTGTAACTATGTGTTATACAATACAGTTGCATTAAACAGACTTTCTAATTGAATACAGATCTAAGAAGTGTGTTTCATTTTGCAACAAAAACACTTCAGTTCCTTTCTTGTGAAAAGGGGTAGCAAAGCTTGCAAAACAAATACTGCTCGATCACAGAGTTTTAAAACAGTGTTTGCCACAGTGTGTCTTACTTTTCAGCTGTGAGTTGACAAACACTTGAGAAAGGCTACCAAGCCAATCTATGGCAGAACCAGGACTAAGGCTTTCAGTAGTCTAAACGAAAGTCAGGATGTCACTTATTTCTCATAGGTGCTATTATCCACTTGTACTAAATTGATATATCATTAATTGCATATAGTTTGATTACACTTCTAACAGTTTCTAAACTTCCAACAAGTAGCTCTTGGTTAAAACTTGGAACATTTAGAAACCTACAGTCCAGAAGAAGTTAGGGGATAGGTGCCACTCAACACACCACTACCTTAGTTACCTTTATGAATTTCAAAGCAGATATAGATACAGCACTGATTTGAATAGTTAAAAATATTGCCTTCCTTTTTCAGTGAAGTTAATCAAGTTGGCAATAGGGAGCTTGGAGTTCAAGTCTCTGTGTAGTTGTTACAGATTTCTGTGTCTAGTAACTTCTTCCCCAAGCTCCAGCTGGGTTTAGAAATGTGATGCAATGACAAAGTGGATGTGTATTATCAATATCAGAGGAACAGGAATATAAATATGTGATCTTGTTCCATGATTCACTGAAAGCTTGTTTTCAAATAGATGCCTTTTATTTGGAGTATCTTCATATTGGTGAGATTCTGAGAGCATAAGAATAGATGTCCCTAACCAGCTTTAGCTATCGCTCAGATGCAGTGAGATCAGGAATTTGGTCTGACCAAAGCAAGAAAAAAGATTCCAAATTTAATGACATAGATCATAGGCTGGACTCAGTGATCTCAGAGGTTTTCTAACCTAATTGATCCTGTATTCCGACTACTTCCAATTGTTCTCTTGTGCTGGACAAAAAGTATCACTGCAGTGCCCAATCCAGGTTATCCACTTTTTCCTCTAAAACTTCAAAAACACGTGCACAGCCAAGACAACAACCCTGCACTGCAAAACAGCAGCTGTGCTTTGGTACGTGCACAGTGACTACAGCTCAGGCATATATGGTTGTTTAATTAGGCTTTAAACACGGTAAAATCTCCTTGCAGTGCTGTCAGCTCAACAGTGGCAGAGCAGCTGATGCCACAGAGGCTCCAGTGGTCAGAAGCAGCTGCTCTGTACAGTGGCCTGGGCTCCAGCCAGTGTATCCTACCCAGCTCCAGCTGTACACAGCTGAGAGCAGAAACACTGGGAGCATGGCCACGAGGAACTGGACTCTAAATCAGGCTGTTTTCCAGGCCTGCACTAGCCCTGTTCCAAGCACACTGACAATTTCAAATACAGCCTCCAACTTGATCACCAGAAATCAGTCTCCAACACCTGCCATCTGCAGATAGAAGATTCCTTTCCTGAATCGTGGTACAAAGAAGTAAAACCTAGTATTCTCAGCACTCTGAGCAGAAACTCCTCTGAAATGGTGTTTGCCTTCATCTCTAAGTGATGTAACAGTAACAAGTCATACTTGTGGCCTGTGCAACACCTTTTTTCTTCTCCTCAGTAGTGTGTGACAGTATCTAGTTTAATCCTTGGATAAAGTTGAACTGGTATTCTGCTGCTGAGCTAAGAAATCTGCACTAATTTCTTTCTTTATAAATCTTCTACTGATGAGAATAGAAGCTACTGGCAGACATAAAATTAATTTGTAGGAAAAAAGTACAAACTAATTTTTACATTTTAATGTGAGTCAAACCTAATTGTTTTAATCATTGGATCTACTGTGCCTTAGTACTGATTCATAACCAGAATGTTCTAGGTGTGTGCCTTTTCCTTGACAGAAATATCTTTTCAGAAGTATCACTGAGTATTTTTAATCACAGTTCTCTTCCCCCATGTTTTTCTCTTGGTGCGTGAGTGCCTTCCCAACTCCATGCTCACAGCTTCTTGAGGAGAACTAGCCTCAACAAACCAGGGGAATTATCTCCCCCCCTCAACAACATCAAAATTGTGTAATAATTCTAACCATAAAACCTGACTGGACCATACAGCACAACCATACTGACATTTACAAAACTGTTCCTTCAGTCTGCTGACACTGCCACCATAGATCTGTCCCAAGTCCCTGGAGAATTTCAAAACTGATTTATGCATGCATGTGCAAGTGTCTTCAAAAACTCACGTCTGCCATCTCTCAAAATAAACCTGACTGCACCTCAGAACACTGTTCTCTATTGTGTGTTTGCAAACTTAACTGCATCACAGTGGTCTAGATGAAGTTGTTTTGCCCATCAAAGAAAACCCAGTATTAAATTCAGTACTCAAGAGCAGGTGCTACAATTGACATTATATGAAAAAAATCAACATATTGTGATAGTGCCTAAAACAAAAAAGTAAGAACAAGACACAGCAGTGACACAGAAATGTTGATTCATTGACAGAAATAAGAAAAATAAACACTACCAAAGCAATGTTGTTTTCAGCAACTTCATTTTACTTTCAATAATATTTTAAGATTCACTTAACACCTGTAGGATTTCATTCAGTCATGACAGAGCATGTTTAGATTTTACCCCTTGTGGGTTTACAGCATGAGAAAGTAAACTGCAAGAATTTTAAGAATTTTCTTTGTTAACAGTTGACTCATTCTCAATAATCAGAGTTATTGATAGTGGACTTTTTGCTTCCTCATTTCAGCAGAATTACAGCATCTATATACAGAATTATAAAAAGCAAGTCAGACTTTTACACAGATCATCCTCCCTGAACATAATCCTGACCGTTAGAAGAAATATCCCCATATTGGTTGAAACTATACAGAGCAAACACTCAGGAAAAAAGTCTTCTTTTATTCTATGACACTGTGTTATTACAATAAATATACAAAACTTCTGAACTACTCAGACATGCAACAGAGGGACAGAAGAAGTGCATTTGTACAGAACCATGACATTCACCAGGATGGGAGAGCATTGTTAGTAATTTACAAAATATACAAACATCCTCAGATAAATAAAAACAACTCCTAAGTTACAGATCAATTACTACTGACATTCCAGTGTTTAAACTTCATACTTTGTACTCAATTTGTCACAATACTACAAAATGACAACTCAAGTGGGCGCCATACTCTGATTAATTAAGAAGAGACTGTAAAATCTAGTATTTGTTAGGTACAAAATACTTTAACAAATCTCAGCCTTCTGTTGTCAAAGCTAAACAAACTTCTCCCTCCTTTTTGGGCTGCAAAGTGTCAGAGATTTCTGATCTAAACAATTCACATGTAACAGAACCTTGAATTTCACTTGGAAAGCTTAAATCAGTACATTCAACTCATGACATTACGTATCAACAATTCTTATACACAAAACATCACATACCTTTTCTCAAGGAACCTTTAAACATTTGAGGAAAAATATCTACCTGTCAAATTCAGGTATTTTTCTTTATGTGTATTTTTTTCCCCATAATATATTATATTCTGGTAACATGTTATTATGCCATCTTCAACTTCAATTAAATTGTAAGGATGATGTCCCTGCAATTCCTATCTAAGAGATACCAAAAGAATTGCCTAAATTTAGATTTAAAAGTAATCCTTAGCAGAGTTCCTAAATACAACTGTCAAGTTAAGTTTATAATATTATGAGAAGAACAATCTCGATATACAGCTGCTAGAAGGATGGTGCCCAATCTCAGCAGAGAACGATGACTTTTATCAGGAAAGCTTTAAAACCATTTCACACACATTTAAGTTCAATGCTAGCATGTCCAGTAGTATGAAATTTTAGTGGCCTTGTTACATAAAATATTTAAAGCAAGTGGATTCATTAAAGTGAACTTCAGCATAGGTAAAGCTACAACATTTATGCAAATTCAAGTTAGATTTAAAGAAATTAGTAAAATACTAATAGGGGACTGCATGCTAACCGTATATACTACTAATTCAGGGATTAAGCTAGGGATGTATTTTTTAACAATCTTCTGTTACTATGAATACAGTATAGTGAAAAAAATCTATGAAATTCAGTCTCCACAGTTAGAACATGGAGGAGACTCAGAATTTTATAGTATCTTACTAAAGGTGATTCACCTTAAGAGCTGAGTTAATTCCAGCCATGATGTGTACTTACACAGGCTGTGGGATGTTGTCTTTCCTGTTTTCATTTTCTAACAGGGTTTGAAAAACTGCCCAAGTATTTTATGTAAGATTCATGAGGCAATCCCAGAATATAAACAGTCTTCAAAGAAGAAATACATGACACTATACTAAGATCCAATTATATTATATTCCAGAATATTGAGAAGGTGTGTACCACCCAGATTAGCTCAGTTGCTTAGACCGTGGTGCTAATAACACCAAGGTTCCGGGTGTGATCCCCATATGGGCCATTCAATTCCATACAGACCATTCACTTAAAATTTGGACTCAATGATCCTTGTGGGTCCCTTCCAACCCAGAATATCCCATGAAGTCCGTGAAATTATTCTGGATTGTTCAATTTCACAGCACCAATTTAAACTCTCAGGCCTCCAGTTCAATGAGTTAAAATTAACTGTATTAAAGATGAACATTCTCACTTTGCCAGGTCAGAACAGCTTAAAAGCTTTGTTCTGCAGCTTAAATCACATCACAGAGATGGTTGAGTTAACATTAACTCAACTATCTGTTAAATGCCATTGTTTAAAGAGCTTGGTCTTAGACTGTTAGAAAATTAAATACTGTATATTTAGGTGTTGGGACAAGCAGTAAACAGTGACTGACCAGGCTAGAGATTTCGTACCACTGTTAAACACAAATCTATACTCGAAAAAAACCCCACAACAACAAACCCCCCCAAAAAATCCCAAATGAAACAAAAATGCCACTGCACATAGAAGAGGGAAGGCAGACAAGAAACTAGTGTTCTAAAAGTCAATATTGGTTTCTTTTCCAGCAAAATTATTACCCCAATACATGAACACTAAAACTAAAAATAGTAAATACATAATCATTTAGCTCTGCAGTTGAAACCACCAGTTAACTTCCTTACACTGTACACCGCATTACACATTCTTTTACAGAGAATGTTTATGCACCATAGTAACTTCTCACAGGTAGAGAATACGCCATGGAAATAGACACAAAAAAATGCTATAAAGTGGCGCAGGTAAATTCTGGACCAAATCACTATTTAAACAAGATCAGATAACTCAACAGTATTCATGCAAACTTACGGATTTATATCAAAAGACTTGTCCTAAAAAAAAAGAGAAAAGAATTTATATGCTTTACCTTACTTGTATTTCTCCTTCAGCAGCTGCTGAAGTTGCAAAAGCAGTAGCCAAACCTAACTTTCTACATCTCTCAGTCTACCCCACTTATAGTAGAAATAGGGGAATCAGTTCGTACAAAGAAAAATAATTGATCCAAAGTGCTCTCCTGAAGTTTAAAAAATACTGGAGTGAACCACTAAAAAACCTTCCAAATTCTTAATACATTTATTTGATTGTTATATACCACAGTTCATTATCGGGCCAATTGTTGAAATTATTTATCCTCCATAAAATATGGAAGGCTTTTTTATTCTAGAACGTAACATCTTAAAGAAGGGCAAAAAATGGTTTTCTTCTTAAAATAAATAAACTTATAATAAAAAAACCCAATCATTTCCCATTTTACCCATGCACAGCTGCAGAAGAGACAAACATGCTGTGTGAATTTTGATCTAGGCTTTTAGGGAACATAGTAAGTGACTAGAAAATAAAGTACAATCGAAGTGAACCGTGACGACTTTGTTTCCCTACATTCGGTTGCCCTTGAACGCGTTTTGGGCTGCGCTGGTTGCTGCTGTTGATGCGGCATTGGCTGCAGCAGTTTGTACAGTTTTGTTGGACATCACTCCCGTTGCAAACTCCTGCTGTGCTTTCTCAAAGCTGGCACCAGTCGTGCGGTAGAGGCCGTGCACCTGGGGAGGGGGAACAGCAGTGAAAAAAAACCGGTGCCACACTTGCCTAGAACTTTTGATTGCCTTCTTGCACATACAATGTGACTGTAGGAGATACATGTCATTTGCAAGTCCAGAGGGGTCACATAGGTGTTTACTAAAATGTGTGATGCGTATTAGGTTAACCTTCTCCTACATCAATATTTAGAAACATTTTAATTACTCTGCTTAGCAAGCTATGCTCTGACAATTAAAAAGTATAAAATATCCTAATTATACAGGTATGTATCTGCCAAACTAGTGTGATAACCAATAGCTCTGCATATAATCGGAGGTATAACCAGTATGACTTACACTCCAACGGCCCGAGTGTGAAAATTCAAATGCTATTTCTGAGTCATGTTCAGTCAAGTCACAATAACGTTGTCAAATAATATTGCAAAGACATTTTCATTCCAGTGTAGCAGGAAAATTAATGTTGCAACTTTGTTACAAATGTGACTACTTCTCATCCATAAAGATACAGCAGGTCCCATATGAGTATGCAGGTTTTTGAAAGGAATACAAATACATACAGTAAAAAAAAGCATAAAAAAAAAGTTCCACTATACATTTTTATTGCTTGTTTCTTTCTCTACTAAGTGTTTATACAGAAAACAAAGACATCTCCAGGCAACACTTAAAATTTCTAGTTTACTCTAAACAGGCTAGTAAAGTGCGTGTACGTGAAAATCTTTAAGCCTAACTGTAACTGAGGTTAAATTATTAGAATTGTCAGCATATCATCAGCAGAATTCTCCGTTACATCTTATCTCAGTGACATCAAAAACTTACTAGCATGTCAGTACCTAAACTTAGATCTTTTGGATGGAAATTCATGAAAAGTAACCATGAGAAACAAGCATCTTTCTTTGAACTTTCATGCTCTGGAATCATTAAATGGCAATAAAATGTTAAAATAATAGAAGCAGAGAAATAAAAATCCTTTTCTGAGGTGTCGAGTATCTCCCTCTTCTACGGATTTTAATGGGAATTATTTTGGTAAGAGCTGAAACTTAGCAATCACTTGAATCACACTTCTCTGTGCCTGATGGATCACCACAGATTTGAAAATTACAACCTGGCATCCTCAGCTACAATCATAGTCCAGTGAATTCACCTACCTCTTCATGGTGGGGTTACCTCCCAATTTCTCTTATTCAGAGCTATCCTTCACCATTTCAGTTTGCAAAAAACACATGCACTGTACAAACAGCATTTCATAACTCCACAACAGCATATGCAAAATTGTACAGTTCTTAATAGGTAAAGCTCACCTCCAAGAATATAATTTAATCCCCACTACTTTGTGAAAGAGTACCTTCTCTCAAGATAGAAAGCAAAATCCATATCAAACATAGAAATAATATGTAACTCACCTTCTTAAACATAACTAGTGAGATAACAGCAGATGCTGTGAAAAGTGCAGCTATGATTATCATCATAATGCCAACAGGAATACTCTTATTAAGTCCAGTAAGAGATGAAATCCACCCACTGAGGAAAAAGGAAAGGAGATACTTTACTAGTACAGCACATGAACCATTCAACCAAAGAAAACTTATGAACTCTCATCAACTTTTAATATTTTTGTAGCAAAAGTCATGGGAATTTTATGTAAGCACATTTTGGTTCTACAATATGCCTTTATAGCTTCATTTCCATTTTTTCCCAAAGAATACAGTGGAACTATATGAAAAATTGTAGTAAAGATTATTATCTTCGAGCAGAATTGTTAAGAATAATTGGAGTTGCTCAACAACTTTTTCAGGTTTTTTGTCATATTGTCATTTTAGATTAAGACTATATGATTACAGAAAACAGCCCTTAAAAGATGGCTTCTAACTTCTATAAATATAAAACTGAAACGTGCCACGCATACACAGCTTCTACATGGGAAGACTCATTTAATTGTATTCACACAGTGATGCTTTTTCATCTGAGGTTAATATGGTAATTTTTTAAGTAGATAGCATCAGATGGATTAATAGAAAAGACTGCTGTATCAGTATTTGCTTCAAACATTTCCCCATTCTTCAAAATTGAAACACTAACAGACACCAACAGTATTAGACATGAAAATTAAAAAACCATGTTGTCTTAAGACCAAAATCCCCTACATTAAGATGGAAAAGATTCTTCCAGGTTAAAAAAAGCACAAAATTTTAGTAAATCAAAACAACCTTAAAATTTTCCTCTACCTGTTTCAAATTGCTTTGATATCCTGTGTGTCCCACTGGAATCTACAAAAAAACTCCTATATCCAAACTGTAATTAGCATTTTCTGATGATCTGGCTACTTTCCATACCCCTTCCCCAAGTATGCTTAAAAACACACTTCACAGGCTTAGATGAAAAAGCAAAAGAGAGGACTCCAGAGCAAAAATAATAAAGAAGACCTTTCTTTACACAATAGTTCTAAAGCAATGCTGTTCTGTCTGCCTTACGGATGTCTGGACGTTCACAGCAAAAGTACTGATACAGAGAAGTGTCATTTCTCAGGTACAGTACTACCAGTCAGGGCTCTCCATGTTACCAGCTGACTACTACAACCATGCTTTTAGTTAATTCCTTTTTTCCAAGGACAGTAACTGATTCCCCACAGCTTTTCCTTGTAAAAGCTAAATATTAGACCTCATAGGCTCAAATAAAAGATAATATACATACAACCTTCATGCAAAAGCTTGTATATTTACAAACATCTAAAATAAAGATCAACTTATTACAGAATATGGAGGTGACTCAGACAAATGAACTTTTCAAATAATATCAAAGGTATACCACTATATTCACCCAAATACATTGTTGACTCACTCTTTAAATTTTAGCCATAAATTTCCTTAATAAGTAGTAAGTACATTAATTAGAAATAACTAATGATACAAAATAATATGCAAATGTCTAATTTTTTTCATTTTCCTTTATCTGAAATACAGTGAAACAAGTTATAATTCCTCACACCACCAAAACAGAGGAAGTAATCTACAAAAGGATAGTTCAAAGCAGTTCACAGTGAATGATAAAATTTTGATCAGCCTAATAACAGAAGTACCTCATGTTGTTGGGATACGTTTCACCCTCTTCTCCTAGTTAAGAGCACTCAGAAAATGCTTTCTTTTTAGTCTTAAATGTAACAATTCCAGTGAACACAAGATTATTCTTTCTAAACATACAGACTGTACTCAAATATGAGTTTTTGTCTCACAGCCAGTACAACACTACAGCAAACTGAATACTTACCAGTTTCCCCATCTTTGAAATCCTGCAGCTTGAAGTATATATACAGCAAACTGACAGATATATACAAAGAAGAACACAAAGAACCTGAATGAACTGTCACTCCTGAAAGAGGGGGGAAAAAGATTAAAGCAGCCAGAAAATTATTTTTTTTGCATATTCTGTAGTAACAATCTAACTTTTTTCTGCATTATACTAGAGGAAAGGTCCTTTCATTTATCAACAGTGACTTGCAGTAGCAGCAATTCTGTGATTTTGTACAGTGTTTATTTACAAGAGCTGCTCTTTCTTCTTTAATATAGTATTTTTGTGACCTGCACCTCTAAGAAAGGTGAGAACAGTTCTGTTGTCACCTATATTTCAAATTCAACAACTAAATTAATGGCAAACATGCTAGTTGTTTCTAGTGAAAGCATACTGAAGAATTATCATAATGATAATTAAGCAAATTCTGATATGTTAATGCATTTTAATAAGCTTTTAAATGTCCCAAGTCAAGTTGAAGTTGTTACCTGAAAGCTCCATAAAGTGGTCTGTACCAGCAGACAAAAGAACAAGGGGTAAAAAGCAAGAACCAGAGAATACTCAATCCAAAATCAACCCCTCGCGAAGCGTCAACGTAAAACCAGGCCAAACATCCAAAGATATTAAGAAACAGTGTCACTGTATGGACTGTAGAAGCAAAAGCGAAACAGTCTTAATTAGGTTATATTTATACAATAAATTATTACAATCATTAAAGTAATATCCAAACTATTTTAAACAAAACATCAGCATGCTGACAATAATCAATACCCTCTCAATATCCTTTGATTTTTATACAGTTTTCTAATTTTCAGGTAAACCCTGTATTCACAAGTGAAAGTACTGAACATGAAGATTCAAGTACTACCAGCTATATGGCAAAAATCCTGACATAAAAATAAACCACTTTCAAACATAAAATTACAGAAAAGGAGGTTTCTAGAGCTGCAATAACTGGTACTTTTGCTACAGTAATAACTGAATACAAATATTTAATAGACTACAGAATAGTTTTTGACAGAAAGCTTAAAAGTTATATAAACTGCATCAAAAAATAAGCATTCTAATTTGAAAAAAAAAATTCCAAAAAAAATCCTTTAAGGAAAACCTCTTTATCTTCCGTATAATAAAACAAACTTCTCCACTTTCTAAGAATGTTCCTCAGCAAAACAAGAGCTGCAAGAAGCTGTTCTAGATGGTTTAGTACATTTTACATATTCAACTATTTCTCAGAACACTGGTCTAAAACATCTGCCTTTTTGGTGCTCTGTTCTTAGTGCAATTCTATCGCTTTCTCATTGGCAGACCTTGTTTTCAGGTTAACTATTCAATTCCCACTAAAGAAAATGCATTCCGATTATGACTTCATATTTTATTTCAATAAGTTTACTTCTTAGAACAGAATAAAATACAGCAATATTAAGAAACATTACAACTACTACCTTCATGCTATCTCACAGAGAAGTTAGTTCTGCCAAACCTAAAAGACAAATAGGAATTTCTCTTTTTGTTCAGCAAGAACCAGTGATGCAGAGCGATTTTGCTAGTTCAGAGGACAATTTCTGTCCTTATAGACCAGGATAAAGTAGGGTACTTATAACTGAGTGTGCACAAGCTGCTTCTGACAGCAATGATTTTTTTTTAAGTTCAGAGAAACACTTTAGTCATTCTACTGCAAGGTAAGGTTAACAGAGAAACTGGCAAGATACTAAAGATCCTGAGAAAAAGGCTCCTCAAACTCCTTGCTGCTGTCTTAACCAGTACTTAAACAAGCCCTAAACCAATGTAGTGGGGAAAAAAATTCTTCAAAGCAAAATGCACAGATCATTGCATGAAATAAAACTCAAAACATTTTCCTGTAAGAGTCACCAGAATCCGAAAACCTTGTGCTTTTAAATAAAAGGCAATTAATGCACCTACATATCTTAGCACTGCCCCAAGAGGTCAGCAGAGCAACTAATTTCAGAATTTCTGTGTGTATGCCTCATAAAGCACAACAGAGGATACAAATCCAGTTCCTGCCTTCCTTTGACAAATATAAAAAAAGGATATTCTCTCATTTTTCTAGTCAATACTGGAAAACAGGGAGAGACTGCCTAGATTACTAGAACCATTCAAATTCTGGTGGAGTTTGGGCTTTCTAAAATTACCTTTTTTTTTTCCTAATGGCAGTTATGGTAACAGGACAAGTTTTAAAAGAATACCACCACTGCACAAGCAGGGTGAAACATCAGCCCCACTACTGATGCTAAAACCAGCAACAGAAGGGTCTCCCTTCACTACTGTAAAAAAGCAGTTCAGCTGTAAAAATTGAGTACTAGCAAGCTACAGAAGACGAGAGCAGACCTGTCTGACAGTTCTCACTTCACAGTACTTTCCCTTCTCTCTGCCTGTTGCAAGGTACAGAAAATCATCTGTCCTCTGAGCCAACACCTCCACTAAGAGATCTAGGTAAGCTTTGCTACTGTATGAACAGAGAGGTGTTTGTATGTTCAGGGTAACAGTTCTAAGTACTCAACAAGTTAAACCATGAAATAAGTTATTAGAAGATAATGACCACCTGGGGGCTTGAAATGACCTAAGGCCTTGGTAGAAGTCTGTGACATGCAATGTCTATATGACAACAACTTCACAGCTATATTAATACAGTACTCCATGTGATCCAAGAAAGCCTTCCAGCTTGTCTGTGGAAGCAGCCGAGGTTAAAAAAAAAGGCATTCAGGCCAGATTAAGAGTCAACAATGGGAAATTACCTTAGTTTAATAAATATTCAGACTCAACTTTTTTTGGTGTGATGTAAACATCCTTGAACAGAATTCTACTTAGATATATTCCCTATCTTAATACAGGACACTCTATCATCCATAAATGTCTGAAAGTGCATTGTAGATAAAGACCACAAGTTGCACTAATGCTATCTGCCATATATATTATTGAGACGATTATTCTGCTGTCCTATTTGGGACTGTAGGAACACAGATTTTTGTCCTAAGTTTAATTTCAGTAATGTTCAGTAATATTCTACGGAAACCAAAGTCTACCCTAAGACAAAAGAATGTGCCTCTTCCCAGGGTTCAATTAGAGTGTCACTCCATAACAGACTGCCTCAAGGGGAATAGGATGCCTATAGAATGGAGCATTTTGAAGCCACAAGGCAACTCTCAAGTGAGGACAGGGCTAGTGAAGCTTGATCACCTGCAACCTGGGAGCACAGAGTTGCTTCACACGTAGTTTAGACTTTTGTTCCTTGTCTATTCTGCTCTTTTGGGAGAAACATGTGTTAACATGTCTTACCAGCAAAGGAAATATCTTCCAGAGGCAAAAAAAACATTCTAAAGCAGATTTAGATGAGCTCATAACATAAGCACATGCTATCAGAAACATGAAGGTTTTGGGTTTTTTTAAATTCCTGATGCTACATACTAAAAATGCACACTGTAATATGGAGTGGAGCAAACAGTGAATTTTTAAGGCAGCAACCAGTCAGTCAAACTTCTGGAAAACATCACCCACAAAGAAAGGCTGAGCAAACTATGCTAATTAAGGCAAAAGGAGATGACTAATGGGGATAAATGTGTTTTTCATAACAACAGTGGATAGAACAATGACAATCAAACACAGGAGGGGAGAATTAAATTATATACTGAGAAACATCTTCTAATTCTAAAAGACAGCAACACACTAGCACAGACTTGGAGGGAGTTTATGAAATGTCCATCCTTGGAGGTTCTCAGGAACAGGAGAACAAATATCTGCACTGAACAATATATATATATACTATCTATCATATCCTGAGACAGAGGATGGATGAGAAGAAACTTATAAACAGGAAAAAAAAGAAAGATACAAGTTGACATTTAGGGTATTATTTTTCTACCAGAATCTCTTTGGTTTGTAACTTCAAATAAGAAATATTCTTTGAAAATCAGTAGTGTTTATTTAGTGCACGCAATCAGCCTGTGGGAACAGTAGCTGGAAAACACAGGCTTTTGAGGCCAAAAATGTTTGGTGTTAGTACAGGTTAAGAGACATTGTACTTGGTGTTGGACATAACAATGACATAAAAGGATCTAAAAAGCACTGCTCAGTGTTAATGAGACATGGAAACTGTCATTCTTATGTGCAAGCCCTTAAAACAGCAATGGTCAACCAAGACAGAAATGAAATGTTCCAAAAGCAACTGCAAAAAGCCATTGCTAATTGATTGCTATAGTTCAGAAAAACACGTAAACAGTCAAAAAGAAGTCTGTCCCCAGAAAGAAACAGTGCAAAGATAAAACCACATCAAGGAATTAAAAAAATCTGACTTCTGATACAAAAAGAGAAATTCATTTAAAAGAGAAATTATTGAAATAGGGATACAATGATACTTGTTCTCTCATGAAACAAAGAGCATATAAATCTCAAATAGGTAAAGAAGTTTCCTCAGAGATATAAAAAGCAAGATCTATAATATAAAAATGAAAGCTAACTGTGGAAACACATAGAAAAGTAAAGCATGTTTGTTCCCAGGCTGTTAAAAAGGAAAAGGAAAACTAACTTATTTTATAAAATGCTGAGAATGCAGTACTAGATTCATCCAAACGTGATGATATTCACAGAACCCCTAGAACTTAAAGGACATAGGAAGTTCTGGAAGAGGAAATAAAATGTAGAGTGGAGTGGCAAGCATAAGCAGGCTGCTTTACTATGGTAGTAAGTCCTCCTCTGAGGAAAACTATTTTAATGAAAAATGAGCCAAACCACAAAAATGCAATTCTAGGAAAGAAGAGTCTCCAGGACTGATTCAACAGCCAACCCTAAAGCATGGGGTTCTATACTCAATCTTTTTCATATTTTCTTTTTTTTAAGCCTGAAATAGATTTTGCCTTTCTTTTCCTTTATTATGCCCTTTTCCTTCCTTCCTCAGTAATCCCTAAGTCAGAGAGTACTAGAGCCAAAGAAGGAAAAGCGCAAGAAGACTTGGTTGAAACCTCAGGCTACCTAGAAGATGAGCTGTCATGTCCATATAAAAGCACAGCTCACGAATATTTTGAAATAATTTAACATTGCTGCTTCCTTTATTTGTTGTCATAAGAAGGAAAATTAAAACAAGTATTAATATTCCAATTCTCACTGCCCAACCTCACCTCCTGTTTGAAACATACACACTTTCTGAACTCAGTCCTGCAAACAGCTAGAATTAGTAACCATTCTAAAATTCTGAGTATTTCAACTACGACTTCACATAAATCTTAATAATCTGTCAGCTTTATGACAGTGACTAGTCATATGTTCTACAGTTGCTTATTTGAAGATTAAAGACCCAGCAATGAATACAGAAATCTATGGATTATGATAAAGTGGAATTGACTTGATTCATGCTGTCTGCTCATTTTAGGTGTTTCAGTTACAGGGTTCCATCACAGCAATAAGATTACCAGAGCAACATGTAAAATTATGGAGATATGCTAATTAGTCTGAAGCTATGAAAAAATACAGAAAATGCCTGAAATTCCTATTTCCTTAGAATGCTAAAAATATATCAAAGATATCAAAGCACCTAGATATTTGTAATTTCCTCAGACTCAGAGTATTTATTAGGCTTTCATCACACTCAACAAGGCAGAAGAAATAAGTGTGAATCTGCACATTTCTTTAATCCAGCATTTCTCC
>VWZF01002921.1:453764-473800 GCA_013396755.1 Sclerurus mexicanus
GCATTTCTCCAGTCAAAACACAGCACCAGAATGAGGGCAAAATTAATTCTACAAAGATAGCATAGAGCACTCTTTGCATACAAAGAATAGTTTTAACATGAACTGATTCTTCAGCTAATTGACACTATTTTTTAAAATAGACTAAAATTATATTAAGTCTCCACTATAGATGAAAAACTGTATTAAAATATATAAAACTATATATATTAGATCAAATGGATATTATACTTCTTAAACTCAAAAGTCTACTAGCACTGATTGTGAGTTTTATTTCTTAATATACTAGCTGATTTTAAAACCAGTAAAATTATTTTTAAGTTAGTAAGTGGTCAAAGCTCAATTTACAACTACAACAACAGAGAAAATTAAACAAAAAAATTGCAATAAACTAGAACCAAATTGCCTTAGGATAATTCTCCTTTTTCTTCCGTGTAAGTTTTTATGAAATAATTCAATAGTTTTAAGACTGAAGCTAACCATAAGATTTTACTTCAACATTTGGCTTCTGGATTTAAAGAAATATGTCACTGCCAAAGTAGCAGGTATGCATCACCAAGTGTGAATAGGCACTTGGTTTTTTCCTTTGAAAGAAAATACTTACACATCCACAAATAGTACATAATCTTTACTGTCTTCTGAAATTCTATGGGAATGTCTACACAAAAGTCCTGGTAGAAACATGGACCCACTGGAAAATTCTCAGGAAGAGGTGGCCAGTTATTTTTTCTACCTGTAAAACATAAAGAAAAAAAAATGGCCTTTATAATATAATTTTAGACTCTGTATACTAGGAAGAGATACACATTTGAACTTGTTCTGTTTTACGCATGTGTTTTTTAAGTGGAGGGATAACTTGGGCTACCAAAACCTAAGAGTTTTAAGAGCAATCCTCACATAATACTGAAAATAAACTACAGAAATAAAATAGTTAAGTGTAGGCAGGTGAAGTAAAATATTTTATCTACTTAATCTGACAGTTCCTGTAAAGTAACAAAAAAAAGAGAATTCTTCACAAAACAAACAGATAAGTGCAGAAAAGCAATTTCTCAGAGTTCCTTGTATTCCATAAAATGTTTCCCCAAAGTCCCACCACACTCACATATTTTGTTGAACCCAAAGACAGGGAACGGAAAAGCATTCTTCATTTTCAGAATCCTCATAGTTTTAACACCAGACTATCTTTAACCATTTAAGGTAGTTTCCAATACGGTTTACAGTCAAAACTTCCCTAAAAGGCAGAAAGTCTCAAAAAAGACAGCTACTGAAATGGTCTGTAACTACCTTTTTCTTACAAGAATATGCCCTAGAGCATCAACGTATTTTGATACAGTTGTGTGACAGAGTGAGGACACTGCAAAGGACACAGCATCAGACATGTGGATCTCCTGTATGCTTATCCAGTCACGACCTACAGTGTGCATTTCGCTGAACACAAGTCATACCAAGCACAGACTCTGAGATTCAACTTAGATAATCACTGCAACAAACCTGTACCATAGCATTTCAACTTCTGAATGAAAGAGATACATTAATCACCATGTGCCCAAATGAACCAGTTGAAATAAGAAGCAGCACATGCTCAAATGCAATGCTGCACGGGACCTAAGCAGAGAGGACCAAAGGCATTGAGGTGAGGTGACCCACCAGCTTGAAGATCTTTCACTGTAGTCAATATGACAACAGTATTCTAGATATGCAGCCAGCATCTTGAAGGCAATTGAATGCAAATAGCAAGACTATTACAAAAGACCCTGTACTCCTATCAAGACAACTCTACAGTGTTTTCAAAGGAGTTCAAATGAGTGTGCAGATCCTTGGGATCCAGTAATACAACACAAGCTGGACATCAGAAAGCATTTCTTTACCAAAAAAGTGGTCAAACACTGAAACCTTAGATGCTTAGGTTTCATAGATGCTCTAAGCCCCAGGTCAGGGTTTCAGGGGCATTTGAATAACACCCTTAATAACATGCTTTAACTTTTGGTCAGTCCTGAAGCTGTCGGGCAGTTGAACCAGATGACCACTGTCAGTCAGTGAGGTGACAGCAGAAGCAACCAAGGTGACCTCAAGGGTGAGCATTAGATCAAGCTGTAGAGGAAGTTTCCCAAGTTCAAGGACACCTGAGCAGCAGGACACCAGCAGGACCCAGTAGCTCCTGAAAGTCAATCAGGCACAGAGGAGGCATTGCCAGGAGCAGCGTGGGAGACTTAAAACGGCTCTAGGAAGCATGAGCAAACTGGAGCGTAGGGAACAGAATGCAGTGCAGCAGGTCACACAGGCAGGGTGAGTTGGTTCACACCTCAGATAAGTGCTAAGTACTGTAAGTCTCTGCCATAATGGTGGGCACTCAAAACTGAGACAGCCCCTGAGAAGTCTGATAGATCTACCCAGACCTAATCAATAAGGAAGGACACATCTGTACAGATGAAAGCTTGCCATGAATGCCCAGGAGGGCCACTGGTATCCTGGGATGCAGCGGGCAGAGTGTGGCCAGCAGGTGGACGGAGGTGATCCTCACTCCACATCTGGAGAACTCTGTCCATTTCTGCACCCCTCAGCACAAGACAAGGAGTTACTGGAGAGGGTCCAGCAAAGGGCCACAAACATGATGAGGGGTCTGGAGCATCTCTCTTATGAGGAGAGACTGTGAGAGCTGGGCCTGTTTAGTCTGGAGAAGACCAAGAACAGCTCTCATTAATGCATATAAATATCTCAAAAGCAGGTGCCAAGAAGATGGTGCCAGACTCTTTTCAGTGGTTCCCAGCAACAGGACAAGGAACAGTGGCCATAAACCAGAACAAAAGATTCCCACTTCAACATGAGGAAGAATTTCTTTACACTGAGGGTGGCAGAGCAGTGGAACAAGGCTGCCCAGGGAGGTTGTAGAGCCTCCTTCTCTGGAGACATTCAAAACCCACCTGGACGTGTTCCAGAGTAACCACCTCCAGGTGACCCTGCCTGGGCAGCGGAGTTGGACCAGATCATCTCCTGAGGTCTCTTTCAACCCTAACTATTCTGTTATTCATTGTAGGCCCCTTCCAACTGAAAGGCTCTATAAAATTCCCCAGCAACTAGAATTACTAACAAATTACAGAAATCAGAATTGTAACACCGTATATTCAAACAAAGACCAGCACAGGTGAAAATAAAATGTAATTGTAGATACAACTGAAAAGACCAGATAAAGTCAACCTTGTACACAGTGTTTTATTTTGTTGGGTTTTGGGGCTTACTGAACTTTCATCTGAAGTTCTTTCTTTTGAAAAGGAATATTCCCATAGATCTACTTGTAGCAAATTATCTCCATTTAAGAGGATGTAAATCTTCTCATTTGTGAAATTCCTATACAAAAACTGATGGTTTTGCACAGCACACAGTTTGTGGCAAAATGAAATACTGATTTTGACTATGGGTTCCAAAGTGGCATGAAAAATTACTACACTATTAATAGTAGAAGAGATCTTTCTGCTATTCGCATAGAATATTATGTTTGTAACATGGCAAAAGAAAATGTTTCAAAACAGAAAAGTTCTTCTACAGCTATAAACACTGACAAATGAGAAATCACAAAGAAAGTTACTTTCACTTCATCTCAAAATGCTCCATTTCCATTCCATAATATTCCTTAAAAAACTAATCTAGAATTAAAATAGCTGATAGCAGAGAATAACATGTTACAGAAGCCACATTTAAAAACCTTTCGGTGAAAATCTGCAAAGGACAGTCCAGTTTTTATTCACTATACACACTGTCTCAAAGGAGATAACCTTTCTTTTCCTGAAGCCTCTTTGATGTGCTTCACAACATCACTGTAAAATTAATATAGTTTCTAAGAAAAGGTGAAACTTCTGAAATTTAAAGTATATTTTTCAGGCATACCCCCTTGCTGACTGAGACTCTGCATTTCCCTTTCTCTGCGATCTAGTTCAGCTGCTTTTCTTTCCAGTTCTTCTTGACGCTTTAATAGTTCTGCCTGGGCCAAGGCATGCTCCTGAACAAAACAAACATCGTTAGGTATTGATGAAGGTATGAACACAGCATAAAGATTACAAGTCTGTTTACTATAATTAAGCATCTCCAGTTATGGATGAAAACTGACCCAATATTGCACAAATTTACATAGTAACCAATTACTTAAAGGCAGTATTAATTTTAATTAGGAAAGCAAAGCTTATTTATAAAATACATTATTCCAGAAGTGTATTTAAATAATTATAATTAAAAGGAACCTAGTGCCTAAAAGTTAAAGACCAACCTTAGCAATTTGTGTGTAGGCAGGTGGTTCTTCTGTTGGTTTCATTATTGCTGGCTGGGTACTGGGTACATTAGGCATTTTCGCATTTCCTGGAGGAGGCTAAGAAAACAAAACACAATTATGGCGGAATAGTCTCCTTTTCTAATAAACTTATTTTCATTAAACCTGTAAGAACCAATCTAGTTTTTCAAAGGAAATGCTACTGATAAACTGAAAATCTGACATGCTGCCTGCAATATTAACAACCTTCAGGAAAAAGACATTAACTGTATTCTGTGGTGAAGTGCTCTGCTTACTTGGTTTTACAGTGCACTACTTTGGATAAATATTCATGGAATTTTATAAATTTGTCAAAAGTAAATAGAATTTTGATTTTATTCAGACACAACTATGAATACAGACAGTTTCTGCTTCAGAGAATTGCAGCATTTAACAGTGATCTATCCAAATTCTGAAACACAATGCCATTTATTAATAACATCTTCCAGAGTCTTCTAATTAACAAAGCCTTGTATCTCCTGGCTAACCAGAGAAGCAATGTACCATATAGATTTTCAAATTCAAGATGCATAATACATTGCCTGCCTATTTCACCAGTATGTACCACAGTATCTGATTTCAAGTACCACTAGCAATTCGTTCACTTGGTCACCACCTGTAAGAATACCGCTTATAGGAGCTCAGGTTTTTCTTTCTTTTTTGTTCTAATTCTTCTCCTCCTTATTGGTATTTGTCATCTTCTCTAATTTTCTCCACACCTCTTTATCACACAAAATACTAACCTGCAGCTATCAAACCAATGAAAAATATCGAAGTTGCCTAGATTGAAGTTATCAATTGAACATGACCAAAGCAGAAAAGTATAGCACTACTATGACGTATTTTATTCTCAAATATGTTTGGGGAGAAACTACAATTCTTTGTGTAGAGCTTGCAGCTTAAAAGACTTCCCTGTTCTGTCATCTTGTAAGACAAAGAACCACTTGTTCTTAATAAGACTGAAATCAAGAACAAAAATATGGTGAAATCTCTCAAGTTTTCAATACAAAAGCACCTTAAAACACAGGAGAAATCAAATAGTATCACTAACTTGGCAAGCTGTGACTTAATCACATTATGTGCATCTTTTCTTACCTTCTTTTAAAATGCACAAATACAATACACTGAGGAAAAAACATCATACCTGAGTAAATGCCACCTCTGCATGTGATATTGCAGCATATCTCAGCAACAGCATCTGATTCTAGCATTTCAAAATTACCTTCCCCCCCTATACAACTTCTATGTCTTTTTGAAGGTTAAAGCAGATGAGTAGGGGTTTGCTAAAAAACACCCCAACAAAATAAACCCTGAACAAGCAAAAACTCCAACCAGCAAAACGGTATTTATGATTAGTAGACTTTTCCGTGACCTCCCTGCTCCTAACTGCCCAGCAAAAAGCTTGTACCTCCTGACTTCTTAATTTCTTGAATATTTTTAGGAGCTTCTTCTATAGTGAGTGTGAGTTGTCCTTTTTTTTTTCCTCTGGTATGAAATCCACCGAGATAAATTCCAGTTCATGTTTTCTTAACACTCAGTTCACTACCTATTTCCATCAAGTTATCATTTCTCTAAAGTCTGTTCCATTGAGAAGTCAAATTTAAGACAATTCCCCTGCAAACAAACAATTCATTTAGCTTTGTCCTGTATCATTATCTTCTATTAGTATTCTTAAAACATTAAAGGATGGCAGAAGCTTCCCAATTCCAGGAAAGAAAGTTTCCCAAGTTGTTATACAAGTTTTAACTCAGTGCTTTGAGCTTGCCTTATGGTTTCACACTTGGCTCGGTGGAGTTTAAATTCCTAAGCTTTCTTTGAAAACAGCCTCCATACTTCCAAATGCTGTCTTTCCCCATTAGCACAATTAACAAAGCAGCAAAAAGCCAGCATGGTTAGTCTGTTTTTATGGCACATCTAAAGAATTCTGAGCTACAGTAAGTAGGTCTACACCATGAATATTACTCTGTGTGTCATATTACTTGTGAGTTATTTCATATAACTTGATAGAATTCATTCATGATGCTAGAAGAACAAAGAGCTCAGAAATGCAGGGTATGCACAAGTTTGCTCTAATTGCCATCTCTGATGTTAGCTCAATTAAGAATTAAGCTAACTTCATAATGAAAAGCTGTAAACAGTTGAATTATTTATTGCAATATTAGTCTGCATACAGCAGGTTTCTTACATTCTGAAATGGTGATGTATTTTCAAGCTGTTCTGCTGCAAAGCTCTGAAATGGCCTGAGTGCTACTGTGCAAGATGCATGAAGACTAAAATTGGAGGCATTCTGGAAAGCAGTAGCTCACATTTAGGTTTTTAAAAAGTTGGCAAGTGACATACATTTAAAACAGAGAAAAACTGTACACAGTAAATGTAAACCATATTGAGGAAATACTACTACCAAGCTGTCAGATTACAGCTAGTTATAGGAGCAACTGATTTGCTATTTAGACTCAAAGCAAACAACCCCTTTCTAAGGGCATCTCAAATGTTTTATCAGCACAAAAAAGTGCAAGAGACACACTTGGTCAGTAACTATCAAAATCCTGGAGATGTCAAAGCAGGTAGCTGCAGGAACTAGTTTTGAGAGTTTCATAGAGATACTGTGGTCCATAACAAGTAAGCAGAACAGGAATTCTCATCTGTTCATCTACTTTTCTTTATGTTGTTTTTATTGACAGAGGGTTTCTAGGAATAAAAATTGCTGATACATCTTTGAAGGAAAGCAGTGAATCTGGCATTTTGCCAGGTAACTCCTTGACAAACATCTTATGTGGGTCATAGTTGAGCATCTCAAAATCTGCTGTGCCTTCTTCTGACTCATAGGTAAGATAAGTAGACACAGGCTTCTTAAGTGGCTTCAGAGCAGCAGAAGTCAAGCCTATTCCTTCCCCTCTCAAACACTGGAGGGTGGGGATGTCATCCAGAGGGACCTGGATAGGCTTAAGAGGTAGACCCATATAAACCTCATAAAGTTCAACACAGCCAAATGCAATGTCCTGCACCTGGGCCAGGGCAATCCCAAACACAAGTACAGGCTCGGTGGAGGATGGATTGAGAATAGCTTCAACAAGCAGGACTCAGAGATACTGGATGGGAAGCTTGACATGATTCAACAGGATGTCCTTGGCAGCCCAGAAAGCCAATTGTATCCTGTGCTGCATCAAAAGAAATGGCCCGGGTCAAGGCAAGCAATTCAGCCCTTCCTCTCTGCTCTCAAGGGACCCCAGCTGGATTACTGCATCCAGTTCTGGCATCTCCAGCATAAGAACATGGATATACTGGAGTGAGTCTACAGGAGGGCCACAGAGATGATCAGAGGAATGGAGCACCTCTCCTGTTAGGACAGGCTGAGAGTTGGAGTTGTTCAGCATGGAAAAGAAGGCTCCTGAGTGACCTTCCAGTACCTGAAGGGAGCCTACAAGAAAGATGGAGTGGCTTTTTACAAGAGCATGTAGTGACAGGACAAGGGGTAATGGACTCAAACTGAAAGAGGGCAGATTTAGATTAAATATTAGGAAGAAATTCTTTATCATGAAGGTAGTGAGGACACCACTAACCTCCAGCCATCACTAAGTAGGTAATATCATATCATGGTATCTCATCCACATTTGGATAGGAGAACTATGTCAAGTGTTTTTATACAGACTTTCTTCATAGATCCATGGTCTTTAACCCCTCATGGACACATTACAATAATTTGAATATATTCTGAAATTCAATCAACCCCACTCTACAACAGCCCTTTTTGTTCCTATCCCAAAAGGTACTCCTGAGATTGACTTTTTTATTTCATGCCTTGCTCTCGCAGCGCAAATCATTACAACTTCTCTTAAAGAGGTCAAGTTAAAGAAACTTCTTCACCCTAGGTTTCCCACAGTAGAGTCCATGTTCAATTCCAGGCAAAAAACATGTAACAATTGAGTGGTACTACAATAGGGAAATCTTGAGCTGGGTGCCTCCGGAGATAGACCTAGAACAAAGAAATCCCTGGGCTTTTACAACCTATGAATCCATTCTCCACATGCTCTTTATGCATCATGCACATGCCTTTTGGTCCCATGGTGATTTTTGGTCTCGGGTCTTCTAATTCTTTATAGGATTCTTTCTCTGTAGCTGTTTTTATCTAGACAGGTTGCAGCTTCTGATGACAACTGCAGCTTCTTAATCTTTCTGTTTGCACTGGTCTCGAGCCTTCCTTCACAAAACTAAGCAACAGTTCAAGACTAGTTCAGCTTTTCAAGGCGAAAGTTTGCAGTTCACAGACTAAGGCTTCAGGAATACTAGACCAAGACAATGCAGTTTAAAAAATTAATCTAATTAAACAACAGTTGACTGGAGATAAATGCTCAAAAGAAATTCTCTCTTGAACTGATTTTCTCATACAGGTGAAGTAGTTTATTTACTGGGGTTAGGAAGAAGACTTCCAACAGACACCAAGTTTGGATGATCAATCTAGTTTCCTACTGGACTCCTCGCTGTATTTAGATGCAAGACAGAAGGTGGGGAAATATTTCTCTTGAAACAAAACAACTCCACTAATGATTTTTCCAAATTTTAATGCAGCAATTTGAAATTGATTGCTATATGCATTACTGTGTATAGGTATATATGGCACACCTACATACACAGAGTGCTCAGACTACAAAACTCAGAAGCAGGAAAAGATTAAAAGCCTTCTTTCCGAGTTTCATTAAATGATGAAGCAGACATACTAATTGTCTAATCTCATTTGTTCCTTGTTGATTTCAGAAATAAGACAAAAGACACAATGTAATCTCCGTGGTGATGGTTAAAGCTGGAGACAAAACGCCTGAAGACACAGCCAGCAACATTTAATCTGATATTTACACCATTCACTGAAAATTTTCTTTGGTTTAATGATCAAAAATGAGACAGGTTTTGAAATCTGATACGCAAATAGGAAAAAAAAACAACATAAAAAAAACCTCCTGACTTCTCATGTTAGATACTAAGTGACACACATGACCTAAAATCTCCTATGTCCACTCACTTTTCTCCTTATGTCTTACCTTCCTACCAACATTCCCACTGAAAGTAAAGGATATAAATTGACTGCAAAAAGGCCAAGGTAACAAAATACTAGAAATAAGTAAACACTATAAGGAATATCGAGAAAAAGCAGAATTTACTTTTTTTTTCCCCTGTCCTATCCTGACACCCAAGAAAGAACTGGTAGGAAGCATCTCTCTTGGAAAAGGGAACACAACTGAAATAAGGTAACAAATGTTAATACTCAGTTTGAAGTCACTTTCTCACAGAAGAAACGCCTATTGAAATCCCATCTGGATTTGCAATGGAGAAATATTTTTGCAGTCCAGTGTGCCTCATTAACTTCCATTTGAAAGGAAGGGGGAAAGAATTACAAGCACGTGGTCGGAAGGAGACCTCAAAGACCATCTGGTCCAACCTTTCTTGGCAAAAGTACAGTCCAGACAAGATGGCACCACATCCAGCTGGACCTTAGGAGCGCCCAATGTTACAGAATTCACCACTTCCCTGGGGAGATTAGTCCAGTGGCTGATTGCTCTCATTGTGAAGTATTTTCCTCTTGTCTCAAAATGGAATTGCCCCAGCAGTAACTTGTACCCATCACTCCTCATCTTTTGCACGTGACTTGGTATAAAAAGGGAGTCTCCATCTTCTCTGTAGCCACCTTTTAAATACTGGAACATGGGGATGAGCTGTCCCCTAAGCATTCCTTTCTCAAGGCTGAACAGTTCTCAGCTGTTCCTCACATGGCAGGCTTCTCAGGCCTTTGATCGTCTTTGTGGCCCTTCTGTGGAGCATCTCCAGCCTGTCCACTTCTTTTTTGTACAGCAGGGACCAAAACTGAATACTGTGTTAGTTCTAGAGACTGCAAGATACTATCTTGCCACTACCAGCAGAAATCTGGAAATAAATTCCCCAAAAATTATTTGGATGCCTTTGCTCCGAACAACACACAAACCACAGAATGATTTCTATCCCTGCTCTGATGGACACCGTATTCTTCCAAGTCTAAAATTCACAGACCCTGCTTCTTCCTGTGTTCATCCAGTCTCTAAAGGCATTCACCTCCACTGTCTCTTCCCTTACTCCTGTTGCATACACTTCTTTGCATACACATAACATGCTTTTCTCTTGCATACAAAGCTGGTAGGGCAAAAGAGGTGAGTACATGGAATTGTGAGTATATTCTCAAGTACCTAGGTATATTCCTGCAAATGCATATAAATACAGAATAAATACTTACATATCCAGCATCCACAAGATACAGACAGAGGAATGGGAGTAACATGCAAAGGTTGATTATTACTGCACTCTCAGCTGAATATATGAATACATGCTTTAATCTTTCAGTATTGCTTTCAGCAAGAAAACCTATGAAAGTTCTTTTCCTCTACAGAGAACTGCTCATTCAACAAACAATTATGAATATGCTACCATCCCACAGACTATCAACTGAATCACAGTTGGTCACAGATCTGACCACTGACTTACAGATTTTCTCCATCTTTCCTGTTTCCCATGAGTGACAACTGCAATGAGTAATTAGAAATTTTTATACATGCACAGATGACTGTTCAAAGCCAGACAACTTCAGGCATACATTTCTGTTCTCCTTTTCCCACAAAGCTGCATGTTCAAATAAGTATGTAAGCAATAAAAAAAAGTCAGAGTAGCTCAAGATTATATTTTTTTAAGACAAGACCTACTGTATTTATAACTTATGGTCAATACAAAGCAATTTTGAAATCCTTCAAGCTTCAGAAAACTAAATCCAGCATAATTCTTGATATTGTGAGCTAGCAGAAAAAAAAATTAGTCTTATTTAATATTGTTGCTAGTTGTAAATATTCTGCCTTAAACAGCTGATCCAAGGCATATCCAAAAGGAAGCCTTCTCCTAGCACAGCATGAAACCTTACTGTTTCACTGCTGTGATGGTGTGCTCTCCCTGCCCCCACGATTTCCCATAACCCTGCTCAAATTATAACCAGTGACAGTTGTAATGGAACCATCTGGTCATAAAGGCTGCATCCAGCTCTAAGTAGATTTGGGGGAGACAGATAAAGATTTGACTCGAGTCAAGTCTGGAATAAACTCTCCTGTAATGGGTATGTAAATATGACTAAAAGTCAATCACCTTACTCCATAAATAGTGAACAGCTCAGGTCTTGAGCTCTCCTGCACAGCAGTGGGCTGCACACCAGCCCTGCACTCCCTTGAGTAGGGACACCTCTCAAGGTTACTCCTTGAGGCCAAGAGATTCCTTGCCACAACATATTCTCAGTAAGTGACGCTAAACTTTGAAATCTAAGATTAACAGCGTGATTAAGAAATAAATGTGCTTACTGTTCTTGAATCAGAGAATGGATTGTACTCATCTAGCCCTGGAGGAACATTTCTTGTCACTTGTGTAACAGAAGGATCCTAGAAGAGAAAACAAGTTGTGTAAATGTATGCACATGTATATAACCAAAAAGTTAACACTTGTATCATTATATCATATGAAACTCAAATTTTTTTCAGGGTAAAAAAAGGTTTGTTTTCACTAAAAAGTCTGTAAACATCTACCTCTATCTCCCAAATAACATAATTTCATTCTGAGCATTTTATAAACATAGATTAGCACAGTATAAAAGAAAGTTCATTTGTATACATTTGATTTTCAAGAAGAGCTCTCATCAGAGAAAGCAAGAAAACTCTATCATGCTATGTTGACCACTGGACTCCACAATTCAAAAAAGCACAACAGAAGAAAAGAGCTTTCTGTAACTCTTGGATGCCCCTAACCAGAAGTACATCCAACACCTCCAGAAAGAGAAAAAGCATTTCACAAAAATAAATCTGATAAATGCCAAAAGCACTTCTAGTACAGCTTCTACCTGAACTATCAAAATTAAGAAAAAAGTGTAACATTTTTTTCCTCAATTAAGTATACAGTAAGAAAGACTGCTCGAGATTTACCCTGAGAAAATGATTCCAGAAGGAAACATCTGCCTGTGCTAGAGACAGGCAGGCTTTGTTCTGCAGAAGAGCAGAAGTGTCCACTACCAAAGACCACACCAATTTTGTCTGAAAAAAACCTGTACTTGTCCCATTTGATGCCACTGGTTCCACTACATTGTTTCTGTACCTCACTTTAAAGTTTTTTGCATCTTCAGAATATAACAATGGATAAAATGAAAGTTTTCCTGGAAATTAATAAATCCATTTATTCAATATTGTTAAGTTACATTTATATTTCCATAAATGTACAAGTATACAAGATTTTATATGTACACTGAATACAAAAACGAGCTGTAAATATGCTATTTACTTATTTTATAACTGTTACATTTACAGAAAGATATTTTCATGTTTCCAACAGTCTAGTTCAGTATAAGAAAACAAACTGGAATTGATAAACACTGGTAAGAAGGTAAGTGTT
The DNA here is from genome assembly GCA_013396755.1 of Sclerurus mexicanus. Lineage (NCBI taxonomy): Eukaryota > Metazoa > Chordata > Aves > Passeriformes > Furnariidae > Sclerurus > Sclerurus mexicanus. The sequence continues at coordinate 466,495 of VWZF01002921.1, forward strand.
TACATTTATATACACCTACATTCATGTTTCCTTCAAAGACAGATACATTTAAAACCTTTACATAGAATGCACAAAGGGCTTCTACAGATATGTCAATCAGAACAGGAAGGTCTAAGAAGGGGTGCCCACCCAATAAATGACAGTAGAAAATTGGTTACAACGAGTGAGAAGAAAGCTGAAGTACTCAACAGCTTTTTTGCCTCAGTCTGCAATGGCAGCCTCTCTTCCCACACCTTTTGAGTGGGAGAGCAAAGTCTCTCCCACTGTAAGAGAAGATGAGTTTCCTGACCACCTGAGGAACCTGAAGGTACATATGTCTATGGAACCCAATGAGATGCATCCCAAAGTCCTGTGGACCTGGCTGATGTAGCTGCCAAGCCACTCTCCTTGATATTTGAAGTCATGATAGTCAGGGGAAGTCCCAAGTGACTGGAAAAAGGGAAACCTCATCTTTAAGAAGAGAAGAAAAAACAATACTGGGAACTACCATCCTGTCATCCTCACCTCCGTGTCTGGGAAGCTCATGGAACAGATCCTCTTGGAAGCTGTACTAAGGCACATAGAGGACAGAGAGGTGATTCAAGACAAGCTTCTCCAAGGGCAAGTCCTGCCTGACCAGCCCAGTGGCCTTCTGTGGCGGAGGGACTACGTCAATGTATAAGGGAAGGGCTACAGATGTCATTTGTCTGGACTTCTGTGAAGCCTTTGACACAGTCCCCCTCAACACCCTTCACTCCAAACTGGAGAGATGGATTTGACGAGTGGACTGTCAGATGGACAGGAAAGTGGGTGGGTGGTCACATCCAGAGGGTAGTGGTCAGTGGCTCAGAGTGCCAATGGGCATCAGTGACAAGTGGTGTCCCCCAGGGCTTTTAGAAGATGTAGAGCTGTTAAATGCGCCTTTGGTAGAAAGTGTTTTCCAGAATTTGACATGATGTCCTTGAGTGTCTGTATGTCTAGATAAATAAGCCCAAATTGAATGATGGTATCCTGTTGCTTTTCTTAGATTGCAGAAAATAGAAGCTAGCTTGCCTGCTTGTTTAGTTTCCCTACCCCCTGCCAGGGGGATTCTGTCATTACTTTGGCAATCCATATTAGCGTGACTTAAATGTGCTGTAATATTGGGATTTCCAACAGACTCTTGAAATAATACAGACTAGGATGCTGATATTATTTGTTTGCTTTTTATTATATCTTTTTATGAATTATTATTTTTGTAAGAGCTGTATAAGGAAGATGTTGCCTTATGACTGTGAGTAATATGTAACTGGTAATTGAGCAAAAGATCATGAATATACTGTATCCTGCCAGTAGTTCACTTTCCTTTGTTTTCCTGGTTTTCCATCTTTCTCCTAATACTATAAAATTATAGCGAAGTTGCTCTCATGGCTTCAGTTGAAAGATGATGTAAATGTGGCTGGGCTACTTGATAGCCCTTCTCCCCTTGGCTGTTGCAGAGTTACTGGAGCATAGCCTTACCATGAGTGTGAGAGAGCATATAGCTCTCACAACTCAGTAGGTAATTCTTGGATTATATTGTAGATATTGTCAGTAAGAGGGCAGCAGAACAGTTACTTAGATTAAGTGATTTAGTCCACTGCTTTAACAGAATGTAAATTAGAGGAGGAGAATTACGATAATTCTGGGAAGCAAATATTTTTATCCAGTAATATGTTTTTTATCCAAACTTATATACATTTATGAATCAGGATCAAAAATAATCCGTGTTTATTATTGCAGCATTATTAAGCTATGGAACAAATACAAAAGAAAGCAGACATAATTTTGTACTTAATTGCAATAGTAGTAATAATACTAACAAGGCTCCTTTAAGGTTCCTTCCAGCCCAAACCATTCTATGATTTTGTGATGATTCTATGGTACTTCGTACAGGAACGTGTGTCCGCTTCTGTTTTCTGTGGTAGGTTTAATAAACCCTGTAGTGCTTTTTATTTTAAGCAATTATGGAAATAATTTTTTTGTATTGATAGAAGCTTAATTAATAAGGACTTACTGAGCTGGCAAAAGGAAGCATGTTAATTCTGAGAGGTTTCAGTTGTTTGTAACGAGTCAACTCTATTGTGATAAAGGAAGGCCAGAACTGCTTTCAGTGTTCTTACACTTTTCCCTGTACATGATTAATGAGTGGGGGACTTCTAAGGCAAAATCCTAATGTTGACCTTGTTCTTAGGTAAGAACTAGTTTAAAAATCCTTCTAGCTTTTTTTTTCAGGGTGATGGATCACCTTTCAGCATATGCAGTTTGAATGGTGGCCAGTCTGACTTGTAGAAGATAATGTTACCATATGATATCACTATGGAGTCCCTACACATGGTGGCTTTCAGTCAAAAGGGGATGGGAGGGCAGTCAGTATTTTAATTTTTTTTACTTTCTTTCTAAACAGCTATATAAAAAAGAGTTTTGCAAGTTTAATCTTAATAATCTTCACCCAAAAAAGCAGACACACTATGTCATAAAATAACTATTAGTGACTAGTTTGTATCCTATAAATCTAACTTGAGTTGATAATATGGTCCATTACCAGCTAACTGCACAGAGTATTTTTCATTTTACACTCTTCAGTTACTTTTTAGTGAAGTGTTAAAAAATATGAAGCTTTTCTCCTCTCTAAAATTGCACACTGTCTGTCTGTTATTAGGGAGATAACAGCTCTTATAAATGTTTCAGTAAGCGTTAAGTAGACAGTTATGTGCACTCTCATTCCACGCTTATTTGCTTACTGTAATAAACTGATAAAATATGTGTGGTTTGTCTCTGTGTATCTGCAGGCATCATGAGTCACATAGATTTCCTTTAGAAATAATGTTGTGTCTGCAGAATTGATTGGTTATTTTCATAAACCATCCAAAGGTACACAAACGACTTCTATTATTTAAACATATGCTGTGTAAGATTTGTAGGACATTATCTCCTGGTTAGTAGATGCTTCTTGTACTGTTAACTCTGTGTAGTAGTATTTTAACCCTCCAGTGATTGCAGCTATCTGCCCTGTAGATTTCTTTGAGTATCACAACTGTTTACATTAAAAATTTTAGAATTAAAACAAAAAACTCTACTTCCTAGACTGACGCAACTGTTAAATACACCACCTTACAGTCACATCAGCCTTTGTCAGCTCAAAACCCTTACTAGCAAGTAGAGGGTTTGAGAACTCTCATTTTCCAGAATTAAATTCCTTTCTTCAATATATACACATTTTGTTTATTTTCAGTACTGCCACGTTAAATACAAGTGAAAATTAATGTGCTATAGTAAGAAAGATGACTTAAATGTAATGTCATTATTCTGACTGTCCTTTGTGTTTCTGTTGCTGTGTATAGTACAATACTGAAAATAGAAGTGAATGGGCTAACAAGTGAAATTGTGATTGAAATGAAAAATCATGCTGGAGGGGGCATAGATTAAAATCTCTCAAAATCACAGAAAGGATTCAGTAAAACTTGAATCAGTGTTATGGTTCAGGTGTAGTGAGGGATTTTTTCTGTTTGTGCATGTGTTTTGAAACAGCTCATCCTGAATGCCATCACACAGCACATGAAGGACAACCAGGGGGCCAGGGTCAGCCAACATGGGTTGGTGAAGGACAAAGGTCCAAAAGGCGGAGGCCAATGGAATGAGGTTCAACAAGGCCACGTGTTGGGTCCTGCCCTTGCATCACAACAACCTGAGGCAGTGCTACAGACTGGGGGAGGAATGGCTGGAAAACTGCCCAGGGGAAAGGGACCTGGGGGTGCTGTTTGACAGTGGCTGAACATGAGCCAGCAGTGTGCCCAGGCGGCCAGGAAAGTCAATGGCATCCTGGCTTGGATCAGCAATAGTGTGGCCAGCAGGATCAGGGAAAGGATTATCCCTCTGTACTCAGCACTGGTGAGGGTACACCTCAAATCCTGTGTCCAGCTCTGGACCCCTCACTACAAAAAGGTCATTGAAGTGCTGGAGCGAGTCCAGAGAAGGGCAGCAGAATTGGGGAAGGATCTAGAGAGCAAGTTGCATGAGGAATGGCTGAGGGAGCTGGGGTTGTTTAGCCTGGAGAAAAGGAAAGTCAGGGGGATCTTATCCCTCTCTACAACTACCTGAAAGGAGATTGTAGCCAGGTGAGATTCAGTCTCTTCTCCCAGGTTAAGTGATTGGACAAGAAGAAATGGCCTCAAGTTGTGCCGTGGGAGGATTAGGTTGGGTATTCGGAAAAATTTCATCACTAAAAGAATTATCAAGCATTAGGATAGGCTGCCCAGGGAAGTGGTGAAGTCACAATTCGTGAAAGTCTTAAGAAAACCTGTGAATGTGACACCTGAGAGAATGGTTAGTGGTGAAGATGGCAGTGCTGGGACCTTTTTATGTTTTCATTCCTATTAATAAATAGTATTAATAAAACCAGCTATAAAATAACACAAAGAAGCTAGTGTACTTCTAAATACTTGTATTAACATGAATTAAACATATATCCTAAACTTGTTAATGTAAAATGGGTGAACCATTTAATAAAATAACTTTTCTATTATTCATGTTCCACTTGAATGAATATTAAAAGTTAAAGGCTAAGCTTAAACTTGAAAATAAGATTTAAATTATAGCTTTAAACTTCAGTTTTGTTCATTATTTGAGCAATGGTTTAAGTAACATTCTAATTTGACTGCTTAATAACATTTGTTATTGTCTCTTTCTGGATACCAGTACAATATTTATTATTTAAGGTACTTCCTTTCTAATTTTCTGACAACTGAGTTGTTTTTTGAGAGTTTGACTTGTCAATTATTTCTAGACACTAAGCAGAGTGTTAATCTGTGAAAGTTTGGGTCTTGTATTCAAAGCTGTTTTGAATTTTGAATAACTGTAAAGGTCTATACAAATTGTACCTTTTCATTCATTTTGCACTGGCGGTAAATCTGGTCAAGTCATGTCACAGAGGTTATTATTTTAGAAATAAAATTAAAAGGTAACCCTAATCTTATCATGTATTTGTGCATGTAAAATAACTTTGGAGTTAAAAGACGGTTGTTGTGGGTGTTGTAAAATTTCACTAAATTGTGTTCTTGGGTAGAAGAATTAGATGTGTCCATGCTTGTCAGGGATCAGGAATTGGACTGAAAAAGTTGACTCAATTTAAAAATATAATGCCTATATTCTTCAAGTGATATTGCTGCTATTATTTGAAGAAGCACAGAAGTTTACAGTATGTGTTCTATTGTAAACAGCTTTATTTTCTTCTGATCATATGGAAAGTTAAAAATGTTGTCCCTGAGAACATTGCATTATCTCTGTAGGGTGAATGAAATGATTGAACTTCACCAATTTACTTTAAAAGTGTTAGTAAATTATACAGATTCAAAGTTGGTGTTGTGTTTCCTCAGTTCAGAGGTGTTTTGAAACTACCTTTAGTCTTCACACTTAAGACTATTGGTAGATAATTAATTTGTTTCTAAAAAATCTGGTACCAGAGTTTTTATATATTAGAGAAAGAAGTACATAAAATGTTGAAAGTGCAATCTGTTGTGAAAGGTTTTGCAGAAGTGTTCATGTGGTTATATCCTGCATGTGTTGTTCTAGTTGCAGTCACATAATGGATGAGTTTTGAGGGTATGGGAAGACTTCTGCCTTTTTTCCTTCATTATTTATTATTCAGTTGGTATGATACATGGGAAACTTCATGCACCTCCCAAAGCCACCTCTGAAAACACTCATGTGGTTTTCTTCAGCTTTCATCAAAGTAGTGTTCACACTGTTAAATGTTTATGAGTTGACCTCCACAGATACTCAGTTGAGGTGATGGCTGTTACTGGTCTGGCTTTCCAGTTCAGAAACTGGTGCTCACTAACTTTGTTATGTGCTCACTAACTTCAAAGTTTTTCAACTTCTCAGCCTTAAGTTTTCCAGATACTCTCCCATTTCTGTAATATCTTATAGGTTTAAATCTCAGCTCTTACTGCTTCTCCTATTACTCTCCTATTGTTGAAAGTGTTCAGTAAGCCTTCAGATCACTAACCCCTCAGAGTTAAATGTGTCGGTCAGGAAAATGTAGCAGCCCTGCAAGTGTTTTGTAGAGAAGGCAAGATGAAAGCCCATTCTCCTTGCTTAGCTGCTTGGATTCTTGAACATCCTGCTATTTGCAGTTGTCTTTTTCACTTAGTTGCACATTCAGGATTGTGGGTAGGGCAAGAGAAGAAGGACACTCATCAGTGAAAACATAACAGATCTACTGTAAAGTTCAGTAGCTCGTACAGCATTGACCAGACAGATGGGGTTTTCATGCTGAGTATTTGGCTTCTTCGATGCCTGTGTTGTGTTTGTTTAATGTTTGTTTTGGTATTGCTTTCATATAAGTCATTAACCTTTCCTTAAAACTTGTTTAAAGAATTCAGATTCACTTTTCTGTATATTTCTGCATATGCTTTAGTGTTGTACTTTTGAGCTTATGGTTACTGATTTCCTTATCATTAGTATCTGGGAATATGTTTGCACACTGAATATGGGTTTTTTCCTGCTATTTCAGCAGGATAAGAAAGGACCTAAACATCCCTGGGATTTCTCTTACTGCTTTTAGTGTCAGGACTATTTAAAAAGTGACAGCATCCTTCTGCACGTTATTACTTGTGTTTTTACTACTTCACCATTGTAATTGTTAGACAACAACTTTTTTTGTGTGTTTTTAACAAGAGAAGCACAAGACAATTTGTCACTACAGGTTCACATTGCACAATGAGCTTGGAGTCACCCTTTAGTTCTGATTTATAGAGTATTTCTTGTTGGCAAAGCTATTTTAACTGTACCTCTTAAAAAATTATTATAATAGAAAGTGAGATAGATAATAATAAAGTTAAAGCTGCTTTTTCTCAGCATCAGAAATGTTATTTTTAGGCTCTGTTATCTGATACCTATTACTGCAAATTTTTTATGCATCTGAGTATGCCCTTACATGTTTCTGGTTCACTGAAATTCTGACTTGAAAGCAGGTGCTCTAGCTGAGTGAAAAGTGCAATATTTATTTGTTCTTCACTTACAACATTTGCCAACTGTTGTTTTGTACTTAACAGGTCACTACGCAAGTCACTGCGCCAACAAAGACATATGAACTGCTTCATCGAATGAGTGGAAAAGGATTAGCAGCTCATTATCACTTCTCAAGACAGCCAGGCATTTTTGGTGATCATATGGTATCTGTGCAAGTGACAGTAACAAATACAACTGATCAGAAGATAGAGAATATTCACATTGAGGAGAAGAAATTACCTCCAGGCATGAAGATGCATGAGTTTAATCCAATAGGTAATCATATCTTTAAAAATGC
>VWZF01002924.1:0-40438 GCA_013396755.1 Sclerurus mexicanus
CTGTTGTTATCTCAACCCTTGGAGCCCCACACTGTGTGCCTAATAAGGATGTTGTCGTTTTTTTTAAATTGGGTGCTCCCCAATTTAGTGGTCCCACCAAGAGTCTCCAAATCACACTGCTGCTCACTTGCTCCCCTCCTCCTCTTCCTCTTCCCTCTGCAGTGGGGGTGTGGAAAAGTATTTGAGGCACAGAAGGTAAAGATCATGGGTTCTTGAGGTAAGAACAATTTACTAGGGACAGCAATGAGATAAAACCAACAGTAACAGCAACAATAGTAATGACAGAGGGTATAAGAAAAGAAACGTTATTGCTCACCATGAAACCCTTGAAAATAGGCAATGCCAAACTACTCCCTCTGCTATGCTATCCCTACTGCTCTCTCTGGCTCTGAACCAGGGCTACCCTGCTTCTCCTCCAGCTCACTTACTTAACTGGAAGGAACCCCTTTTCCTTGGAGGAGACTCTCTTCTAATTCCCCAACAATGATGTGAGGTCTTACAGAATAACCTCCAGGTCCTGGCCATGTGCCCTTCTGGCTACTGCAAAAATTAACTCTGTCTTGACTGGAACCAGCACAGTCACCCTTAATCCTTCAGCCTTCACCTCTCCAGGCTGAGCAATCCCAGTTCTCTCAGCTGTTCCTCATAGCAGATGTGCTTCATCTCTTTATTTTGGTGACCTCCTCTGGACTTGCTCCAACAGGTCCATGTCTTTCCTGTTCTGGGACCCCAGAGCTGGAGGCAGCACTGCCTCCAACAGGCACAGTTTCTCTGTTCCTTTATTTGAGCTTAAAGTCAAAGTAAATGGCAGTGGAGAGGAAATGTTTCCTTTATTTCAGTAAGAAGCTCCCCTTATTTGTTGCAGTTATTTTCATTCACCTTAGCAAGAGAAAGCTTGGTTTGCTGGCTCAAATCTCGTTGAGGCTAAGAAACGGGCACAATTTTACCCGTATCTCCAAACTTTGATGGTGGCTCAATGATACAAGAGCTTTCACAGGATTATTTTTATAGGTTTAATTTCCTGGTTTAGTTGGTGGCCCAGCTTCACAAGCTGGGTCAACACATGACAGCAAGGAACAGCAGCTGGAGCTCATGAAACCAGCAGCAACTCCCGAAGTCACTCGACTTTGAACTGTGTCCTGGGTTCAAGTAGAGTCAATGGGATCTTTTGTAGAACCAGGACCAAACTTCCTAATGAGCAAGAGCTGTTAGAAGAAGATGGATCCTCAACAAAGGAATTTGTAGCTGCCCACATCACAGAGGGCACTATCATAATTAGCTTTCTCACTGAATGTTTCAATAAGAATTTATACGCATAGTATGGTGAAATCCTGGTCCCTCGGAAGGCAGTGGTAAAGTTCTCACTGGATTCAAAAGGGCCAAAGTTTCATGCTGAAACTTGAGCTCAAGTCCTCTCTTGCCCCCAGCAGGAAAGTCTACAGCACAGGAACTTGGGAAATGTGATGTAATGTTACTATGATTTTACCAATGACACCTGTTAAAACCATTTCACAGNAATACAGCAAAGGCTTAGTTCAGATTTGTTTCCATATTTGCCCACTCTGGGCAGATCTGTTGTTATCTCAACCCTTGGAGCCCCACACTGTGTGCCTAATAAGGATGTTGTCGTTTTTTTTAAATTGGGTGCTCCCCAATTTAGTGGTCCCACCAAGAGTCTCCAAATCACACTGCTGCTCACTTGCTCCCCTCCTCCTCTTCCTCTTCCCTCTGCAGTGGGGGTGTGGAAAAGTATTTGAGGCACAGAAGGTAAAGATCATGGGTTCTTGAGGTAAGAACAATTTACTAGGGACAGCAATGAGATAAAACCAACAGTAACAGCAACAATAGTAATGACAGAGGGTATAAGAAAAGAAACGTTATTGCTCACCATGAAACCCTTGAAAATAGGCAATGCCAAACTACTCCCTCTGCTATGCTATCCCTACTGCTCTCTCTGGCTCTGAACCAGGGCTACCCTGCTTCTCCTCCAGCTCACTTACTTAACTGGAAGGAACCCCTTTTCCTTGGAGGAGACTCTCTTCTAATTCCCCAACAATGATGTGAGGTCTTACAGAATAACCTCCAGGTCCTGGCCATGTGCCCTTCTGGCTACTGCAAAAATTAACTCTGTCTTGACTGGAACCAGCACAGTCACCCTTAATCCTTCAGCCTTCACCTCTCCAGGCTGAGCAATCCCAGTTCTCTCAGCTGTTCCTCATAGCAGATGTGCTTCATCTCTTTATTTTGGTGACCTCCTCTGGACTTGCTCCAACAGGTCCATGTCTTTCCTGTTCTGGGACCCCAGAGCTGGAGGCAGCACTGCCTCCAACAGGCACAGTTTCTCTGTTCCTTTATTTGAGCTTAAAGTCAAAGTAAATGGCAGTGGAGAGGAAATGTTTCCTTTATTTCAGTAAGAAGCTCCCCTTATTTGTTGCAGTTATTTTCATTCACCTTAGCAAGAGAAAGCTTGGTTTGCTGGCTCAAATCTCGTTGAGGCTAAGAAACGGGCACAATTTTACCCGTATCTCCAAACTTTGATGGTGGCTCAATGATACAAGAGCTTTCACAGGATTATTTTTATAGGTTTAATTTCCTGGTTTAGTTGGTGGCCCAGCTTCACAAGCTGGGTCAACACATGACAGCAAGGAACAGCAGCTGGAGCTCATGAAACCAGCAGCAACTCCCGAAGTCACTCGACTTTGAACTGTGTCCTGGGTTCAAGTAGAGTCAATGGGATCTTTTGTAGAACCAGGACCAAACTTCCTAATGAGCAAGAGCTGTTAGAAGAAGATGGATCCTCAACAAAGGAATTTGTAGCTGCCCACATCACAGAGGGCACTATCATAATTAGCTTTCTCACTGAATGTTTCAATAAGAATTTATACGCATAGTATGGTGAAATCCTGGTCCCTCGGAAGGCAGTGGTAAAGTTCTCACTGGATTCAAAAGGGCCAAAGTTTCATGCTGAAACTTGAGCTCAAGTCCTCTCTTGCCCCCAGCAGGAAAGTCTACAGCACAGGAACTTGGGAAATGTGATGTAATGTTACTATGATTTTACCAATGACACCTGTTAAAACCATTTCACAGATGAAATAGGACACTTTGACTTATAACATCATCATCTTGCCCCATTGCCTGGATCATACGATTTATAAAGAGAAATGTTTCATCCAACTCTTCCCCAAAACAAGGTCAGTTCTACTAAATGTGATAGATATGCCTGACACAGTTTCTCCTATTTCAAGAGTAAATGGGTTCTCTGTGGTGTTCTTTCTTCAATGAATAGAGAACCAGATCATAGAATCATAAAATGGTTTGGGTTGGAAGGGAGATTAAAGATCATCCAGTTCCAACCCCTCTGCCATGGACAGGGACACTTTGCACTAGATCACATTGCTCAGCCCCATCCAACCTGGCCTTGAACACTGTCAGGGATGGAGCATCCACAACTTTTTTGAGCAACCTGTTCCAGTGCCTCAGTACCCTCACAGTAGAGAATTTCTTCCTAATTTCTAACCTAGATCTGCCCTCTTTCAGTTGAAGCCATTCCCCCTTGTCCTGTCACTACATGCCCTTGTAAAAAGTCCTTTTCTGGCTGTAAGTCTTCTCTGAGGTCTTCCCGAAGCCTTCTTGTCTCCAGAGTGAATGACCCCAGCCCTCTCAGCCTGTGTTCACAGCAGAGGCGCTCCAGCTCTCAGATCATCTTTGTGGCTCGCTTCTGGAGTCTCTCCAAAGGTCCACATCCTTCATATATTGGGGCCCCAGAGCAGTATGCAGGACTCCAGGTGCAGTTTCATGAGAGTGGAATAGAGGAGCAGAATCACCTCCCTCAACAATCGTCTTTTCCTTTTTGAAGTTGAATCACAAGCAGACACACTTTTCTGCTCACTTCTCCTCCCATACCATATGAACTGCACCTTTTTCCCAGGATATAGGTAGCTTATGAACAAATTTACTTGGACTGATAGTCATGTCTCTAGTCCAGCAATTTTCTCCAGGCCACAAGACCTTACTTGCTTTTGCAGTTACTGTCAGCAGGGTTCCCCACAGTCAGTTAAACCACAACCAAAACAAGCACTTCCACTAATTCTGGGGCAATTTTCCCATTAATTATCCCATCAAATCCCTCTTTTTTATTGCATACAGAGTTGTCTTTTCTTGTTACATTTCAGTACAATTTTAGTCTTTTCCACAACCCCCCCCCCCCCATTAATACTCATTCTCTTTCCCGTATCTTCTACCAGAAGAGGTTCCCTGGTGACCAGGATGAGAACTGCATTTCTTTGTGGCTAAAAAAAAAATCCTACAACAAAAAATTGACAGAGGAGAAGGTGCTCAATTTCAGCAGCCCATAAAGGCAAGCTAATCCAACAGAAATCCTACAATATCCCCACAGGGAAATATGAAATAAAATGACCTGGAAGGCTTGGTCATTTTCTTTATGCCTTTGGAGGAGCATTTGGATTCCTACTGATGGTGCATTCAAGGTCAGGCTGTCTATCTACTACCTCTTTTCTTCTCTACCATCTCCTAGGGAGTTAAAAACAGGACTGCCTGAGGATACGCTTCTTCAGTGGTCATGTTTTTTAGTGTGAACCATGCAGAATTCTGATTTTAATTTGGCACTGCTCACCAGATCACAGGGCAAGTTCAAGAGTTTCCTGACAAATATTTAGACGTAAATGCATTTCAAAGTCATATTATAAAAATGTCATTTGAGAAAGTTACTGTTCTAAAATTTGTAAAGTGCTTTAATGCTGTGTTGATACAGCAAAAACATCCTTTTAAAAGAGCTCACATTTCAGGCTGACAGACATGAAAATGTGACAGCTGGTGGGAGATGCTCCCCCTTTGTTCCCCCTCCCCCACGCAGTCCCTGAGATACCTGAGAAAGAGCCACACAGAGACCACCAGAGAGGGTGCAGAGAGAGAGTTTATTCACATGGTCAGGGGTATTTATAGATTTAACAACCAATAGGGAAGGGGTTAACTAAGGGCCAATAAGGGGACTTCACATAGCACTGCAAGAAAGAATTCCTGCATACGAAGGTGGGGAGATAAGAGTTATCTCAAGGGGTTTTGGGAAGAAGGGTGATTCAGGGAAAAAAGACAAGAACTCCATTTTACAACACAGCAAAAGCTTCAGTTTTTAAGGCATTTTGGCTGGCTTCTTCATTCTCTTCACAAACCCTTTTCTGGCATGACTTCTTCCATTAGGTCCACTACCACATCTCATCCTTTTTTATTTTCTAAAACCGGATATGCTTTTATTGATTTGAAACTTTTGGCACAACTGAACAGATTGTGCCAGGTTTAGCCAAATGTTTTGTCTGGATAGCATTACCCAATTTGGAATTGGAGGGGGAGATGTGGCAGGGACTTTTGATACTGAGCTTTTCTGATCTGTTGGTTTTATGCTGCACACAAGAAGCAGGATTATCCTGAAGATGCTGTTGATGGGAGATTGCTTCCGGCTGCTGGTGCTGAATCTGCTGGTGCTGGATCTGGGAGGGGAATCCTCCTGGTGGATCTTCACTAGTCTGGACGGCACCCATCGTGGACCTGCTCCTGTGGAAACACAAGCGTGGCCCCTTCCCCACACAATTAGAGGGACAGGACCCAGCCATTCTCCTGTCAGGAGATGTGCATACTTACAAATTAAAGCTCTCCCTTCATCTAAAAACAATGATACTTGGACTATGGTTAGCACCATTCGCATAATGTCTTTTAAATCCATTGGAGTTAACACAAATGCTGTTGGAGAAACAAACGGATTAGTAAGAGAAAAATTATATTTTACATTATTTGGCAAGTTTGAAAATGGATTATTAGGAGAGTCTCTGCTAAAAAGTTGAGGTTCTGAGAAGTTTGGCTGGTTCTTAAGTTTCTGTGTGTTTAAAGGCATGCAGTCTGGCTTTGCAGAGTTCCAAAGTGCAGGAGGTATCAGTGTAGTGTGGGTGGAGTTGGGCATTGTTTGGCTTTGGGCACCGATGTCTGGGTGGTTTGTCTCTCCAGGTGCTATGCAGTTGGAGGGGTGCTGGAGCTCTCCTCGCTGCTTTCGCTTGGCTCAGAGCTACGTGTGATGTTTTGAGCTCGATCTGCAAAGCTGCTACTTCCTGGTTCTGTGCCTTCTGGCCGTGTGTTGTTTCCAGGGAGCCCCCGCCTCCCCATGGCACGCTGGGCATGGAGCTGTTTCCCCAGGCGCTGCTTTTGTCTGTCATCACGTGGTGTGGGGGGGGCTCATTCCAGGCATTCTTCCCGCTGGGTGCAGTGCTGCATGGGTCTGGCCAGGGTGGCCCCAGCCGCAACATTGGGGGCGGCCCCGCCCTGAACTGCTTCCGTGCTGCAGGCTCGCTGAGTGTGCACAGTGGCAGGCTGCTACCAAAAAGTCAGCGGCAGCGGCGGAGGGGACTCACGGGAAAGCGGTTTCGGCGTCACGGAGTGGAACGGGGGCTCAGTCGCACTGGTGCTGTCGGGGTGTGAGGGGGTCTCATGCAAACTGGTGGATGCCCGCAGGTGGAACCTGACGGAGACGTGTGCGGGGGCCGGCAGGGAGGGGGGGTGAACACCCCCCATTGTTTCCAGCCGCATGGGGCAAGGAGGGACCCCTACGCAAACAAAACTTTGGTTTTGGTTACAGTTTTCTGTGGGATTCAAAGGCGAATCAGGTCTCCCTGCTGCTGAATTTACAAACACTTTTAAATTGTCTTTTCTTTCTTGAGTTTCCAATATAGCAAGGATGTGTGCCTGAAACAGAGCAAGGCCCCGAAAAGGTTAACTCCTGTTTAGGTTAACTCAGAATGAGGATCTTGCTCTCAACCCGAAAGAATGCACACACAGCAATGAAAAGAACAGAAAGTAAAGGACTAGCAGATAGGAAGAACACAAAAAGTACCAAAAAGAACATAAATTACTAGTGTAATAGATAAGAAGCGAAAGTAAGAGCTTCATTCCAAAATTGTCTGGCAACACCCCCGTGGAGTCAGCCAAATCAAGAAAGGTAAAAAGTTCAGGCCTGAGGAAGACTTCTTACTTCATCCAGAGACCCCCAGAAGACCCTGAAACATCTCCCCAAAAGAGGACTCCACCCAGACTCCACCCCGAATCCACCTCTTATGAATATTATAATTACATGTTGCAATCATATGAAGATGTTGTAACCTCTCCAGAAAACTGTATAAATTACCTAGCTTTGTGCTAACAACTCGGAACTCTTTGTCCAGCGCGAGCTGGGGGTTCCCCAACGTTGCAATAAATACCTTTGCTGTTTAAAGGCTTAAAACTCTGTCTCTAAACAGTTTCATTAGGCCTTTTTGGGCTTCATGCCCATGCCAAGGTAGCAAGAATCGCTGCTTCATTATTTGCTTTTGCGGCAAGACATATTTTCTTTCCCAGGATTTCCCAGTCCTTAGCAGTAAGGCAAAAAGGAATTTTATAGTCATTCTTTGCTATAAACTTGGAAAGGCATTTCAGAGCAGTTTTATCAGGTGGTTTACCATTGTTAACTAATATGTTTTTTAAGCTGTGGTAATTCTCTTTTTCTGTCTTGGAGAGGAAAGCTCCCATTTTAAAATAAAATTAATTATTTAAAGGTGTTTGGAGAATTCCCGAAGTTGCTATCCACCTATGCCTGCAAGATGGGCTCACGGGTGTCCAACAGTTGCTTCCATGAGGAATGAATGGTGCTGTGACGTATGCTGAACTGCGGACACTCCGGAACACACTGAACTTCGGGGCTGTCGCTGGAACGCAGGGTCTCCAGGCCATACCCTGCATCTGAATTCCTGATGAATTAAATGACCTCCTTTTCACGGAAGAGATCAGTCAATTTCCTCTCACCGGGGCACCATTTGCAACAGCTGATGGGAGATGCTCCTCCTTTGTTCCCCCTCCCCCACGCAGTCCCCGAGATGCCTGAGAAAGAGCCACACAGAGACCACCAGAGAGGGTGCAGAGAGAGAGTTTATTCACATGGTCAGGGGTGTTTATAGGTTTAACAACCAATGGGGAAAGGGTTAACTAAGGGCCAATAAGGGGACTTCACATAGCACTGCAAGAAAGAATTCCTGCATATTAAGGTAGGGAGATAAGAGTTCTCTCAAGGGGTTTTGGGAAGGAGAAGGGTGATTCAGGGAAAAAAGACAAGAACTCCATTTTACAACACAGCAAAAGCTTCAGTTTTTAAGGCATTTTGGCTGGCTTCTTCATTCTCTTCACAAACCCTTTTCTGGCATGACTTCTTCCATTAGGTCCGCTACCACACGAAAACACTATTTGTTTTAGCTTGCTCAGCTTTTCAAAACCAGTCAGCATCTGGGCTCTATTAACCACAACGTGCGTGCCTTTTAAGCAACAACAATTTAAGAATATTTCCTTTTCAAACCCCTTCAGCATTTTGCAATATGCATAATATTTAACAATTCTGCTTTGCACTGCAGCCTTTGAAGTTTAAAAATTAGTTACTGGTAAAACATTGCACATTTTCTTGCACTCTTTTAGTCACAAGGATTAATGACTAGAATTTATGCCTATGGTCAAGAAGGGTAAGTCACTGTGTCACAATAATTAGCAATCTTTTCTACAACAATTTTCAATCTTTATGTAATGCACATGGTGTGACACATCATGTGTGTGTAGGAAAGAGCTCATTTGCCACTTGCAATAGTCACTTCTGGGCTAAAGTACTGTACTATAAAGTGCAGTTTATGGCAAGCAAAGAGCTTGTCCCTCTTCAGTTCAAACTTTGTGAGGAATAGTCATATTTATATTTCTTATTTATGTTTCATATTTATAGCCATGATTATATGTATATATTTTTATATTCATATACAAATTAATCTGCAGTTCAGCAAAGACACTAAGCACCTCAAGAAAATGGCTATGGATCGTCAACCATACTTCTCCAGGGGTGTTATTTTTATGAGGTGTTAGTCAAGTTCTCAAAATATGCTAGAAAAGCAAGCTGAGTTCCTCAGAGCAGAAAAGATTGCCCTCTAATGGTTAATCTTTAGGTTTAATGTCTGTTTATGAAGTGTTCCTCTGTTAAGCAATTTGTAAGATAAGGCCACACAAATGCAATATTTGGAACAATTTATCATTTCAAGGAACACTCAAATCTCATTTACCCTCTTAATTGATTTATAGGTAGTTATTAAAAATAAAGATGGAGTCATATTCTTGCTAACTTTTTCATTAAACTACCATCACCCAGGATTTGTCAGATAAAAAGCAATGCCTCTGACAATTCAGAACTATTACTCTATTTGACAAATTTTACAATTCGCTATGGGAAACATGTTTCCAGGTCTGAAAGAGTAGCGTGAAAGACATGGTTTTCAATTTATTTCAGAATCATAAAAGTTATTGTGCATGCCCTAGAGCCCACTACCACTCCTGCATGAGTAAACTTCAAGTACAAAATTATTACCTTTTAAAAAAAATATGTCTTTAAATCAACTAATCATAATGTAGTTAGTAGTTTTAATTACTCTTTGCTCACTTCTCAACTAATGAAATCAAGAATATCAACAGTCTGTCATTTTTCACCAGGCCTTGCCAGTAATTTAGTTAGTGAATTTCTGGTTTATTAGAAACATGGTGATCTTTGCACCAAAGCTATAGGACTTGGAGAGAATGACTGAAGTGGAAACAGAGTGCCCAATTCTGCCTAGCCTGCTGAAAGCAGCACTCATTTCAGGGTATGCTGTAGCCACCATGCCACCACAAAAGATACTTGAAATACAAGCAGAGGACAGCAAAAAGCCCAACACACATTCACCCCAGCTGTTAGCTAAAGTGTGTCCCATTGATGTCATTTCCTGTTAGAGCAGAGATGCATGTGGGTCCTTAAGCTTGCACTGACTCTATATAGAAAGGTTTCCATGGCTTATGGCCTGTAATTCATTCTTCATGTGATGAAAGGATGGAAGAGGCAATTATATGTGGCTGAAGTCTCATTTACCACTTTTCCATCTTCAGTAGTTCTTTGAATAATTTCCTTACAGTGTAAATTTTGATAAAGACTCTTCCAGTGCAGCTGGCAACTAAATGTAGATAAGCGACAAAGAAAAATACTAAGAAAGCCAGAGACAGTCCCAAAATATATTTATTAAAATAGTAGTGCCTGCTATAAAGATATTATTGAAAGATCATAATATTCCATTTTGGAATAATTAGATTATATTTTCTCAAGAAAAAATAGTGATTAGAGTGAGGCTATCCAATCATTCCTTATCCTTCCTTTTTCTACCTCCTCCCCAGTAAAAACCACAAAAACCATATTTGGTCACATGGATCTTTGAATAAAAGACAGGGAATTGTGTCTGAATAGCCCTGACTCATAAAGCTCCTTCCAATGCCTTTTTCAGTGTCAGAGCTTTGCACTTAGTGCAACTTGTACTTATTTTTTTCCTTGTTACAATTGTGAAAAATCTAATACCTTTACAACAATCTGAAAAGAGCTTACACAGAATAAAATCCCCACTTATTCTTGGCATATTAAGAAATATTTTCTTTGAACAATACATTTAAAATGCTATTTTCTCCAAACACTTTTTTTAAGATAAGCAAAGCTCTAAGTGTTGAAAGAAACTATGATTTAGAGTCTTACCTTCATTTGTGGTTTAAGAATCTTGGCACTTTAAAAGCAAGAAACAGTTAGGATATGTGTGGCCTAGGGTATACTGTGACAGTAAATCATGAATTCAGTATATCAAAAGGTGTTCCAGTCACCAAGTTAAAAAAAAAAACAACAATAGGAGCTACAGACCAAATTCACTTAAAGATAAGAGACAAAAATTCTTGCAGAGCATTGTATATAGCAGTTGTTTAGTCATTGCTCCCACTTTGTGTACTACCCCTGAGCTGGAGTTATAGAACCATAGAATTATGGAATGGTTTGGGTCAGAAAGGACCTTTAAAGGTCATCTAGCCCAAACCCCTTGCTATGGGCAGGATACCTTCCACAATGACCAGGTTGTTCAAAGCCCCATCCAACCTGGCCTTGTACACTTCCAGGGATGGGGTATCCACAACTTCTCTGGGCAACCTGTGCCAGGGTCTCACCACCCTCATCATAAAAAGCCCAATCTAAATCTAAACTCTTTTAGTTTAAGACCATTCTTCTTTATCCTGTCACTGCAGGCTCTGATAATTAGCCTCTGTACACCTTTCTTCTAAGCCCCCATTAAGAATTAAAAGGCCATAGTAAGGTCATGCTAGAACTTTCTCTTCTCCAGGCTGACCAACCTCACCTCTTGTGGTGGTTAGAGTTAGAGTGAATGGCTGAGTGGGGCTGACTCTGACATTTCAGGTTTAGGTACCTGTTGCTTTGACTCTGTGCACCCCAGAGACTACAGCAGACCCCCTGGCATACATGGGAGAACTAAAGAGTGTTTCTGAGGAAAGTGGGTTAAACCAAGAGCTGATTGCAGTTGATGCTGGCTTTACCTGTCTAAGCCCACTGTTGGGTGGAAAGGTTTGCAGGTTTGCTGAACAAAAATGAAAAGCAAAGAAAAAGAAGAGAGGAGAGGTCAGCCCGGGGAGGGGGGGAAGGGAGGAAGAGAGGAAAAGAAGGTAACTGAAAGAAAGCAGGAAGGTTCAGAAAGTGAAGAAGTCCAGGTGCATACCAGGCTCTACTGCCCACCTTTCCCATCTCTCAACACTGCTTTCAGTTAGCCCAATTTGCTGACAAGGGGCAATGAGGAATGGTGCTGTGCAAGGTTTGGAAAGAACTCCATGGCAACTTGTGGAATAATATAGGGTTAAAAGTTAAAGGAGAATGAGAATTACAAAGGAGACTCACTTGCCATTTCGCAGCTGGAAGACGGTCATGGTGCCCTATGCAAGTTCCCCAAAACACCAATAAGCACCTGTTATGGGGGATGCACCTGAGAGGGGAGTGACATGAAGGCACTACGGCCTCCCTCCACAAACATCCTACAGGAAGGGCAACATGGTGACACTTTGTAGTTCAAAGACTGTGCCATATCTGTCCACCAAGGAAGACAGACACCAAGGACAACTACCCAATTAAGTACTCATGACTAGATTCACTCAAGCTCCACTTAAACTTAAAGATATAGTATAAAAGTAAGTTAGAAATGGAGAAAAGACAGAAAGATTTCTACCGAAACTGCTGAGATGGGCTGATGGGTTGAACCTTTCTTCCTTCTCCCCAAAACTATTGGGTGAGATACTTATTCTGTGTGCACTAACTGTTGATTTTAAGGACTAGATCTTGCATTTTGCTCCATAATATCTTGATATATTGTTTTGTATTAGAGTCTGTGCTTGTGTTTGCTTTATAGTATTATTAGATTGCTTTAAATATGTTTTTGCAGTCAGACCCTATCACTGATGACCATGAACCTTATTAACTTGTCACAACTTGTATTAATAAAGATTATTCCGTAAACTGTTAGAGTGAGTCCTTTATATGGTGCTAAGAGTTTGCTGATGACACAATAACACGTGGAAAGACCCACTAAGGGGTCTTCCCTAATGCTTTTATGTGGCAGCCTGTGATAAGGACAACTGAATTACCCCCGATCTTGTGAATCTGTTCAGTGAAGACTCACCCTAAGGGGTACCTGACCGAATGGGTTGGACATACATGGTTTCATTTTCCCTCGGGCACTAGCAGACAAACAAATCTCTGTGGGTCAAGAAAATCTCCCCTCTCTAAGGGTTGGGCAAATTCCTGCCCCCCTTTCATATGACACAGCTCCACAGGGGCTCCACACATGCCCTACTGTGCAGCACAGGGACATCGTGCATCTCTACACGTGCACAGGGCTCTGTGGGCATTGCCCACAGGGATCAGGCACTGGAGCCAGCCTGTTGCCAGTGCCAGCACAAGCTCTTCTGGCTATGAGGAATTCCTTGCCAATTGTTTTCCCCAATGAAAGGGGAACTGAACTCTGCCTCCTCCTGCTTTTATGGTTTTCTCAGAGCTATCTGACTCTGTCATTGCAGGTGCTGATTCATGTTCAGTGGCTGAAGTGTTGTGACTCCTGGCCCCCCCCCAACTGATGTCCAAATTTAAATTATCTTTTCTCTCTTCTGACTATGTTGCCATAGGATATTCTAGAGTGAGAAGCTATTGCTTGGAGATGAATCCTAGAAGTGGATTGAGTTTGGGATCATTCCTTGCCCCAGAATCCTTTCCAGCGAGCATCAGGACTGAGTTCAGAGACTTCAGAAGTCAAACGTAAGAACAGAATCCCACAAAACAGCTGAGATTGTGAGGAATCTGTGGAAATCTGGTGTAACTCCCCTGCTCAAGCAGGCTCTCCTAGGGCAAGTTTGAATTCATTTGCAAATGAGGTTAACTCATGTCCTCAGCTCCTGCACAGAAAATGGATCACATCCCTGGACTGCAAAGCAATGTGACCCCTAGAAAAAAGTTTGTTTGGGTCCAGATGGCGCAGGAGCATTTGATTGAAATTCAGCCCTTGCCATTGGGAAGGAAACATGCCATGCAAAGACACACTAGGGTATATGAGACATTGACTAAAGGATACGTCAGGAGACTAATGGGAGGCCCCCAGCTCTTGGAGTGGTGTCTGGAGGATGGGCAGGTCAAAGGACACTAATGGGAGCCCTGCAGGGCCTCATCCATTGGACCAATGTGCACCTTCCCTTGTTACACCAAGTATCTCAGGGTCTGGAAAAGAGATGCTTTGAAGAGTTTCTGGTCCATTTCTGGAGAAAAATTTCTCCCTGCCTCTCTTCCGAGGCCTTTCGCTGTGCTGCTGCCCTTCCTAAGGACAGCCCTGCCAGGTGGATCTTCTAAGCATGGCAGGACAGTAAAGGCAGCAGCCACGACAGTCAGCACTGTGGAAAACTGGCATCTCAGAGAGCCTCACAGACTCTCCAGTCCCCAGCCTGGCCCAGTGGGTGAGTGTGGCACACAGATAACACAAAAATGCAATAAATAATGTTTCTTCATTGTTTCTGCCTGTCAAAACTTTCTACCAAAAAATTCTCTGTCGGTTTTTCTGCCAGAAGTTCTCACAAGAGCTTCGTTCTGGAGTCTTCCTGCCAAAAGATCCTGCTATTGTAATCTCTTCAAAACATCTAAATAGGGCTATCTGCCAAAAACCACATACAAACCTCTTCTGAACACTATAAAAAGTTGAAGCAAAACTTTGGAAAATCAGGGAGTGAGAAAAGAGAGAAAGAACTGGTTACTGTAACCAAATATCACTCCCTACCTTCCCCTCACCCTTTTCTTCTATGCCACTATCTGCTGCCTACCTGCCACCAGAGACTGAAACTCTGCCAGCCTGGAGAGAACTGAAACCCACCATGCCACATGCATGAGTTATATCTTATCTTTCTACCCTTACCATATTTTTTGAAGGACAAAGGTACTGCTAGATCAGGACCCTGCATGGTCGGCAGATGCAACTCTTTGTGAGTGACAAAACCCACATCCTGTCTGCATTGCAGATAATTAAAGCTGCTAAAACCCCCTGCTGCTAGAAGAGATAACATCAAAAAAGCAGCAGAGACAGAGGGAAAAAAAAGGCAGAAGCTTCTTCTCTCTCCCCACACCAACTTGGCAAAAGGTAGTTTTGGTGGTAGCTTTTCTTTGCTTCTAAAAGTAATCTTAGCTTTTTCCAACCTTTTCTAATTTCTTCTCTTTATGTCTCTTAGCGATCAATAAAAACAGGTTTTGGTATCAACAGATAACTTGTGTGAGTTTTAATTTTGCTCAGGGAAAATACTCAAATCTGAAGTTCTTTCTGCAATATTTAAGCAGATTGTAACAGTGAGACAGTGCCCACAAAAGTGGCTTAATATCCCTTTTACCAAAGTGCTGAATTTCCCACAGAGCATCACCCATTGTGCTGGTTTTGCCTGGGATTAAGTTAATTTTCTTCACAGTAGCTTGTATGGGGCTACTTTTTTTGATTTGGGATGAAAATTGTGTTGAAAATCTAGAGATGTTTTTGTTATTGCTGAGCAGGGGTAACACAGCATCAGGGGACTTTTCTGCTTCTCATGCTGATCCTGCAGTGAGGAGGCTGGGGGTACATAAAGAGTACGGAAGGGGGCACAGCTGGGACAGCTAACCCAACTGACCCAAGGCATCATGCTTAACATATAAAAACAGGGCAAGAAGGAGAAAGGGGGGGACGTTTGGAGTGATGACACTGATTTTCTCAAGTCACCATTACCTGTGATGGACCCTGCTTTCCTGGACATGGCTGAACACTTGTCACATGGGAAGTGGTGAATGAATTCCATTTTTTGCTTTGCTTGTGTGCAGGACTTTTGCTTTCCCTACTAAACTGTCTTTACCCCAACTCATGTTTTTTCTCACTTTTACTCTTGCAATTCTCTCTCCTATCCCACTAGTGGAACAATAAGTGAATGGCTGAGTGGGGCTGAGTTGCCAGTTTTGGCTCTATCAAACTTGTCAGAGTGTAATAGGGCAAAAGATACTCTTCAAATATTTCTGTTTTCTTGCTTTTCCCCTGGAAATGGCTGTTTTTAACTCCTAATGGTTTCTCTTTTAATCCAGCAGCGCCAGCAGCTGAACCAGACACATGACATGATTGTGGATCCTTTCCTTGCCATAGGGAGGTCTAATACGCAGCTTGTCCCTGGATGTGTTGGCAGGACAGGACAGGACTCCTTGCTGGTGTTTCTATTTAGGGGGAAAAAAAAGAAGAGAGAGAAGAGGAAAAGAAAAAAGAAAAGAGAGGAAAGGACAGGAAAGGAAAGGAGAAAAGAAAAGAAAAGAAAAGAAAAGAAAAGAAAAGAAAAGAAAAGAAAAGAAAAGAAAAGAGAGAAAAGCAAAGAAGAAAAGAGAAAAAGAGAAAAAAGAAAAGGAAAGGAAAGGAGAAAAGAAGAAATGGGAAGAAAAGTTAAAGCAAGAAGACAGCCAAGTTACACCTGGACCTCCAAAAAAATATCCATCTATCTTACCTAAATGGCATAACCTGTCTTTTTTGAGGTAGCAGTCAGTGCAATTATCAGGGAACGTAAGACTTCCAGTCTATATTGTTACTAGATACAGCACTATATGGGAATGCAATTAGAACAGCTAGAGCTAATTATTTCAGTTTGTGCTATTTCAGCATCCCTCTGCTTTGCAAGGCCCTTTGCAAAGTGGAAAGCATGGTCTTTAAATGCTCTGGCTACTGCTTCAGTTTCAAGTGTGACTCAAAACACAGGTTTAGCTGATATATTAGTGATGGTTTGAAGTCCTTGCTTCTGACAGACGGTCTTTTTCCTAACAGCCCTCTGGAGACAGGCACTCTGGCAAGGCAATTCATCTCTATCCACTCTACCTGCTGATCCATCAGAGCCACATCTGGACACATGCGAGGGCCTCATCATACGGAGCTGGCATCAAAATGCTCAGATTCTTTAACTCTGTTGAACAGTCTGGCAGGTTTCTGCACTCACTGCACCAGTTTTGCATAACAATTAATTGCCAAGCATGTGCTAGAGGATTGTTTTTCATAGTTTCCTTAATTTAAAATTAAAAAAAGTTCCTTTTCATCTGAATGACCTCATCAGTAATTTCCAGCACCAATTTCCAGGTGGTTTCAGCTGTGCCCATTGCATGACCGTCAAGGGCAGGGGCAACCCCCGGGCCTCATGGGCATGGGGACTTTCTTGGGGCCAGCACCCCAAAAGCTGTCTTCTGAATAGCAGGCCTTGCTTTAGAAGAGCAGCAAGCCTTTCTTTTATATGAGGAATGAAGATGGGTCTCTTCTGTAAGGAGTAGTTGAGGGAGCTGGGAGTGTTCAGCCTGGAGAAAAGGGGTCTGAGTGGGACCTTCTTGTTCTCTACAACTACCTGAAAGACAAATGTAGACAGGTGGATATTGGTCTCTTCTCCCAGATAACAAGCAATAGAACAAAAGGAAACAACTTCAAGTAGTGTCAGGGAGAAGTTTAAATTGAATATTAATAAAAATTTCTTCACAGAAAAGGTTGCCAAGAATTGAAATAGGCTGCCCAGGAAAGTAGTTGATTCAACATCCATGGAGATATCTAAAAGGCCTGTAGGTGTGGTGCTTAGGGACATAGTTTAGAGGCGAATGTGGCAGTGTTAGGTTAAAGGTTAGACTCCATGAAATTAAAGGTTTTTTCCAACCTAAGTGGTTCTAGGATTCCTAATGTGTGCATATCTCTAGATATCTGTTATTCACAGAAAACTAGGAATATAAAATATTAGTTTTTTCCAGCAGTTTTGTTCACACTTGCAGAGTTAAGTTCCTGGCTTTCCAATCACCAGCCACAGAGCTCTATTAAACAAGGAGGCTACTGTGGTTTAAGGATTTGGTGAAGAAGATGACAAAGAGAGAGGAAAAAAAAAATCCCAGACGTACAAACCTACCACAATAGGCTGTCAAAAATACTCATCCGCAGCTGCAGTGTGAAAACTGGGCAGGTTGACTGTCTCAGTTTAAAATGAAACCAAGATGTCTATCAAGGAAAGTGAGGAATCCTTCTGGATTAGGAAGGGGGCCTCCCTCTCCTCAAGCCACCACAACCTTTGAATTAAGAGAATTTAATCAGAAAAATGTAGAAAAGAGGGTAATAGTTCTTTATTACAAGTATATATATGTATAACCAAAACCAGAACAGAACAAACAGCAACACCATAACCAAAACTTTCAAACAAATCAAGTCCTATCTCTGCCCTTTTGGTGCAGTTGTATTTACAACAGTGGCAGCTTGGGAGGCAGCAGCTGCCGGGACTCACCCACAGTCACCAAGGAGCACT
Source organism: Sclerurus mexicanus (assembly GCA_013396755.1). Lineage (NCBI taxonomy): Eukaryota > Metazoa > Chordata > Aves > Passeriformes > Furnariidae > Sclerurus > Sclerurus mexicanus. Next base: position 17,752 of record VWZF01002924.1, read on the forward strand.
GCTGGGCTCCGTGAGGCAAAGACACGGGCAGAGATGCCATTCTGGAGCTCATGTGGGAATGGCAGACACAGGGACGGGCTGGAACTTTTCCCGTGGACAGTGCAAGGACCCTCTCACCATTTTTTCCTGAAAGCGTTGCGTGGAGGGGTAACTCCTCTGCAGATGGCGCCAGCCGCTTGATGAGTCCATAGCAAATCCAGGCAGTGGTGATTGTCCTCTCAGAAGAATGGCACAGGACGTGTGGAGTTGGGAAGGCGAGCTAGTGCTGCCATCAGCCCAGCAAGTGGCAGCTGGGCACCCAAGCAGATGAACAAAAAAGGTGTAGCGCACCAGCAAAAAAGTGAGCACTGAGAAACCTCTCTCTGACCACGTCCCAAACCCCAAACCCAAACCGGGGAAAGAGGGAATTCCTCCCCCTCAAAAAAGAAAACACCTCCCTCAATCGTCTCCCCAGCCATCACATTGGAATGCAAAGCTATTAGCTATCCTTTTGTTTAGGTTTTAGACCACTGCCTCTGTGAACAGGTAGTGAGAGAGCTGGGCTTCAACAAGCCATCTCATTCTGGCTCCCAAGCCCCAAACTGCTGTGTTGGCAAGGGACAAAAAAAAAAAAAAAAAGAGAAAAAAAATCCCCCCCAAAACTCCATGAAAGATTTTGAAACTATAACATTGATCCACAAAAGCTCTCTTGATACCTAGAAATAGTAACACATAAAATATTCAGGGAAAAATGTTTTTTCTGTGTTTCACCCAGACCTGGGTAGGATAACTGTAAATGGCATATGTAAATGGCAGGTGAGATGTGGCTGAGCACCTCTTACCCTTTCTCCTGACAAGAGGCCAAATTGCCAGCCTCCATGGCTTACTTTACCTTCCCACAGACTTGCTATAAAATAAAGAGGTGACATGATTCCCTCAAACAAACAAATGGATACATTTCACAATCCTTCTGCAAGAATCCACACAGCAAGCAGAGAAGAGAAAGAAGGGCTGAAGCAATCTTAAGCTACTTATGTAATTTTGAGCTATTCCAGAATTGGGGATAGACCTTGTATAAATCAAAAGAGTGGTAAGAACACCTGTATTACAGGTCAGTTCCTTTTTATTGACATTAAAGAGGAAAATAAAGGTCATTCTATACCAATGGAATAGGGAAAATACTGTTTTTATATTAGCAATTTGTGTAAACATGCATTTAATCTATATTCATACTATTTCCAGTATGAAATTTGAAATGAAAATATACATGCTTGATCTTCTTCCTGCATATAACCCTTTTATCAACTCATCAAAAAGTTTAATAGGTATCTTTACTTCCAGATAACTTAAACAAAAGTAGATGTAAAGGGGAAACAGCAGTGAAGCTCAACTCTTTGTAATGGAAGAGCCATCTAGGTAAAAAAACCTGGCCAAGCCTTCCAAGTTTTCAGAAGCATATAAAAAGGGAAACTTTAAACATTTGTCCTCATGGTTACAACATCATATGACTCCTACACAACGTGGATGTGATAGTCTGCACCAATCTGGCGATATCCCTTTAATGCTAGTAAATTCTGCATTAGTAGTTCAATGCTATTTGTTTAAAGGGAAGATGCCCAAATGACTATCTGCCTGAAAGATATGTAAGAAGATATTCTTAAAGAAAGAACTCAAATTACAACAGAGGAAATCAGCTGACACCAGTAACTGCAAGTAATCTTTTGCTCTTTTCCTTATATTTACTGTACTGTATAACTGAGTTGCTTATTTATCACTGATGAGAACCACAGACAAAATGTACACTGTTTTTAACCACTTGCTGCATATTTTTACTTTGTATCTTTGCCAGGTTTTCACCAACAAAGAGAGCAGTTTGTCTTTCTATGCAAGCTGAAAGAACAGTTGAAAGACTGCATTTATAAACGTCCAGATTTAAAAATAATTAACCCCATGTTATAGTTTCAGAGTCTCATTGGAATTCTTTCCAGAGTTTGGAGCTAACACAGGAAATAATGAATATTCATTATTCTGAGGTGATGGCTGAGTAGAGACCCTTTTGTTTTTTTCTCCCTACTGTCCAGGGGGTGGGCATTGTGGCTTTTGGGAGAGCACTTCTTCATCTTTTTTTTTTTTTTTTGGCTCTGCCTCACCCTTTCCCCCTGACCCCTCGAGTGCGGGGGGATTTGGGGGAGGGATTTTTACTTTTTTGTCTTGCTTTTTCCACACCAGTTGAGGGGACAGGGGCCAACTCCGATATGGAAGGTGCTGCCATTTCTGCCCTCCGGTCTGGGATCAACATCTCTTCTGTCGAGCAGAGGACGGGAGATCGGGGGTTGTGCCTGCCTGTGCCTCCCTCCTGCCTGCTCCTGCCTGCCTGTGCCTCTCTCTAACCCGGCTGTTTGCCTCTGGGGTTGGGCTCACTGTGGGAGCTACCACGAGGAAGAGCATATGCCTGTTTCTGCATCGTCTCTCTCTGCCCATTGATCCTGCAGGAACTGACATGAGGCTGCTGTGTCAGCCATTGGTAACTATAATCGTTCTCTGATCAGCGATGGCGAGAGAGGGGCCACCTGCCAGAGGGCCCGCAGCTAGCCGAGGCATGACATCGCCACCTGCTGTCCGTATATATAATTGCACCCTTTAGGGTAGCAGAAAATTGACTTTTTTTTCTCTTCTTCGTTCAAGGGGTTTATTACAAACTGTTTGTTTGGTACTTTTCTGGACCTATATAGATGTATTGTGGTTAAAAACTGTTATCCTTTTCCTATATATTTTTCTAATTAAAGTTTTGTTCTAAATTTCAAGGAGAGGGGCTATTTCTATTTTTTTTTTTCTGGCTTTCTTGGGGGAAGAAGGCCTTTCCTTTTCTCTCTCTCAGCCAACATAGGTTTCTTAGTTCTCCTCTGAACTAAGACACTCCAGAGTTCTCCAGTATCTTTTATCCAAAACCTTTAAATAATATTCTGTAAGTCACTAATTTATGAATTAACTGATCAATATCACATGAAGGACTGGAGACATTTAAAAATAAACATATTCTCTGCTGGAATTGAATAATCTCTATTTCTACTGATTAAAATACTTCTGCAAATGTTTCCTCATATACAGAGCACAGCAACAACCCCATAGTGGATGGTAGCAGTAGGACAGTTCAAGGCAAAAGGAGTGCAAATTCTAGGTAAAGCTACATGAAGAATTTAGGTGGCAGAAATGAACTACCAACTGGAAATTGTTCAGGACAAGGGAATTAACACTTAATCTCCATGAAGACTGACAAGGAATCTGCCCTGTGCTCACACACCTGGGACTTCAGGCAATATAAAAAATCACTGTTGTTTCATGGATTCTCGCAGCGAGAAGGATTCATTGGCATCAATATGGTGTAAAATCGCATTCCAATTTATTTTACTTTGAACACACATTATATAGACAGCATGCGCATGCATAATTAACATAATTGGCTAAGACACTAAGCACCTCTATTCGTATGCAGCTAGCTGTATTCTGCTCTGTTTACATTCTTTTCCTTGTTACAGTTTCCTTGTTGGGGGGGGGGGGGGCCACCACCTCAGCCGCGCCTCTCAACAACCTCGCATCTTTCCCATTAACCCTTTTTTAACCAGAATACAGCAGAACGGGTGCAACACACTGTCCACAGCTTGCTATGCTTTGATGTAGCAAAGGAAACATTAGCATCTGATAGGACAAGAAGAAATAGTCTCAAGTTGCATTAGGGCAGGTTTAGATTGGATATGAGGAAAAATTTCCTCACTGAAAAGGTTAGCAAGCACTGGAACAGGCTGCCCATGGAAGCAGTGGAATCGCTGGCCCTGGAAGTGTTCAAAAAATATGCAGATGTGGCACTTGGGGATATGATTTAGCAGTGGACCCAGCAGTGGTAGGTTAACAATTGGACTTGATGATCTTAGAGGTCTTTTCCAACCTTAATGATTCTCTGATTCTGATTCACAGTCCACTCTTTTTCTCACAATGGATGCCCCATGGAGGCAATTTCTCTTTCAAAAAGATACCCACTCTAGCACTTCCAGAGAGATCCTTCAGATTTGCATCATAAATCTGACTGTAGGCCAGAGCAGAAGTGCACATGAAAAACATAGAATCACTCTCTTCCAATGCTGACAGATGATTTATGCTGAATCGAAGAACTGATTTAACTTTTAACCTTTACGGGGTCTTTGATAAAAATAAAATAACATTAATAGTAATTATGAAAAATTTGCTCTGGAGTAGTGTTCCATATACAGCTGCTCATCAGAAAAGGGAGCCAAATGAATGTCACTATATGTTGGGAACATGACTCTTAGTAAACAAAAGACAATATGAAGTAGAGAAGCAAGCGTTCAAGAAGTGTTTGGACAATGCTCTTAAATACATGGTTTAATGTTAAGCTCGCCCTGTGTAGCGTAAACATTTGGACTCAATGATCCCTGTGAGTCCCTTCCAATCAGGATACTTTGTGATTCTACAGTCCCAAGAATGTCTTCACTACTGAGAAACAGCAGTTCACAAGCAGCAATTGTCATATACTTCCAATGTATTCAAATTTAGCTTCATTCATATATGAGTTATTGAAATGTGAAATGCTAGAGCAGTTAGCAAAAAATCTAACACTTAACAATGTAGAGAACCAACCAGAGTGCTTCATAAATTCCTAATAATTTTATGGCCCTATATAAAATATTAGAATTATTAAGATTCCTTCAAAGTATAATGCTAGTTATTAAATACCTTCTCAATAGCCTCTAGTGGAATCCTAACACTTTATTTGCCTATAGCTAACCCAATAGATTTAACATGAGTGATTTGCCTTGAAGATTGAACAAGTGATACAATTAATGATTTTCGTCTCCATTACACAAAATAAAATACATACTAGTGTGATAATAAAACTGCTAAATAAACCTAAAATCATTGTACATGAATATGCTATCAATGAGGCAAATAACACCGATGCTTCTTTTACTGACAAGTGCTTGTATCCTTTTCTAAGAACAGGTTGACATATTTTGTTTTAGAAGTTCTTTAGACCAGAGACTATGTGAGTAGACACATAGTGTGATTTCATTTTGGAAATGAACTTTGCTCAGGTAGAATTCTGAATCTAAAAATAACTGTTAAATAACAGCTCACTCAGCAGCAGCATGGATATACAAAGGCAAGAAGCCTAAATCATTCCAGACCTCATAGACTGCAACAGGTAACTCACTGGGCTAGAGGGCAGCAGAATATTACAATGTCTCTATCACATTCAGTGGATATGCTTATATTATGAAAAGTTTTACTTTTACTTGAAAAAATAACATGGAGACAAATAGGAATGGGTTTCATAGGTTCTTATTATTATTATTATTATTATCACCACCACCACCAATCTTAAGAAAAAAAAGCCCCTTCAATGTTCATTTGCTTTCCTACCCTTAGATACAGCAAAAGCAAAAAAAGAAAATTCAAAGAAACACTGTCAGTACTAATCCTCTCCTTTGGAGTGTAGCTATGACTTGGGAAAGTTAAAGTTCCCTGTGCTTTTGGCCTTTTGATGTTTAACAGAGGTAGAAACTACATTTTTAAAGGGAATGTAACTGATGCCAGGTTTTGCCCGCAGAGTCTCAGGGACAGAAACCTCCACTTACTCACATAAGATTCTTCTCAATGTCCCACCAATAAGCTCTGACAGTGGTCAGAAAAATCAAGGCAATTCTGCATCTGTCAAAATCTCAGTCTGTATACCAAGATTGTAGGAAGCCAATGAATCCCAGTTTAAGCAAGTATTTTCACATGCAAATCTGAGACAGACTAGATTAAAATGTTGATTTATTTCAGGGAGAAGGTCACATGTCTTATGGCAGCTACTTTTTCATGATTGTTACAGCTGTTTAATATTTAACTGTTCATATCTAGCTGGATTGGTGGCACAAAAAGCTAGATTTGGAAATTTTAAAGATTTAACTTTTTAAAACCAAATATTGTTTTTTTTTTTCTGAAACTGACATTTACCATGCATTGATAAACTCTGATTAATGTCTCATTATCACATGGACAGAAATCAATTAATTTACATTATATTGAAGAACTACAGTCTCCTGCAAATTGCGTACATCTTTTTGCATGGTAACTTGCAGTTGTGCAAGGTCATGGAGTGCAACTGCTGTATCTGCCTAATTTAGTTCCATCTGGTTTGCTGCCCAGGATAACCTTCTTCTATGTTCCGAATGCATGATGGTTTAGAAAGTCAGGAGATGCTCCAGAGATGAGGAAGTGAGCTGCACTGCAACTTGTGCTTGCAGCACATGGACAGCTTTTTGATTGCTATTTTTGCTATTGCTGATGCTCCTGAAATCACTGTTGTTTCTAATTGATGAGGTAGTCATTAGATATGTCTGCTGTCAGCAGTGATATCCATTTTTGGTGGCTACAAAAATATCACAGTACTTGAACTACCCTCAAGCTCACCCCTGAGATGGAGTCTCCAACATATTTCTGGAAAAGTTTACACACTCTCTGCTAGGTGTAGCATGTGGATAGATTTCAGCATTCTGGCCTACCACTTTTCAAACTCTACCATCCTTTATAATGTTCACTTGAATGGGGTGTACCCTTGCTTTATGCATTTGTCAGTGTACAAAAACCACATGTGTATCTTGTTTAGTAGTGAGAACCATAGTGTGAGCTGTTCCCATGGGCTTAAAACTATATTTTACAAATTATTTTTTGCACTTGCTACACTAGAGTGCTCTATAAAGACAACATATAGTATGTCCAGATCTGGAGTCTTTCAAGAAGTACTGCTTGGGTTATCACATGGCAAAAAAACATTTGAACTCCTTATTTTGTGCCCTGAGACAAAACAAGGACAACATTGTCATAATTAAATAACAGAAGCAGTCAGGAAAATTATCTTCAGATTCTTTCAGAAATTTTACCTCTGGGCTGGGAAGTTCTCTCATCCTGTAAGACAATTGTTTTGAATTAGTTAATGAGCCACTAAGGGGGAGGACTTGACTTAAAGTTCATAAATATGTGCTGGAAGACCTCCCACTGATACCAATGGGAGCTGCATGGACAAAGACAGAGAACGCACAACTACTGAAGTAAAGGAATCATCTCATTCACAACTTGAAGGATCCAAACTAACTTGGATCCTTACTTAGAAGATCAAAAAACTTACTTGGAGGATCCAAATCCTTACACAGAAGGATTTCAGTAGTGACAGTGGAACTTGGGTTTAGGGATAGGGGAAAAAGGCTCTTTCATAAAAGCAAACAGAAAAACTTACTCAGAAACTAACTAAACAGCAGGAAGCCTATAGGAAGTCTGTGTTATAATGAGGGGTTTACTGCCATCTTTCCAGCACAAGAATATATGTTTGAACTTTGTGCAAATTTTCAGTCTAAGTGTTGTTGAGAAGTGTTGCAAAAGTCACAGTGTCAAGTCTAAGCTCCACTGATCACAACAGTTCTTCAGTGCAAGTGTGAAGGACAGAGAAAACCTGGTGCTGTTCCCGGTGACTTCTGAACTTTCAGCCAGAACTCAGTTTCTACTCTGAGGGAGCTGGTACCAAAGCATCTTATAAGTAGTTATTAGTAGTTATGATAGCTTATATAGCCATCCTTACCATTTTGATGAAACACCCTTGTAGTCTTCAGAGTGACTGCTCAAATCAGCAAATGTCTCAAAACATGCTTATGGTTTAGCCAATTGTTCTGGATGTTAACTGCTTGTTAAATTGCTTTGAGAAAATACAGAATGCACAAATTATCTGATTACTATTTCTGGGTGTTATTGGTATGATGGATTTTTCAATTTTCTATTTCGATTTTCTAATTAAAAAAAAGCAAGCCAAAAAAAAGGAAGCAGAACACCTTGAACATGGCATATCTAAACTCTTGCCACTTAAGACAATGGCATTTTATAGGTTGGAAGGAGTAACAGAACAGAAGTTAATGCACAACCCTCAGTCTTTTTTTTTTTTTTTTTCATTAAGTGAGCCAATATACAGGAAACACTGATCCAACTTAGTTGTACTGAAACTTAAAATTACTTTTATTAATTGTTTTTAATACCTACCAAACACAAAGGAGACAAAGAGCAGCAATGTTATGCTTTGCACTTTGATATGATCAAGAAGTGTAGAGATCTAGATGAAAAAAGCAAATTTAGGCTGTGACATTAAGAGTAGGCTTCCTCAAGATGAAAAAAATGTTCAATATATCCCAATCTTTCAAGGGACCTACTCATCAAGAGGCCAGTAAAGCATGTGGGAATAGCATGTACACTCCTGAAGGGATGTGGAAGACTTTTAAAGGATGAGGGGATGCAGCTATCCCATAACTATCAATGAACAGGGAGGAAGAGAAATATATTACCTATATGAGAGGATGAGTAATGGACAGGGATGGCTGAGCAGTCTAGGCCCACTTCAGGAGCATGACAGAAAAAAGTATACAAAAGTATAATGAGATACTGCATGCCAACTGTTGACTGCAGTACTGGCACTTTAAAGTCTATCTTTTTATCAGCATGGAGTGTGAGATGGTAGGATCAAAGCAGTGTTGTCAGATTCAAATCCATTAAGATGGCTTTGCTTGAAGAAAAAAAGATCCACTTTTGAAACTGCCTTGTCATGTAATTATTGTTTGGGTGTTTGTTTGTTTGTTTTTCTTTGTTGTTTTTGTTAGTTGGTTAGTCATTTACTTGAAATAATCCTGAGGATAAGTATTTCTTACTATTTGAAGAGAACACGCTATGGTGAGTTTGCAGCCCTTAGAGGTAGAGACTTTGCACCCCTGTCATCCATCTCAAATAGATCTGCAATCTTCATGATTGTTTGGTTATAAAATTTGGGCTTTTTATTTGCTTCACTGTGTGATACCACAAAACAGTTTTGTTCATGACAGTCTATATTTATGCACCTTATATTTGCTCAGCACTATAAAGCAACAACATAATAATGAGCAGCTACAGCATTTATTACAATTTCCAGGTGATAAAAGTCAATCAGCTTTTGGCCTCATGCCATAACATAACCTGTTTACCTTCACAAAGAACCATCCCAATTGTGTGGATTGTCATCATATCATGATTACTGATCCAGTTCCATATATAGTGCACAGATAAGACGATAGGAGATGTCAATGGAAAAATAGAAGAGTGCACAGAAATTTTAATGTTGAAAAGCATAACAAACTGGATGGATTTTTTATAGTTACTTTGTCTCACTCTCTTCTGATTCATAATACAAAAGCATTATCCAGACAAATAAATAAGCTCCAAGGATGCATATAATAAAGTACCATAATCAAAAGGATTATGGGAAATCTTTCTCTCCTTCTGTCAACTTGAAATGCCAATATATGGATAATAATGCAATCTGATTTAATGTTATTAAAATAGAGAAAATAATATGCTTAGTTTTGTTGTCCTATACAACGTATGATACAGTAAGACATTTTAAAAATGTGTGTATGTAATCCTCCACTCAGAGCCTTCCAGTAAACAAAAAGCTTTTCTATAAAATATTTTTGCAATGAAATTGCCATCATTTGGAAAATTTAAAAATTATCTAATTAAAACTTTTTAGAATTGTCATCCTCAAACCATGTCAATTCTATTTAATAAACTATTGTTGCCCTCTAGTGTTCAAAAACAGTTTGTAAAGGCCCCTCCAGAAAGATCCAAACTGGTCACCTAACAATTCCCCCATTTGTTCTTAATCCAACACAACAAGTGGATGGGGGAAAAAAAAAGAAGAAAAAAAAAAGTAAAAAAGAAAAGTGCTTCAGTACACCTGCATAATACCTTATTGTCTTTGCTCACACATAAAATAAAGGTTTTTCATGTAAGAACATTTAAAGTTGTTTTACTCAAATATTGTGGTGTATCAGGCCAGTATCCTCACCAAATTAGTCATGGTATTTGTGCACCTCTCTGTTTTACTTCTGTCATTCACCATGCTTGATATGCATTGCTGTTTGGGTTGGAGGGCAATGTTTCTAAAGATATTAGCCAAATTGTAGAATCATAGAGAGGTTTGGGCTGAAAGGGACCTTAAAGCTCATCTTGTTCCAACCCCCTGGCCATGGACTGAGACACCTTCCACTAGACCAGGTTGCTCAGCCCCATCCAACACAGCCTTGAACACTTCCACAGCTTCTCTGGGCAACCTTTTCCAGTGCCTCACTACCCTCACAGGAAAGAATTTCTTTGTCATTTAAAAGATGTCCTATCACTATATGCCCTTGTAACATACCCCTCTCCAGCTAAATATATGCCCAGTGCTCTGAACAACCCTGAGTTATATCTGATTGTCATCTCTTGAACATTTTGCTACTGTACTGTAATCTTATCAATTAATACCAAACATTTTTCCCTCCAACAAGTTATTTATTGCAGCAAAATGCACAATGAGGATTCAGGTGTTCCCTCTCCTGCAATAAGCTGCTCTGAGGGCACCAGCAACATAGAAACTTTTCATAAAGTTTTAGTTCTTATGAGAGAAAATTATGGTCAACCTGAGATCTGCATCTCCAATTTTACAGCTAGGCCTAGTACTGATCAGTCTGTGAACTCATTTCCCAGAAATGTTGTTCCCCCATGTCATGTTCCTTGACCAGAAATCTTTGGAAATATCTATTTAAAAAAAAGAAAAAAAAAGAAACTGAGGTTAAGCAAAGTGCAGTCAACAAACAAGATGATGAATTTGAAATACTTTTGTAATTTTGTTCACTTTTAAGAGGTTATCCAGAATGTTTTTCATTTACAGAACAGCTGGTTTTGTATCTATAAAGCAATTTGCAGCCCCCTATGTAGTAATAATTCAACTTCTTGACATAAGGAACACTGACTTTCCTTTGATTTCTGAATAATGGAATTTTCAGAGAATTTTCTGCATTAAGTTACTTAGAGCTTTCTGAAAACTTGCCTCGAGGCCATTTTTGGATCACACCTGCTTTCCACCACAGCAAGTTTGACAGATCTAAGAATCTCTTGGATGTGAGTCACATTTCATATTTTGTAATCAGATGGTTCCCTTGCATTCAGGCGTCACCCTTCCTTCTCTGACATGACGTTTGTTGTTGATTATGCTGCCTGACATGGATACTTTGAAATCTAGTCTTGCATTCTAAAAACAGGTTTAGACTGAGTCTATGCAAAGAGAAATTTAGATAATATGAACTGGAACCGTGCCACAAGCAGTAGATGCTCACATGTCCTCTTACTGTTGCAGAGTCAGAGAAACATAGATAATCGTAGAATTGTTTAGGTTGGGAAAAAACGTGACGGTCATCAAGACCAACCATTAATAAGCAGCTATGCTTATTACCAGTCACATGAAGAGGACTCTAGAAGTGAAGAGGGTGTGCTTTGAGAGCCAGTAAGAGCACTGTGTGTTCAAGACGGACAGCAAGTCCGGCATTGACACACACAGCTCTTTCGAGAGCCACCAGCTTGGTGAGGGAAGTAGAAGAATGCCAGAAGTACAAATATAACGCAGCCTTGTTTGTCTGCTCCTGCTGACTGCAGGAAATTTCTCTGAGGTGTGCACCCTTCAAACATACAGTCATCATTTCTCTTTAAAACTTTACCTCTTGTTAGACGTTAAGCAAAGGGAGACCACACCTTTCGGTGTGTCTTCTGCCAATAATACAGCTGTTGTCTTTGCTAAGCCCCCTTACAGGTTTCTCTGCCTACTTGAGGTGTTGAGTCTGAGTGGTTAGGGACTTAGGTGTATTAGAACAAATTTTTTCTCTCATGTATATTCCAAGCCACTTGGTCATGCAGTTTGTCACAAGACCCTGACTGTAGCTTGCTTTACTTGGGGAAGATAACTTTCTCTCTGATACATAGTGCAAAAATCCAATGTGCTACAATGTGGCAAACTTGGAAAAGGCAAATTCCACTCTTCAGAAAAGGCAAATTCAGATTTGCAGTATATGGTTTTAAGGGCAGCTAATGATGTATGCAGAAAAAGGACTTTAAAGATATGCATATAACCATAAGCTATATGTAGATAAGGAAATTAAGCTATGTTATATGTAATATAATTTTTACTGTTTGTATCAAAAACCATTTGGATGCAAAACTCTATTACTAAGAATTCTTTTAAAGCTACAAATAGAGTAAATAGGATTGCCAAGCAATCAGGTAACACTATGGCATTTGGTGCAAATAGCACGGAAAACATCCATGTGCTGCACACATACTCAATTTATTAGGTCTACTTCTATTTCACTAATCTTGTCACAGTATAGATTAAGCTCATGAAATGCCTTTTCTCCTTAAATGTAAGACCTTCTTAGCTTAACTTGGATTTGAGTATTTCCTTTCAGGATGTAGTATAAATCAAAAATGATAGACCTTATAGTTAGCATAGAAAGACCGTTTCTTTTCCCCACCAAACCCATCTCCTGTCTCCTGCTTTCCCATTAGAGGCTGAAAAAGGAATCCATCCACTTCTGAGATTTCAATATCTACTGTTTTACTTCAGAGTTGCCCTATCAAAAGCAAGAGATGCTCCTCAAAATTTTGTTCCCTCTTCCCATCAGGCATCAGCATACATTCCACTGATCAAGTAATCCAGCCTGGTATAATGCCTCTTCTGAAGAGATTCATGTATTTTCTTCCCTGTCAGTGCAATGACTAGCAACAAGAATATCATCCCCAAAAGCAATGCTGCTACAAGGCTGCTTTTCTTCCGCAGCTGAACAACACCTTTCCCTCTCAGAACGCTCTCTGGCAGGTAGCTTTCTGAGTCAGATGGGTCATAACCCTGAAGGTCATTTTCAGAAGGTGTTGGGGAATCACCAGTAGAGAGAATGAAAATGGAAAAAGAGGAGGGGGTTACATGGCTGGTATCATTGGAAGAGACAGCTGTTGGCTCAGGAGAGATGGCTGGAGTCCTTAGCCCTGATGGGGTGGTAGCAGATCTGGAATTTGTGGTCACCCACTTGGCTGTAGAAGTAGAAGCAGAAGATGTGGAACTGGAAAGAGGAATATGAGTAACATTGACGCTGGTGACAGGGGTAGCAGGTTTAGCTCCAGTGGCTGAAGGAGGCAGAGACGTAGATGTGGTGATTGTAGGTTTAGCAACACCAGGATACAGAAAGGCTGTACGAGATTCCAGCTGGGCGGTACTTGTAGGCAGAGGAGTAAGAGTAGTACTACTGGTTTCAGACACACTAGACTGAGTGGTGTGGAATGAAGCAGTGGGGTTTCCAATTTGAACAGCAGAAGACATGTTTGGTGGGAGATTAGTTACTTTCTGCCTTGGTGTGAGATCTAAGCTCTCAGATTGTTTTGCCTTTTGAGATTCAGGAAAATCTGTACGAAATTCAATGTTGTCTAAATGCTTTCCTATGTTGTTCAGGAGTTCAGATGCCTGATGAAATACAGATTGTTGTAAAGTGGCAGTATGATTCTGATGGCTATTCTGACTGTGAGAAATAAAGGCTTCTGCATCTGAAGACAAAGAATACTCATTTGAAGAAAAGTTCTCAGTTTTGATGGATTTATCCTCTGGGGTACGGGTGTCTGGAAACAGAAATACCAGTGTTTAATTATTAAATCTATTTTTGAATAACATAGGCTTACTCTATTTGCATTCCTTAGAGAGATACAAGGAAGCTCTAGGAGGTAATAACTGATGAAACTGAGGTATCATGAACTTCCTTTCTTTAAAATATGCACAGTGACATTTAAATTCTATGTCATAATACAATATGTCAGCCTCAAGCATGGTCCCATCAGATCCTGATTGCAACTTCTTATAGAATTTTCCTGTGCAGAGTGATCGCTCCAATCTGATTGGTTTATACTTACACTGCAGGCATTTATTTACAGGTGAAAAGCAGGGTGAATAGGAGCACTCCCTTCAAACCATTCTTGGCTTGTCATTTAGGAAGTAGATATTATCAACATCAATTTTATCAATTGTATTTGTCAGATGGACATGTTTCCACCTAGTTAATATGATTAGATACAACCTTTTCTTGTAATGTCCAAGCATCCTGTGCCTGACACAATTCAATTACCATCTAAAAATTGTTTTATGATACAAGGTAGCAATAATATCTCAGTTTTATAGGCCATTTTATACACATACTGATTCGTACGAATGAGCTGAGCTCCTACTGCTGTGCTAGAAGACAATGCTCCAAATGTATCTGAGGTACTGGCATTGTAGACCTCCACAAGAAGCAGACTACATTTTAAAAATTTCTGCAGAAGCTGATATGTATTCCTTGCAAAACACGTTGCTGAATGTCGTTAAATAGAATATGGAAGAAGAACAACAGTGTTATGTGACAGAAATATCATAAAAATTATAATCCTAGCAGATACCTGATGTTACACAGGTATTATAGAAAGTATTTGGGTGAACACAAAGAAAGACTGCCTAATTGTACATTCAGATTTTTATATATATATATATATATAAGACCTATAATTATATTTATAATATTACAAAAATAAAATATATTTATATGAATTCAGCTGCTGCACAGAACATTTAAATGGGAACATGCTCTCAAATAGTTCTGACTCTCACTCATCTTTTTTTATTATAGAAACAAAGAAGTTTATTAACTGCCCTGGAATTGAAATAAATTTAAAAAATTTCCATGTTTTCATTGTCACTTTTTTTTCAAGTAGGATCTCTTACCTAGAGGAATGGATATATTTCAGTTTTACTATACATGCAAAGAACCCTACTTAGCTGCTTGTTTAATATATCTTTCCAAGCCTTAAGACTCCACACAAAAAAAAAAAAAGTGCAAAAAAAGCCAATGCCAAAACAACAAACCAAAATGCTAGCAATGCTAAAGAGTAAAGCAAATACTTCATTTGAATCATAGGTACCAATTTTTATCTTAATCTTCCATCAGACATTGATTTTATAGGATTTTTTGTCTCCATTTTAGACTACAAGCTCCCAAATGCAATGGCCCAAACCTGTCACATGCAAGGTCAGCTGGGGTACCATGATAGATATGTTTGTTGGTAAGAAAGAACAAGGGCACTACACAAATCAAACTTTAAAATGAGATGAAAAAAACAAAATGGTCCTGCTGATATCTCAAATCCAATATGCTTCATTAGAAACCAAACTTAAGGTTGTCACTCTTAAAAAAACAAATGAAACACCTCCTGAGCATGTTTTTACTTCCAAACCATAGGTTGTTTCCATTCATTAGCAGCTACAAGGCTAGTTAAAAAAAAGAAAAAGCTAAATTTAATTACTAACACAGCATCAGTATTTTAAGTCACTTTATTATCAATAAATTATCTTTTCCCCCCCTTTTAGCTTGGTTTTCAGTGGAACCACATACAGATCCTCATATGAAAGAAAAAAGTCTGAAGCATTTGTCAGTACTGACACTGCTCAAATGCTACCTTTGAAAATTATAGGAATATAAGGCAAACAAGCTAGCATGCTCTTTCCATAATTCAATGTTCACAGAAGCTAGAAGCTGCAAATTGAAAAAGAGGTAGTATATGCAATTGAGTTGTTTACTCAGCATCATAGTACATGCAGAATGAAAGCACAAGCACAATTACATTTCTTGTTTCTTTGTTTGAAACCCTGATGATCTTCTAGGGGAGAAAGAACTGGAGGAAAGAGTAGTTACAAAAATAACTTACAGGCACGCAGTTCACTTTTTGCACATTGCTTTTGCACAATTCCTGTGTGACTGTGCTCGCACAAAAATACTTGGTAACATTATATGAGTAATCTTTCTATATATCATGCTATTGCTCCCTGCAAATAGTTCCTCTTGGAAACGTTTTGTTTTTCAGCAGAAGTTCAGTCTCTTGAAACATGCAATTTTTGCTCTCTCAAGCAGCCACACTGAAACTACCTTGTAAATTCTTGGCAGGACAGTCTAGTTACCAGTTTTTTATCTGAGCTGTTCAAACAGGTCTGGTGCAAGTCAATGTCAATCAACAAGTATGCCTTGCCATTAAAAATTTCACAGTGTACAACAGAAAGTAAGAAATTTCTGAGTGTGCAGCCCATACACCATAAAGCTACAAGTTTAGAAAGTTTGTTTCTGCACTTCAGGTTCCCTTACTGAAAGCAGAAAATAATGATTACCATTTTTAATTATTCATCAGTGTAGTATGGGCCCTTTAAAAAGGACATCATGTTTCTATTGCTTTCAGTGATACTCTTCATCATTACATCCAGGAAATCTTCCTTCCTAAATATATCACTATGGAAGCAGCTTTTTTTTTTTTTTATTTTAAGCAAGGGCAAATTATGAGGAGTTCTCAATCTAATGTGAAGGAACTTTATAAGGGTTGGGATGTTATTCCATACAGAAAGCTGGGCCCATAAAGGAGCTCAGCATACACCTGCCCAGCCATTTTCCAAAAAGCAAAAGAGCAACATTGTCCATTTATAGTGCTTGGCTTAGAGCATTTTACTAAGAACACAATTACACATTTTCTGGCCACTACTGAAAGTTCATAGGTGGAAAAGTGCTCTAGATGGTGGCTCTCACTATTATTTACCTGTAGTTATCCTGTAGCTCACAAGTCCTGTTGCAGGTTTCATCAGACAAGCCTCTGTGGTAGGGCAGTAAAAGAGGTAGCAGTTTGGATGTGCACTTGTTCTTCTAGCATAAAAAATCATCAAATTACACTTCTTGTCTCCTGCAAAATATAACAAATGCTTGTTTCAGCAATAAGAACTTTTATAGTGGTATGATAATGAGCTCTAGTTTGTTAATTTTTCTTCATGTGAGTAAGAGGAAAACTACTAACACATAACATCCCTACAGGAAAAACTGCCAGGGACTACAAAAGAACGGCCCATGGCCAAAATATGAAAGGTCATACTTTCGTCTTCCTGTACAAATAAAGCTGGGGAAATGATGAGTCTAATCCCTCATCCTCCCCTTAGCTGTACCACACTGGCACCACTTTATATAACAATTTCTCGCTTACAAATCCTGATAAATCTGAAAACCTCATTGATATAGGGAAAATTATTTATCAATTTTTCCCTATTACATCCCAGGAATCACTTGTCTCCTTGCTCCATAGAGGGGGGGGGGGTCGCCTTGACAACTGTCATTCCTACTTCCTGCTCTGCCTCCTACTGCTCCAAGAGCTTGATGCAAACCAGCATCAAGTCACAGAGAAGGGTAAGCATTCTCAGTTTTGGCTAAAATTAACTACAAAAGAGTCAGAGCAAAATATCAGTTACTTTGTAGCTCATCTACTAAATGCACTTTAGACATCTTACGTTTTGGAGATCTGAGATCTTTCAACACTTAAAATTACCACAGTTTCTATGATGTAACTATATTCCTGAACACTATGGGATCTTGCGTTAAGATCTAACATAACACTTGGCAAAAGAGGGTAGCAGCCGCAAGCGGGTACTATCGAAACCTGAATGAAAGGATAAATTGACGTTTCTATGCCGAATACGGAGAACAGCAGCTGAACACCACGCGAGCCCAAACTCCAGAAGTAATTTCCCAGGTGTTGGTAGGCAGTGGCGGAGAAGGCGGCCGAGGTTACCTGCGAGCCTGTCCCTCGAGCAGCAGGCGCGGACACAAGCCCTCGCGGTGGGGACGCGAAGCGGCTCCGCGCCCCGGACACCTCGGGGTAGAGACAAGTCTATATCGATGATGGAATTCTCCATCTTCTTCGCGGAACACTCCTGACTCATGGACGGCCCGGCCATCACGCAGGTGATCACCAGCAGGCCAGCCGGCCACCGGCTGCCGCGGGGGCACATGAGCACCCGGCCGGGGGCTCCGCGGGCTCGGGGCGCTCCGGACACGCCCTGGCCGAAGCCGGGCTCCGCGGCCAGCTGCGCCAAGCGCTGGCAGCCGGGGGAGCCGCGTCAGGGCGCCTCCTCCGCTCCGCGGGCGGGGACGCGTTCCTGGGGGCACCTTCGGGCTGTCCCCTCCACCGCCCGGGGCCGGAAAAGCAGCGGCTGGACCTGGGCCCGCTCGGCAGGGCGGCTCGGGGGAACGGCGGGTGCCCCGGCACGTCCGGGAGGAGGGACCGTGGGAGGCGGGCCCGAGCCGTCTGCTTGCCCTCCTCCTCCCTTTCTCCTCCCTGCCCTTCTCCTGCCCGGCGCGACTGCGGGGGTGCTCCCTCTCCTCCAGCTGCTTGCCGGCGCCAAGGGCTCTTCCTGAGCATCAGGCACAAAGGCAGAACCACCTGGTGAAATTCTTGCTTGATTAGGCTACTGTGGTTTTGCCCGCAGTCAGATCCAACTGAGACCCGCTTTTGGACGCTGTTATGAAAATTACTAACAGGCATATCCTGGACTAAATGGACATGGATATATTTCCATGTCTGTGTAAGATACTCCTTGCTACCTGAGCAATCCTGTTCAAATCATAGCCAAGCACAGGGTGTTTGCAGAATGGGAGTTGTACAGAATAGCTTGTCTACTGGGACCACTGACTGGTGGCTTAGCCATTCTTCCCTCAGCTGTCTCTGTGAAATTGCTTGCTTAAGTGATGTTTTTGCTTGGAAATTTTTCATTTTCTCTTTTTAATTTTTTAAAATTATTTTTGGGGTAATGTTTAGTCATAAGAGTAGCCCAGAGACAAAGGAACTGCAAAGAATAAAAGGATTATAAAATATATTCCTTCTTTTTCGGGAAAGCAACCTTCTATTTAGTTTCCTGTAAATAAAAGACATTTTCTTTTTAGAGACGATATTTTACCTGAGGAGATACCAAAGGAAAGGTTATTTTATATATTATAATGGTTAGATGCCAAGGATGGATGTTCTTGATTCCCAGTCTCCTTTGTTAACATAGCTAGGTTTTGGCTGTTTTTTGGACATGATTGTTCTAAGAGACTGAGCTCACCATCTCATTTTGCATCAAATGGCCATTTTGGGGCAATTCCTAAAGTTTGGTTGTGATTCTTGCTGGAATGTTTTTACTGAAATTTTCAGCTGCACTTGTTTAAGAAAATGTTTATTTCTAGCCAGGCATCTCTCTTTTGGTAAACATAACACTCACTGTTAAAAGAAGAAGTTGTAAGAGAATGTGAGCATTTAAGGTGTCACCTATTAACTGCATCACACAGTGAATGAACAGTGGGAATGAAAACTAAAAGCAAGCCCAGGTGTTACCGCTGTTATGTGTTAGACAAAGTTGCAGCTGCCACCTGCTTTTGCTTACATAGTGGTGGTGGAAGAAGCCAAACAGAAAGAATATGAAAAATAAGGCTAAAGGTCTGGCTGGGATGGTGGAGGGTGAGGTAATTGGTTCTTCACCAGGACTGTTGAGACAGTGTTAATGGTGTGAGGGTACTGTAATGATAGTGAATGTGAAAATGTGCAACACAGCTGCCTTGCTCCAGCCACCATGGCCGTTTTCTTCTTGCCTCTTCTTGGTAGGGCAGATGCTTAGCCTCCCTGGGGAGACCAGAAGCAAA
Source organism: Sclerurus mexicanus (assembly GCA_013396755.1). Lineage (NCBI taxonomy): Eukaryota > Metazoa > Chordata > Aves > Passeriformes > Furnariidae > Sclerurus > Sclerurus mexicanus. Next base: position 37,167 of record VWZF01002924.1, read on the forward strand.
TCGGTCAGGCTGCTGAGATGCAGCGAAGCCAAGGTCCATCAAAAGTTATGCAGAAACCTCATCCACTGGCTAGGAGAGAGCCAGCCTTGCCCAGCAGTTGCTGTGCTCACTTGACCACTGAGATGGGAAGGAAGGGAGGCTGAGAGAGGGAGAATGGTGGGACCCCATCAACCCTGTTCACTGATGCTAAGTCACTAAAGGTGTTTTCCTGATTCTGTAGAGCACCCCTCTGCTTGGGAGCCAGTGCTCTATCTGGTGAAAACACTTAAAGCGCTAATAGGATGAACTGCTATTGTAACCTATTCTGCTGGCTTACAGAAGTACATAGTACAGCATACAGCCTATAGCTAGCCGAAAGTGATGTTGGATTGGGTTGAGGTGCAGTTCTCACGAGATAGGAGCATTTTTTTGTGTCTTAAATGAAATCTTGGTGACAGTTAGCAAAGGCAGGTAAGAAAAATGGTGCTGACTTCAGAGCAGAGCTTTTCATTACAATGGGGCTTCGTGCATGAGCAGAGAACATGCTCATTCAGAAGCTAGCACGCAACAGTGCTGTTCCTATCATAGACGGTGCTTCTGTCATAGACAATTGCATCATGTCGTTGCTGAATGGACTGTCAAATATGAAAATAATGTCTGAAACCTCAAAGTATATTTCCTTCTCATTTTCACTTGTGTGTTTTTGGTTTGCATTTGTTTTTCTTTTTTTTTCTTAAGCCTGAGCTGCCTGTGAACTTTTGATCTGGGCTGCTTTTCCTTCAATCCTGACACACTTGTATATAAGGGCAGCTGGTGAACAGATGTTGCCCACAGGACTGCTCTGTGCCCAGCACTCTGGGATTTGGCAGATTTGCCTTAGAACAGAATAATTAACATCTGCAATTAAATAAATCACAGAATCACAGAGTTGTTAGGGTTGGAAGAAACCTCTGGAGATCATCCAGTCCAACCCCCCTGCCAAGGCAGGGTCACCTAAAGCAGGTGACACAGGAACACATTCAGGTGTGTTTGAAAATCTCCAGAAAGGGAGACTCCACGACCTTCCGGGGCAGCTGTGCCAGTGCTCTGCCACCCTCAGTGTAGAGAAGTTCTATCTCATGTTGAGATGAAACTTTTTGTGTTTTTGTTTAAGGCCATTGCTCCTTGTCCTGTTGCTGGGCACCATCGAAGACTACGGGGCCATCCTCCTGGCATCTGCCTTTGAGATATTTATATGCATTAATGAGATCCCCTCTCAATCTTCTCTTCTCTAGACTAANGCGGGGAGCGCCAGGCGCCGCCATGGGAGCGGAGCACAGCGCCGAGGCCGAGAGCCGCCCGGGAGAGTCCAGCGCCGCAGGTCAGTGCCCGGTGCCCGGCAGGGACGGGGCTGCGCCCCGGGAGACGGCGCTGCCTGCGGGCGGTGTCGAGGGGCGGAGGCGGCGGCCGCAGAGAGGGGAACGGCTGTTTCCTTGGGAGACGGCGGCGGCCCGGCCCTTCCCGGGACGGCGAGGGGACACCGCCCGGGCCGGGGCGGCAGGGGTGGGAACACACTGGGCGCGGGCTGTGGAGTTGGGAGAGGAGGAGCGAGGAGAATGTCAGTGGTGCAGGTGTTTCGGAAGCAGCTGTTGCCCGGTTTGGAAAGTGAGAAAAGAGCTTAGAGTCTTTCAATGATCTCGATAATGTATTTGTACTATAAAAAGCATACCTGTACAATGTTAAATAGAGCAAATCTCATAGGGTTGGATTCTGATGGAATCTGCTTATGAATTTGATTGTTCCCCTTCCCTCCCATATCCTTACAGCATCTTCATTACCAGCCAAGCAACGTGCAAAAATGGACGACATTGTTGTGGTAGCCCCAGGAACGCAATCCTCACGGAATGTCAGCAACGATCCAGATGTCATAAAACTGCAGGAAATTCCAACTTTCCAGCCCCTTTTGAAAGGTAGGTGGTTGTTTTTCCTCTGTTTTTAAAAGCCATCCTTTTTTTGTACCTAATGGACTGTGTGCTTTGTGTATCCTGAGGCTCCTACTGAAGTTCATATTTCTGTCCCTATTTTTTACTACCCATCTTGTTTAAAACCTTCCTTTCTTTTGTTCTGTCCCAGCCTTCTAAGCAGTGGATGAACTGTTTTAGAGGTGTGCTAGTAATATCTTCAGTGGAACCATCTACTGTGAAGGCAGAACAGTTTCAAGCATACCAGCTTGCCCTGTGCAATTGGTTGATGAGAGATGCTATGTTACATTCTAGTATATAATGGATCACAATCTTCAGTTTTGCTCTAGTCTCCTAAAAACAGTTGTGTGTTACTCTTTTAGAGTCAAAACATACCATGTGTATGCATTCAGTTGCTTGAAATGAAGATATCTTGTGGGAGTTTCCAACAGAGTAGATTTTGTTCTTGTTTTTTGGGATGGGGTAGATCGACTGAGACTTTCTTTTGTTTCTTTTCCTGCCACTGGTTGGTTTTTTTTTTTTCATCTCCTGCACTCATTCTTTTTTCTTTCCAGCCTGTTCAAAAGGAAGTGAAGATTTCAATCAGAATTGTCAAGCCTACAGTTCAACAAAAAGTGTTTGTGCATTTTGTGGTCTGGCTTCTAGCTATGTATTTTTGAGGAGACTGCACAGTGTCATGAGTATCTGAAAATCCTTTAGGAAGGGAGATGTCTGAAGCAGCCTGCACAAATTGATTTGGTAAAAGCAGCCTCCTCCTGGGTTCCTCTCCCTGGAACAGTGTGGGTTAGCAAACTTGTGTGGATGTGCCATGTAGTGGACACTCAGTGAGCCCATGCTTTTTTCAAAGTGCAAGGCCTGCTGTGTGTACATACATGGGCATCAGCACTTGATCATGCCTTGCAGGTCTGCTATGACAGAGAGGACGAAGCTGGGATGTTTAGCCCTCCCTGCTGCTGGAAGAAAGGATGTGGTCTTGTACAGCTGAGGGTTTAGGTCACTGATTGGATTGTCACTGATTCATGCTTGGCTGCCGGGAAGTTATTGGAGCCACTTTGCCCTAAAGGCATCACTGGAGGTAATGTAGCATCACAACATCACTTTTTGGCCAGAAACTTTTTTTTTTTGTTTATNGTAGCTCCATGTGCTGAGAAGCCCAGAACGGGACACAATATTCCAAATGTGGCCTCACTACGGCCGTGTAGCGGAGTAGAACGACTTCCCTCGACCTGCCGCCCAAATTCGATGACGGCTGCTTTCCCTCGCCCCGTCCGACAGGCCCACGCCCGCTCAGCGCCGCCGGGCGGGGCAGCAGCGACAGCGCCCGGCCCGCCG
>VWZF01002924.1:41202-87657 GCA_013396755.1 Sclerurus mexicanus
CGACTGAGACTTTCTTTTGTTTCTTTTCCTGCCACTGGTTGGTTTTTTTTTTTTCATCTCCTGCACTCATTCTTTTTTCTTTCCAGCCTGTTCAAAAGGAAGTGAAGATTTCAATCAGAATTGTCAAGCCTACAGTTCAACAAAAAGTGTTTGTGCATTTTGTGGTCTGGCTTCTAGCTATGTATTTTTGAGGAGACTGCACAGTGTCATGAGTATCTGAAAATCCTTTAGGAAGGGAGATGTCTGAAGCAGCCTGCACAAATTGATTTGGTAAAAGCAGCCTCCTCCTGGGTTCCTCTCCCTGGAACAGTGTGGGTTAGCAAACTTGTGTGGATGTGCCATGTAGTGGACACTCAGTGAGCCCATGCTTTTTTCAAAGTGCAAGGCCTGCTGTGTGTACATACATGGGCATCAGCACTTGATCATGCCTTGCAGGTCTGCTATGACAGAGAGGACGAAGCTGGGATGTTTAGCCCTCCCTGCTGCTGGAAGAAAGGATGTGGTCTTGTACAGCTGAGGGTTTAGGTCACTGATTGGATTGTCACTGATTCATGCTTGGCTGCCGGGAAGTTATTGGAGCCACTTTGCCCTAAAGGCATCACTGGAGGTAATGTAGCATCACAACATCACTTTTTGGCCAGAAACTTTTTTTTTTTGTTTATTTGTGTGTGCCTACTACACAAGGACCCTAGAACATGACTAGAACTTGTGGACATTATGATAGCCTATCAGGCAAAGCATTTGGCATTTTATTGAGTACTGATGGATAGGGTCTAGATGTGTACAGCACTGACTGCTGTTTCCAGCAGAAGAGGCAGAAAGGTAAGGAGGTCGTTAAACAAAGCAGGGCATGCTTTGCCTGTAAAGCAAATGCTTTGTCCTGCTTTGTATGTAAGTCAGAACCAGGATCGTGCCAGTGATAGCTTGAAATGGAAATGCTGTAACTCAAATCCACAAAAGAAATGAGGAAATTTTATTAGAAGAGTCCAAATTCAGAAGATGCTACATCTGGCACTGAGGTTGTTGTGTAGGTGTAAGAGTGCGATGACAAAGAATTTCAGTTCCGCCTCAGACTGGTGAGCAAACCTGGGTTGCACAAGACCTGTGGAAGGAAGTCCTGGGAAGTTGGACGGGTGATCACTTCCATAGGCAGTGTTCTTGTATGTGTGTTTGAGTCACAGTAATACAGGGCTTGAGGTAGGAAGTGAGGAAGAAGAAAGAACAGCAGCCATGTGGTTGAGATGGAAGAGTTGGAAGGCACTGCTTTTGATGATCAATCCAGGTTCTTCAACTCCTAAACGTGTGTGCTAAGTTGTCTTGGTGACTGAGTTGCTTTTTCTGGTCTTGCTTTATATCTGAAGCTGTGGATGTATGACAGAAACCTGCTTTTCTGTTTCTGTCACTTGGCCTGCTTTTTCCCTAGAGTCTCCTGAGACATCGTGACATTTGGTAACTGCTCAAGAGTTTTGCATGCTGAATCACTTTTGTGAAGAGCTTTTTCAGCTTCAAGTATTTGTTATTACTTGGACAACCAGACTGTGATACTTGTGTTCACTATCAAAAGCAGTGTGGGCCTGGTGAGTGAATTGATTCTTGAGAGATTATGGGTCTGCCACAGGCTACCTTATCTGTACTCTTCATATGCAAGATTATTTTTCTGGAAGAAGTTTCCAGATTTCAAGATTTTACGAGCTAATTCTAAAAACTCGTGTCTTGTGATCAGCTTGGAGGGCTGAAGAGGTGAACTTATAGTCCTTGTGGGCTTAATTTTTCTATTCAATTTCTTCTTGTCTAAGCAAAGCCAGGCAGTTTTATTTTGCTTTTAAGTCTCAAAAGAGGCCTAATAATTAAACAAATGGACTGGGAAAGCACATCGTTATGTAAACACTGAATGTTCCTGAGACGAAAGAGCACTTTTTCTTCCTAGCCATATTGACTTGAGCTTGTGATCAATGGAGCTGGAAGTCTTTAGCATTGTGCAGTCTTCACTTGGAAGAAAATGCCAGTGTCATGTCCATTATATCTTTCATACTAGGTTTTCCTCGACTTCTGCAGGAAAAATTGTACCTTAGAGTTACAGCTATGAGCCCTTGTAAAAAGTCCCTCCATAGCTTTCTTGTAGGCTCCCTTCAGATACTGGAGGGCTGCTATAGGGTTGTTCAAAGCCCTGTCCAACTTGACCTTGGAAGACCCCTCATGGTGAGACATCCACAACTTCTTTGGGCTACCTGTCCCAGTGTCTTGCCACCCTCATCATAACAAAATTTTCTTCCTTATGACCAGTCTGAATCTGGCCTCTTTTGGCTTAAAACCATTTTCCCTTGCCCTTTCATTGTAGGCCCTTGTAAAAAGTCTCTCTGTCTCTTAACAAGCTTTATGTGTTCTACAGAGGCTTTATTGGGAAAGAAACTTTTTCCTGCTTATGGCTAGAATTCTCTACTGGTGAAAGGTATTCAGCATGAAGAAGTAAAAGAAACAGAGTTTACTGTCTTACTGCAAAGTCCCTGTGCAAGCAGCCAAGCTTCTTTACACTGCTGTTCCTCCTCCCATCTTCATAGGGTTTTATGATTAGTTTGCTCTCCAGTCTTGTTTCATGGTTCTTCAAGTCAACCTGGTGGTATTGTGATCATTTGAGACATCCTGACTGGTTGACAAAAGCTGCCAGATAGGCAGTGACTTTCAGCTTCTGCTAACAGGGCAGGGAGGCTCTTCCTCTAGGTGGGTCTCATACATTAGAATTAGCCTATAACTAAAACAACACCTGTAGTAATTGGAAAAAAACTTTTGGTAACCAGTCCCCTGTAAGTATTGGCTATGTTTTTGTGCTGCTATTTTCCTTGTCCTGTCCTCCTCGTTTGGAGGAAGTGGTTATCAGCATCCTTTAGAAGCATGATACTCAGCATGAGTGCTACATACCTGAGTTCTGAACACGGGCTTGCAGTTATTTGGAGGTAATTCAGCAGCTCTCTTGTGTTCTGAGTTACCTACAGAGGAAGTCTTAATACTAAAATAATATTTTTAAAGCTAGACATTTAATTATTAAAGTTGTTGCTAATGCCTGCTTGGCCTACTGCACAAGAATAATTTTGATAATTGTTGATAATTTTGTCTGATGGTCTTTTGATTGTTTTGTACAAGTTCCCATGAGAGCAGTTCTGTGAGTTAAGCAATGTACTGATATGCAGCTGGAGACTGTGGCTTGTGAACGGTTCAGCTATGTCATGTGCAGCATGTCATAGGAACTCCTGATCCCTCCAGCACTGAGAGAAAAAAAAGAGGGGTTGCTAAGGCTTACCTGCATTCCCAGGCACATCATATATGTGAGAGGTGTCTTCTCTGCAGAGCTGCAGAAAGTTACTTCTGTACTCCGTTCCTCTGTCAAACATAGATGGTCTTCACCTTGTAGCTTTACAAAGGAGATTGTGTGCAGCTCTTTAGCATCCTCTGGCCCAAGATAACTGGATTCTTGTCCTACAAATAATACTGCTGTGTTTCTGAGAATAGTAAAGCATGGAAAGAGGTTGCTCAGTAAGGTTGTCGCATTTCTGTTCTTAATGTTTTTAAGGGCACATTAAGGAAAGATCTATCAGTTATGTACTGGAAGTGAATACATTATGGCTAACACAGTGAGATCTTTACTTACTATACTATCTGTTATCCATATTTACATTGCTTTGTTATTTATCAAGAAAGATATTTCACAAAGAACAAAATGAGACCTTTACTCTGAAAAGCTTAGGGTATGGTTTACCTGGGAATAGTGTAACAAGGAAACCCAAGTTACATGGCAGAAAGAGTCTTGAAAGATAGATCCAGCATAAGGAATGCCCTTTTAGTCTCAGTATATTTTGAAGTGAAAATTTGGCAATGGTATTTTTATTATAGCTGGTGTGCATCTTCAGCTGAGAAGCATAGGGAGATGCTGAGAAATCTGTGAGGGAGAACAGTGGTAAAATTTCTGATGCTGTACTGATGCCACATGTATCTTCCATTGTCCTCCAACAGGAAGTGTAAGCTTGTGTTAGCATCTGGAAAGCATTGTTTATACCTTTATAACTTTTCATGGTGTCAGTTTTCATGCAGGAAAACTACTTCTCTAAAAAGTGTATTTTTCTTTCTGGCATAATGTTTAGAGGAAGGATGGATGTTTAGAGTTTATTTTGTTTAAAATGAGATTTCGTCAGCTCTCACTCCTCAGGATTTTCTGCTGACTTACATCCTCTTTTCTGTCCCTTTCATCACTTTATGCTCCTACTTCCATTTACGGTGTAGGGAATTTAGCTTTTATTCCTATTTATTCCTATAATTGTCTACACAATGTGATACTTCAATACTTTTATAGTTCTGTCCCTGTGCCTTACTGAGAGGATCTGCTTATTGCAACATTTGACAGTACTGCTGAGGGTATAAAGCCTCTACCAGAATTTGCAACATCTAAGTTTGTTGGATGGACCTAGTGCTTATAACAAGGTCTCTGAAAATGTGCATGTTGGGTGGAAAGAAATACCAAGAGAATGTGAATGCAGCTCTCTGGTGGGTTTGGGCTTTTTAGTTGTTGTTTTGTTTGTTAGTGGGATTATTTTTGGTTTGTGGGGTTTTTTTGGCTTGTGGATGAATATTCTGTATTGTAGCGAACTGTCTCTCCATTTTGAATTCATGACTTGAAACTAGCTCCTGAAATCATAACCTAGAAGATGCTTCAGTTTTGAGGAAAGGAGTTGTTATAGTTTCAGTATCTTGTTGGAATTCCTCCCAAAAGGCTTGGAGCCAATGCCTAAACTTCTGTGAAGATGACTAACAAAAGGAACTAATGCATATTCATATCCCGATGTAATGACCCAGACCAGAGCCTTTTGTTCTGGTCTTACAGGCTGAGAGAGTGGGAGGGAAGATGGCTCAGCTGGGAGGGGCTGCCAGGGATTTCTGCATTTTCTGCGCAGGCTCAGTGTGTCGGCGGAGGGAGCTAGCATGGGAACACACCAGGTCTGGCATCACGGGAGAACTGAGACTGTGTCTCTCTCTCTAACTCGACTATTTACTTGTGGGGACCATGGACACTGCGGGAGCTGCTATGAGGAAGAGAATATGCCTGCTTTTCTGCACTGCGGAGATGGGGTTTCTGCCACTTCGTCATTGATCTCACAGGAACTGACCCGACACCTGCTGTCCGTAAATATAACTGCAGCCCTTTTTAGGGTAGCCTGAGGCACGACATTGCCATATGCTGTCCATAAATATAATTGCATCCTTTTTTAGGATAGCAGAGGACATTAACTTTTGTTTTCCTTTTCGTTTAAAGGGTCTATTACAAACTGTTTTGTTTGGTCCTTTCTGAACATATATATATATATATATATAGTGGTTAAGAACTGTTATCCTTTTCCTATGTATTTTTCTAATTAAAGTTCTGTTTCTAAATTTAAGGAGAGGGGTTATTTCTGGTTTTTTTTTTCTTTTTGGCTGGCCTTCTTGGGGGAAGAAGGCCTTTGCTTTTTTCTCTCTCGGCCCACATAGATATCTTAGTTCTCCCCTGAACTAAGACAGGAGCTTTCCTTTCAAATCATAGCTCAGGGTGTGGATGATGATGATGTCCTCTTTCCACATGTTCCTTGGTTGTTCGTTGACTGTTTGGAGACCTGAACTTACTCAGTTTTATGTGTGAGAGGATTTGAGTCTGTGGTTAGGTGACACAAGTTGGGAGGGTATTAGGGACTGTGTCCGCCTACCTTTCTCCCTGTCTTTTTGCAAGATGTTCTATATCTCTTGGTTTAGTTTGTGCATTGGCAGATAAATAGAGTGAGTGTGAACCTATCTGCCGAGGTGATTAGTATGACCTCTTTCTGGTTGAGACGCTTGAGCTCCAATTTCTACTGAACCTAAGAGCTGTGACTCGTTTGGATCTCCTCAGGCACATACTGCTCCTTCCCACCATCTTGCTGTGTGTGAATAAGCTTTGGTGGTCATTGCAAGTCACGCACAGATTCTCCTTCCTTTATGTTCACAGAGCTTCTGTGGCAGAGCTCTTCAGCTGGCAGTACAGCTCTTGGGGTGCAACTACCCCTTAGATACATTAGAAAATTCGCTGAGGAGAAGTACCACGTGATAAGGAGTTAACCATGCTTTAATGAGGAGTACTTGCATGTTGGCCAATGTACCTTGAAATCACTATAACCTGGTTAAGGTGAAATGAAAATAGTTGCTTATATACAAAATATACAGTGTAATTACAAATGTTTACAGAACATGTAATCTCTTTATGTCAGGAGGAGATTGGGAATCAGATGCATCTGTTTGATAAGGTAGAGGAGCTAGTGTGTTCTACTTGAGTGTAGCTGATGAATCTTTCTAGACAAAGATAAGCGTGTGATGGGAAAGCACATAGAGAACTTTTTTTTTCCCCAAATTTTTGAGTCCTCAAAGGACTTCAGGCATAAAAATTGGGATAGGTTTTTTTCTTTTGTCTCCCCTTCACATTTGTGTACTTTTATTCAGCATTACTGTCTTGCTCATAAGTTAAAACTTGATTGAGTCTTGGACGGAAGGGCCAGTGAAATTTCTCTTTCCACCTTCTGTTTAGTGTCTCTGTGGGCATCTTTCTATGATATATATCCATCTGTTGAACCTGATGTTTTGTATCAATGAAAATGGTGTGCAAAGAAATACTCCTGTTAGAAACGTGTGTAAAAGATATGTATATATCCTACACACACATATATATATATCTCCTACATACATATATTTGTGTATTTATAGCAATAGATATTGGGAGTCGTTGCTCTCCAGGGCTGCTCCTGTAGGGATATCACAGCAGTATTATTCGGTGGACTAAAATATCTAAAATAAGTTTCCCTTCTGTAGGCTGGATGGGGTTGGAGAGAGAGTGGAAGCTCCCTTCTGGTGGCATTAGTTTTAGTGGGCTAATGTGATACATACTGCTCCTTTCACTGTTGCTGTATTCTTCCAGCCATTCAGTGTCATGAAGTATTTATGTTTATTAGTATTATTTATGTTTATTAGATGGGAACTGCTGTGTTACATGATAGACACTGGGATGTAGAGAAACAAGAAGTGTGTGTCTGGAATATGTCATGCTGGGACTAAAGCAGCTGATTATCAGGGAAGGGATGGGACGTGATGCCTGAGTTCCTGAGGGGAACTTTGAACAGAAAATTTCTGTTGTTGCTATGGCAGTGAACAGTATAGACATGTTCATATCAAGATGTGCAGAAAAAGGCTGTGGATGCTGAAACAAAATACCTGACTTTTCCTTAAGAAATCCCTACTATCTTGAAGGATGAATGATGATTACATATTTGAAACAGCTCTTTAATGAGGCATCTGTGATGTTATAGAGAAATCTCTGTAGCAAATTTCTCTGTTAGTGTCATCAGTGGTCACTTCAGTTATGACAAAGTTTTACTTGCTTGTCTGCTGGTGTTGAAAATCTAATATAAATGGTAAGAAGAAAATGAACTACATGTGACAAAGGTCACTTTGCAATTACCTCCAAGATGGGTCTGCCATTAGGAATAAGGGAAACTGTCAATACAAAGTATGAAAGAGAAAGGTCTAAAAAACTTCTGAGCTATTCTCTGCCTCCAAAACTGAAAAACCCCACAGAAGAGCCAACCTGAAAGTATTTTGGCCTGAAGTCCCTATTCTAGTGCCCTGTTTAGTTGACAGAACTTCTTCCATGCGCCTTCCCAGCGAAGATCAGTGAACTCTGTACTTCCCAGCGGGCATGCGACTGACTGACAGAAAGCATCAACTTAGTGCACTGCACTGTTTAAACCTCACTCATCCTCAGTATTGACCTGTAGTTGTGTGCAATGGCAGAACATTTCTTTTAATTAACTTTTCCTTCTTCTCCATTGAAAGACTGAAGATGCAACAACATGCTTATTTACCAACAGTTCTGGTTTTGTACCTACCAATATACAGCTTAACTTTGAGTACTGGTCACTTAAGGTATATTTGCATATGTGTATATGTGTACGTACACTATACGTACATGCCATGTGTAGTATGTATGTATGGTGTGTACTATATATAGTATATTTACTATGCCTACCTGTATTTTCTATAAATACAAGCTGTGCATGTATAGCTTACTTCTTGGGGTACTGCTTGGCCTCCTGTTAATATTTTTTCTCTTGACTGGTGGTTATTTTTGGAATGCCTGTGTTTTGCTGACCAGTAGCAGTGTTGCAATGCATTACCTTTGAAAACGGATGTTTCTGTTTGATCTTAGGCTTTATGAGAATTAATAAGTTTACCCAAGTCCAGAAATCGTTTAGTTTTAGGCCAGTCAGTTTGTTGAGAAATATTATGGTTAACCAACAGGCACAATCTAAATTACCACACCCTAGTTATTGACTTTTTTTTTTCCTACAGGTGCAGATTCTGTCAAGTGACTACGGTAGAGATAAAGGATGAGTGGATGTTTCTTTATCTACTGCCTGTCTGCAGTTAACTGCACTTTCTATAACATCACGTAATTCAAAAACTGCTCTTGCCTTTATTTCCCTGCCCAAACACTATCAGCAGAATAGAGTAGATTCCAGAAAGTTGTATGTATAGATAATACCTCCCTTTTCTAATTAGCGCATGACTTACTTATAAAATTATATAAAGATAAAATGTTTATGAAAATACAAGTGAAAAAAACAAGTCTGCTCCATCCCTAAGCCTTGTTATCAAAGCAATGTGGTGGGAGCTCAGCTTTAACCATGTTCTCTGTGGATAATTGTGTAAGATGAGATCAACAACCGACCAATAAAGCACAGGTCAGCAAGCTCATTGTTATGAAACGTTGAAGTTTAGAATCTAATTTGATCTCTCTATTCCTTTCTTAGGGCATCTTAGCAAAAGGGAAAATAGGAATTTTGTGGTTCATTTGGCTTGAAAAGTGAGGTCTGACATACTGAATATTCCTTCTATTTTCCATATAGGGATGGTCACAGTATGCTTGGCTTGTCGACACCCTTGCATGCATAAACTAGAAGATTTGCAATTGCAGATTACATGTTGAATACTGAGATGCATATGATATGTGGGACATACTGATTTTCAGTTTGCAATAGTAACAAAATTATGAGTAGTAACACTTGCAGAAAGTAGAATTGCAGCCTGTTGTAGTTATGCATGAGCACCACTCTGCCAGTGTGCCGTACTACTCAGCTTGGAAGCCTACATCATCCTGAGGTAGTGGTCAAAGAAAAGACTATGTTAGTCAAGGAGAAGGGATAGGAGAAGATGTACACGCTTTAAAGCAATAATTTGTATCACTAATGGATGCTCAGGGTGAAATGGTGGCTTTGCTGAAAGCAAAGCTCTTGTCAGTTCCAGATGAATAAATATTTTTGTCCCAAAATACTGTGCATTTTTGTACAGTTTAAGTTTGTATGGTTTAGGTTTAGGCTAAGGTTTATATTTGAAGTTTAACAGTAATGAACAGGTGCTGAAGACTGTGGAAAATTTCTGAGTAGATTGTTAGAATTGACACTCCCTTGCACCCTTAAACTAGAACCCTGAGGGCTTTGGTTGTTCAGAAGATGGGAACATCCTTAGGGGTTTTGTGCTCACCTGTCTGTTTATACACTTTGTATTAAATAACTACAGGCTAGAAAACATTTGTGGCTCAGAAGAAAGGGCTGGAGATCAGGATTCACACTACTTCCTTCACTCTAGCTGTTCTCCTTCTCTTCTATACATCTTGCTCTTGATTCCTTGGCTGTGCATACTGAGCTAAGGGACTCCAGGCAGCCTTTGGCAGCAGCTGCCAAGATGCTGCTCAGCCTGTGGTCATGTCTGTAGGAGATTGTTTTAGCACTTGATGTTCTTCTTTTTTATGGTGGAAATTCTATCTTTCAGCAATCTTAAAATATCTTGAGAAGTTCTGAGTATTGCACTACAGTGACGTGAACACCTTTTTTGTGTGAGCTCATGTCTTGGAGGCTTGTGGAATTTTTTGTTTGAGGTTTTCTTGTGTGTGTGCGATTGGTTGAGTTACCTTGGTGCTTTTACCTGTGTTACACATGTCTACTTCTCCCATGTTTCAAAATGTTTACTATCTGTAATTGGGGCACATAATTTCAGAGAGGACATGATATGCCCAAGTTGGCCCTTCATGTGTTCATTTAATGCAAAATGTCATGCAATGCCTGCCTGTCATGTATCTCCTGCCTGCCTCTTGTATTAGAGATTCACTTTGAGTATGTTTCTTCATGTGGTAGATTGAAGGGCAAAACAAAGTGCACTTGCTATTTGTGAGTGGTTTGTTTTTTGTTTGGTTTTTTTCATGAGATTAATAAGAGCAAACAGTAAAAATATTAGGCTGCTGTTTGAATTCACTTGTATGTTTTTTTCTTTTTTTTTTTAATATGCTGATGCCTATAGAGATTATACTCTTGAAATGGTAGGTAGGTCTGTTCTAATGCAATGAAACCAGATTTTATAATCACATGCTGCAGTCCACTTTTGCTAGTTAGGATATCCCTTGGAAGTCACTTGTGTAAATTAGACAGAAATATTGCAGTGTGAAGTGCAGTTCAGTGTTGCAGTAAAAGACCCCAGAAGCTCAGGCATTAAAACTAGGTTCTTTCCAGCATGCTACATCAGCATGACAGTGATGTATTTGTACCCAAGGGAAAAGTGTAATAGCTAGTGTGATACTGGGGACAGCAGCACAGGCTGCTAGTAAGTAACTCTGCTGTGCAAGAGAAACATGCATTTCATACCTCAGGAGCAATAGAGTGCACCAGCAATCCTTCAACTCAGTGTTGCAACGTCCTTTCTCTGTTTTTTGATTTGCTGTTTTTGTTTGTTTACCCCTGTAGTTAGTAATATGACTATTGAGACTCGAAAAGCCTGCAGTCTAGGTGAGTGCCTTAGGGTGTCACTAGAATACAAAAGAAGTACTAGATGTGACTGAAGAGGGCTGGAAACTTTGTTGAAACAGCACGCTGGAAAGTGCTTTCTCTTCAAGCTCTTTTCACAAACATTTGTGTTCTGTTTGCACTTGTACCAAGTGACGAAGGTCTTGGTGGCCTTGCTGGAAGGCTGGGTTTGGTACCAGGTGGACCTGTGGGCTGAGACACACAGTGCTTAACTGAGAGGCAGCTATAGGCTGAAACAGTACTACGTCTGTGAGGAGATGGTGCAGTGATCTTCAGCTGAAAGCCCTTCAGAAGTCTTTATGATCTTGAAAAATAGAAATCTTGGGTGCCACTTATTTTCAGTTGTTGATACTAGTGGTTTTCTAAGTGTGTATGGTAAAACGAAAATGTAGATCAACAGTAATTCAGGTGGAAGCACTTGGGGTTCAGCTGCTGTCCATGGATCTTGATCCTCACCTCAGTACACCATCTATAACGTGGAGTTTAATAGAATTTTCATGACTGATGTAGTCATTATGCGTGTCGAAGACCAAGGTGTTCTTATTCCAAGAGACTGGTGCATAGTAAGCTTTTCTCTAGTGGCCCATTGTGCTGGGAAAAAATGTTTATTCAGCATAGAGGATAGATCTGGGGAACTGATGCTTCTAAAAAATGATTGCAACACCCTTTCCTATCCCCAATCCAAAAATGTTCAGCTCAATCAAATCTTTCTAGTTCATCGCCAACCCTAAAAACTAATGTTGCTGCAAGAGTACAAAACGTGGTGTGAACTAAGGCCCTTTGGCTCATGGGTGAGGGGACAGACATTAAATGAGAAAGAAGGAAAGGGGAAGAAATATTGCATCTGGTGATAGCCTAAAATTCCAGACTTTTACTGTACCTTCCTAATATAGGAGTACAGGTAATCTCACATAAATTAAGACATCTGTTCTGGGAGAATCTTTGTATTGATCAGTTTATGTAAATCCAGTGCTTTGCTAATTTCTAAGTTATTTTTAGGAGAGGGAGTATGGAAGGGGAATGTCTTGAACATTAACCTCTCTTGCCTTGGAAATGTCATTAAGGTGTCTTGCCTCCAGTTTTTCATGCCAGTAAAAGCCCCTTGACTTGCAAGGGATTTATGTGGTTCTCTTTTCACTCATGTGTTAATGGGAGGTTGTGTAACAAAACATCTCAACATCAGGTAGAGAGTATTGTCCTTCACTATATGCTGTCTGAACGTTTTGGTGCTTGGGAAGGTGTTGGTGCTTACCAGGGACTTGAGGTTATAACCTGGTTGGATATAACCATTTAAAAAAAATTAAAATACTAATAATAGGAAACATTAATGCTTGCCTAAACTTGCTTTCAGTGAGATACCATGCAGAATTACTTGTGCATATTCTCTCCCTAATCTCACTGTTGAAAGTGAAATTGTTGGTAAGACATCTTATTTGCACTCAGACTTTAGTATAAAATTACTGGAGTCTGAGTTTCCTCATTTAAAAGTTTCTACAAACTCTTTCTATACTCAGGTGACAGCTACAAGAGATGGGAAGCCATGTTTCAAGTTAAAACAGAAGCAGAGTGCCAAGGAAAACCTTTATCCTGAGGAGTTCCTTTCTTTTCAGATACCAGCTGGCACAGACAAGTGATCTTCTCTTCCTACTGTGTTTACTGTATTATGTCTGTATTGCAGATTTTGCCCTGTGCATACTGCTTCTTCCCTGTGCCTGTTGTGTGTAATTGGAAGCTGATTTGAAGTCTGCTGTACTGCAGTTGTGGTACTGTAAATGGGATGTTTCCAAAGAGCTCCCTGGAAAGTGTGGTGATCTTATGGATCATCAAGAGACTTAAAAAAACATAACTTCCATCTGGCAGTGTTTCAGTGAGTAACCCTTTGCTTTTAGTTCTTGGTGAGACCAAGAAGATGGTGTGACATGCACCAAGAAGAATGTATCCTGGTGATGTTTCACAAGTTTTAAATAAAATTGCTGGTGTTTTATAATGTTTATTTCAATACTATATCAAACACAAAACTGCTGGAAGGCACTACTGACACTCTAGGTACTGACTGATCTCTCTGCAAGGAATTGGTCAGGGATGTTCAGCTGGCTGAGAAGGAGGATGGGCAAAAGGTTGGTCATGGTTTCATGAATACTTATTCTTCATAATAGGAGTCTTAGAAGATTTCTGTCAGCTAAACAAAGCCTGAACCTAACAGGAAAGATTGATTTCTTTTTCCTTTTAATCCTAAAGATTTCATCTGTGAAAACAGAACTGTTATCTGTAATATGAAGTAGAAGAGATACTGGAAATGGAACAACTTCTTAAGTAATGCATGCTGCTTTATCTCCTGTGAGATTAAATCTTATTTTTTCTGTGATGTGAAAGTAGCAAAATGCAGGTGATTAGAATGGAAGTACATGTTTGCATTTATACATTTACAGAAACAGGGCAACTTAGAGCAGAATACTTACTCTTGGTTTTTGTTGTCTCCCATTCAGGAACATTGTCACCAATTTTAGTATGAACTGAAATTTGGACTCAATTTGGGTGGTGGCTGAGTGGCTTTTTTTTGTAATAATTGAAATTCTCCTCC
Source organism: Sclerurus mexicanus (assembly GCA_013396755.1). Taxonomy (NCBI): domain Eukaryota; kingdom Metazoa; phylum Chordata; class Aves; order Passeriformes; family Furnariidae; genus Sclerurus; species Sclerurus mexicanus. The sequence continues at coordinate 54,682 of VWZF01002924.1, forward strand.
GTTGTACATTTCCTTCATTATTCATCTGATTTATTATGCCCTGTGGTAGAAAAGACAGTAAGAATTTGTAGATTAATCACTTGGGAAGATAAATGATTTCATTTTTCTAATGAGTTCTAGTACATCAACTCATGATTGAGCTGCAGTGGTGTTTTAGACTTTTGCTTCTTTACTTTAAATGCCAAATGCCTGTTATTAGTATCTAAATTCAATTACTTTTGTTGCCAGTGTTTGCATATGTATTTGGATAAAGGATGTGAAGGCTTGGCCTAGCTTTTAATGCCAGGCAATGGGACAAATGTGGTAAAAGCAGAATTTTTTTTTCATGCCATAGCTCTTACCTATGCAAAGAAAATTGTGGTGGTGTGTTTACCTTTGTACCACTGCAGCTTGCAGAAGAAAGCACCTAAATATGTTCAAGTTTTGATGGCATCAACTATTTTAAATGTAAATTAAAATAAAGCAGTTTTCCTGTGCAGTGAAATGACATGCATGAGTTAGATACTGAAGTGCTGTACTGCAGGAGTAGCTTGAGGCAAAAAAGGTTGGTCTCTCAATAAAGATATGGTAAAATGATTGAGTGGGTTGGCTAAAAATGGGCTGTGCTCATGTTTGCTATCATGGTCAATGTGCAACAAGGAAAGATAAGGATAGTGCATACATAAGAAAAGAAAAGGAAGAAATTGTTAAATATTGACAGATTCAGCAGAGTTTTGGAAAAAGGTGAGAAACTGAGGATATTTGTTTTCCAACCTCCAATCAATTATTATTCAACCAGTGGTCACAGGTGACTTATCTCTACTATCTGTTCCTTGTAAATGAAATGTTAAAATTAAAGAAAAATAAGGTGATCACCAAAGAATTACCTCTGAAATAAAAAAGGAAGAATGCTTCTAACAGGCAAGGAATTTGGTTCACCATGGGATCTGGCAGGCACTTTGACTTGTGTGGGGAGAAATCCCATGAGTTGTGGACTTGAGATCACATTAGGGGCAGCTGAGATCAGCATTAGCAGTTATGAAGCCACAACTTCATGTCGTTGAGTAACATAAATCCATCATAGAGATTTCCATCTGGAAACAGCTGGCACTGTGCTAGTTCAAATTAGCTGTCCTGGTGAGGTGCTTTGTGCGTAAGGTGAGCACGTTTCCAAGATAGGTTCTGGATTTGTTGTGGAGAAGATAACATGCACAGAATTTGAGGGACTCTGGTTTCCCATGAAATGCCCCATTTGGATTCACCCTACACATTGTTAAACTTACCCCCTTGGAAATGTGGGGCAGGGTGGGAGGGCAGTGATGAAGCAGTGGGTGGTGGTGCAGTGGCAGGAGCTGTCTTGTCTGGACTGGTGGACTTGCACCTCTGTGGCTTTGTACAAATATTTTGTATTCTATTCTTTGATTCCGTGTTTGGTTTAGTGATATTTTTAAAAGCAGGGGTGAGCAGAACAGGTTAAGATAACAACTTGGGGCTTTTTTCCCCAAGCAGCAGAATAAATCTTTTTTTCAGAAAGCAGACATCCAGAAGGAAGGGGGGTTGGAAAAGATAAAAAGTGCTAAAATTGTTCATACATTTTTTGTTTAGGAACTGTTTTGATGCCAACTATTTTAATGCTTATGATTTTTCCCCTCCCTTATCTTCTTAAGGGGCTTAGCAATAAAACAAAATCTGTACTACTTCTAATTTTTGACCCTATTGAAGTTTTTCAGAAGACTGATCAAGTTCTATATTTTACTAAACTGCCTCTTTCTTATCCAAATTGATAGGCTTATTTTTCTTGCTGATCAAAATAAGGTACAGTGAAATCAAGATAGGAGTGTATTATTGTATTGTTCAAGCTCTGAATATCAATAAATAAAATGAAACAAATCTTACTATGCAGTTGAAAACCACAGAAATCTCTCCTCTGTCATTTCCTCAGCTTCTAGTCTGTACTACCATGCCTTAAATGTAACTTGCAGTGTATGTGGGTTTCTGCCGCTTTGACTGAAGTCTCTGTGCATGTAATAACAAAATTAATGTGACCTCTTCCTGTGGCCCATCACACTGGTTACTTCCTCTTTGAAATATTTTCTTCACAAAATAGAGCCACAAATGCATCCTTGCATAAGACAGAAGGGACTTGAGTTGTTGGCATTTGGTTAGAAAAAATAAAAGGAGATTTTGTAGTATGTGAATTTTCAGAGGCAGAGGCATTGCTCATGCATGAGATGATTGACTGGGGCTAGACTAACAGATAATGTGCTAAATTAAATGTGTCATGGTGCACTTAATGCTTTTCTTCTGTAAGACTAGATATTGGATATTTCTTGAAATTAAAGGCAAGTTTTATATTTTATTAATCATTTTATGGTAGGTATAGATGGAGCCAATGCCTCAGCAGGGTGAAGGCAGGGAGGGAAAACTGAGCTTAGCCCAGTATTTACCAGTGCCCAAAGGGGTGTTGTTCAGTCTCTGCATTCAGCTTAGAATGTCAGGCTACAAAGGTAGGCACCAGGTGGTTCATTCTAGCAAAAATGAGAATGATTTCAGTTTTCTTTCAAATGTATGGTAAAAAAGTCTCTGAACCTCAGTATAATAGTCTTTATGTGAGCATGTGCAATGCTTAGATAACTTTTTCTCAAAATTTTAACAATATGGGTAAGTTTCTCCTAAAAATTTGACTAATTGGCATTTTCTGTTAGCAAATAACAGCATTTGTTGGTGTGTTTTGACTGCTTTCACTCAGCAATAGTATTTACTTTTCATACCCCCCTCTCCAAGCTTGCTTCACCCTCATTAACAGGGCAGTTTCTGGAGAGTATCTGTGACAGGTGCAGCTTTTCAGATGTGCTGGGACTGTTTCCTGCAAAGACACCAAGGAGCAGATAGCTTAAAATGGGGGTTCAGCTCTGGCTGGATGCCAGGTGCCCACCAAAGTCACTCTTATCACCCTCTCTTCAGCTGGATAGGGGAGAGAAAATATGACAAAATGATCATCGGTTGAGATAAGGGCAGAGAGATATCATTCACCAGTTACTGTCATGGGCAAAAGAGACTGAAGTTGGAGAAATTAATTGAATTTATTGCCAATCAAAATCAGAGCAGGATCATGAGAAGTAAACCAAATCTTAGAAACACTTTCCCCGTCATTTGTCTCTCCTTCCAGGCTCTACCTCGTCCCCACCACCATTATGGGGACACAGGAGTGGGGATTATGGTCAGTTATTCCTGCTGCTGCTCAGGAAAAGGAGTCCTCCTCCTCCTTCAGCATGGGGTCCCTGCTGCAGGAGAGAGTCCCCTGTGAACTTCTTCAGTGTGACCATCCCATGGGCAACAGTTCTCCATGAACTGCTCCAGTGTGGGTCCCTTCCACGGGGTGCAATCCCTCAGGAACAGGCTGCTCCAGCATGGGTCCCCCACAGGGTCACAAGTCCTGCCAACAAACCTGCTTCAGCGCAGGCTCCTCTTTCCATGGGGCCACAGGTCCCTGCCAGGAGCTTGTTCCAGCTCATGTTTCCCACAGGGTCACAGCCTCCTTCAGGCACTCACCTGCTCTGGCATTGGGTCCTCCATGGTTTGCAGATGGATCTTTGCAACCCCGTGGTCCTCTATGGGCTGCAGGGGCAAAGCTGCCTCAACCAGGGGCTGCACAGTGCCTGCAGCCCTTCCTGCCCCTTGTTCCTCACTGACCTTGGTGTCTGAAGGGCTGTTTTTCTCATATTCTCACTCCTGTCTTCTCTGGCTGCATTTACTTCTGCCCAGTAACATTTTTTCCTTCTTAAATATGTTGTCCTGTTTATCACTACCACCATCCCTGATGGGCTTGGCCTTGGCCAGCAGCAGGTATGATCTGGAGCCAGCTGACATTGGCTCTGCTGGACATGGGGGAAACTTCCAGAAGCAGGTTGCTGTCTCTCTCCTGAGCCACAGCTGTGTGCCTTGTGCCATGCTGTGGTGAAGCAAACACAGCCAAAAAAGCAAAAGTAAGATGGGGCTTGTAGTGGGCAAAGGGGCTGGATCTCCTTGTTGAGCACAAGGGAAATAATCTCTGCCAAAGTTCTAGCTTGTAATAATGCCTTAACATACTGATGTTGGCTGTTCTTTACCTACATTTTCACTCCCTCTGGGTAATGGTAAAATAAGGTAAAATCTCCTATCACAAACTCACTGCAGCATTGTCCATTTATAACTATGTCAGTGTAATTTAAGGAAGGGGTGAGAGTTCTGCTGGTGAGGTCTTAAAGACTGTTTCATTAAATGTTGGTATTTTGCTCAGAGCTGTTACTTTGCATTCTCAGCTGCGGGATGTTTTCTCCTGAAATTAAGCCAGGATGTGCTCACTTGCATGGAGCTGTGTGCAAATGCCTTTTTTCCCCTTAAGTCTTGGTGATCAAAGTTCGTAACTAATTTTGTTCATTTAACACACTAGCCTTGTTCCAGACAAAAATGTTGGTAATGAAATACGGTGATAAGAAATTTTAAGCTTGAAAGAAAATTTTGTATTTCTTCTCTGGGAAATGTAATAAATGACCTTAAAATAGTGTCTTATGTTGATGCTAAACTCAAACTCTTGTTTATCAAGTTTTTTCTTACAAAAGGAAGAAACATTGTTTCAATCCATAAGGGTCTGATTGCTGAAACACTCACATGTGTTTGTTTTCCTTTCTTTTTTTTCTTCACAGTGACATTTTAGGTCTTGCCTACCTGAAGAGCCTTTTACTTAAAATAATAATTTTCATAAGGATGTGTAATGGTGGAAGAGCACCTGCTGCCTCTGGAGCTTCCTGTAGTTATAGGGATGCTCAAAGTCTGGGTTGCTGCAGCTGGAAGGGCCAGGTCCTCTTCTGAGCTGCTCCCTCACAGGTGATGGTGTAGGTATTGTTCTTGTAAAACAGGTCAGGGAATGGTGGTGTTTTGTTCTAAAAGTGCTACTTTGCACTGCCCTAAAAACCTTAACTTTGTGATCCTTTGGATCAAGACAGATAATTTCTTATCAGATTAGGTACCTTGTTGGGTTTTGATGGGTTAGGTTTATTTTTTTTGTTTTGGTTCCACTAGTGAGCGTTGTAAATGAGACTTCGGATTTCTGACTTATAATAGCAAAGAAGAAAAGTTAAGTAGCTGATTTTGGTTTTTATGAATATTTAGCATTAAGCAGAAATGGATCATAAAAACTTCTGTATATTAGAAAGCAATGAGACAAGTGACAGTGACATTTTAGTTTTGCCTTATTCTTCTTTAACTCTATGCTCCATGACACCTATGAGGCAAAGACAGACTCACTTAACAATAGGGCCTATGGCCTAAAGTTACACTTGTGGCAGCTTTTGATTCGGAGTTGAGCTAAGAAGATCACCTCAGTATTCTTGTCCTTGGAAAGACACTTTGAAGTCTTTCCTAAAAAGACCTCACAGTAAGATGATTCCATCAAAGACTGCAAAGTTTTAAAGACACTTGTTGCGTGAATGTAGGCAAGGGTTAATGAATTGTAAAATGTGCAGTTTAATTCACTGCCTTACATTCTCAGTCTTGTGTGAAGTGGCAGTGTAAAGATCTCTTCTGTCCAGGAAGGCATACTGTCCAAGACTGGAAAGGGAGAAAGAATGGTTAGATTGATTTGGTTTTGGTTTTTTTGTTTGTTTTGGTTTTGTGGGTTTTTGGTTTTTTTTTTTTTTTGTTTAAATTTTTTCCGCCTTACAATGTAAAAGGCAATTAATTGCTGTAGCCTCAGAGAACTCTGCTCATCTGAGATGTCATTCAGGAGTTTGGCATGATACTAAATACACTTGCCCTCAGCTATATTCTTTTTCTGTAGTTAACGATGCTGTATAAAGACGATGCTATAGCTATGGATTTTTTTAAAGCTATATGAAGTGGGTTGTACTTAACTCCTGCACCCCTGCTTTGGGATAATAACCATAGGTTTGTGTTAGAAAGCTGTTCTGTATTGAGACATGTTCCTCAAGTGAAATAACTTACAGACTTGACATATCTCTGTTTAATTTTTTTTTATTTTGGGATGTTGGCATCTTAGGGGTGTTAGTGTATCTATGTGTGTATATACACATACATTTATATATGCACATGTGTGTTGGATAAAACATTGTAGGATACAGAGAAGGAGATAATCTTCCATGCACTAGAGCAGATGGGCCAAGACTCCATAACTTATCCAGCCCTGGCTGTTTAGGTATTAGTAGAAGTAAACCTTGTTACTAGCTAGACATGCACCTTCTCTTTTAAAAAGATATTTTCTTTTAAAAAAAGATATTTTCTTTCAAAAAAGGTATTTTTAAAATACCTCTTTATCCAAGCTTACTTTAAATGATAATATTTTCAAGAGTAATCAGTGATACTGGGATCCTTTGGGTTTTAGATACTTGATTTTAATCATGTGTTTAAACAGTGCTAAAATAAAGGCCCCTTTCCACAAGCTGCAACCCTTTGTGGTATCCTAGTAGTGAAAGCATCTCTGCTGTCTTGGGTTGCAACTTGATGTGTGCTGTAGGAACAGATGTGAAGCTTGAAGTGCTTTATGCTGCTGGTCATCATACTCATAGCATGGCTGGTTGGACAGGGCTGCCATGGGGGCTATTGCACAAGGCAGGCCTAGCTGACCTCACCTTGCACTCCTGTTATAGTAGGTCCTGGACTGTCCCCTCTATTCTTCCTGCCTTGCTCCTATTGTTCCTGACTTAGTAGACCTGTAGTGAACTGAAGCAATGAGAGTGGATAGGTTTGCTCCTGGGTTGGTGAGTTGGATTGGTTCATAGAGGGGTCAGACAAGTACCACTGAGGATGGGACCACCTAGTCAGGAACATGGGAGCAGAGTGAGGAAAGAGGATGCCTCTTTTTGGTGGCTGTGGACTGTTGAACTGGCTCAACTGGTGGTTTTTACTGGCAGGTAAAAATGAATAGGTGATTGTACACTGAAATACATAAAGGTGACTCCTGCAATGTGCTTTGCTATCTCTTGTTCTGGAAATAGTAAAATAAATTTTAAAAAAAGCTTTACTTTTAAGAACATATTAAACCAGTGCAGTCTTTTTTTCAGTGACTATCTGTCCCTTTCCATTGAATGTTAAAAACTTAGTCATGAAGTTGAATTTTCACTGTCCCTTGTTTCAAATGCAAATAAACAGTCATTGCATAGTTTTCTGATGTCTTTGAAAGGAAGCTATTTCTGCAAAGTGAATACAGTCTTTCTGTTATCTGAGCAGCTATCCAGTAGTGGTTGAATCAATTCCTGTATGGAGAGGATGCCTGGAATATAGTTCAGAAATATTGTAGATTCATCATTTCTTATAGAGGGATCAGACTGGTGCATTAGTTTTGCCTTTTGGCCACCTCTGGCAAACGACTCCTCATGGAGGATATGGAAAAATAAAATAAGGAAACACACTGCTTTCTTTTTATTTTCTTCTTTTTTTTCCTTTTTCTTCTTAAATGAACCTTTGAAGCCTATCAAAATGACATTTGTTGCCTTGCAGTCGTGTAGTCCTATATTAAAGTGAGGCCATCACTGAAGAACTGCAGGTTTAAAGGATATTTTCTTTGCAAGCTTGCAGAAGGCAAAATTTCTCTGGCCTGTGTGAGGAAAGTGCTTGGCTTGAGCTCTACCTGTAGGATGAGTACCACTGGGAAAGTTGTTCTCTTCTTATGTACAGGTTGTACTTAGGATTCGTGTAGTTCATTTGCCTGTGCTGATGAATGGGAGGACATTAAAATGATACTGTACATAATTAGAAAACTCTGCACGGAGAGGCCGATTAAGAGAAGTTGTTGTCCTCTTCAAGGCAGAGTGAGACGCTTTAGCTCCTTAGGGTGAAGTTATGCAATGTAGTTCGAACTGATGTAATAGCTCTCCTGTCCAAAGGAGGAGAATACACCCACCCACATTCCTCCTCTGCATGTCTCTCCATCCTCATTTAGCCTGACATTTATCTGACCCTACGCGAAGCTGATGTGTCTTGCTAACATGGCAAGACAAACTCTTGCTAAAACTTTTTGTGGTGGGTTAATTTTCTACCATTAATAAGCTGATTTGGTTTACTGCTCTATCAGACAAGTGCCAGGGCAGGTACAAGAGAGGAGCTGGATGCAGGGCCACCCTTTTCTGACAATGATGAACCATTGGGAGGGAGCTGATAGAACTTCAAGCCAAGACTGCTCCTCTGGTACCTAAATGAGTGTTGCTGCTTGATGACCCAGTCTCTTCCTACCTTTACTTTGTGCTAGTGCCAGCACTTGTTTGGGTGATGTGCTGAAACATGTTGGCATCTGAACTGCTGTGAAACCATGGTCTCCAGATGTGATAAAAGAGCTTTACTTGTTTTTGTCTTGGTGAGAATCAGGTTTCACAGAGGACTTAGGTCCCTGATGTCATTATCCTGGCAGGTGTGTACTGGCATCACATAGCACGTGTGTGTCATTTTGTCTGCCCCCAGATGCTGCTTAGAACTTCAGGCTGCATCTGGTCCTTTAGATTGAAGTCATGGGTCCCATATCTGAGTGCAGCATTTGCTGAGTAAAATAGGTCCAGTAGATCATACTTCTGCCATTTGTATTGTCAGTGCATGTATTTCATCTATTTCAACAAACTACAGTAAGAAATTTGGACCCAACAATAGGTCCCTTGTGGAATAAAATTAGATATTTTATTTTTGGCCTTGATTGCAGTTGTTCTGGATATCAAAGGCTCTTTTAAGTTTTTTGTTTGCTTTTAAAGTCACTGAATAGCCTGTTCATTCTTTACCATTTTCTTCTATTTCTCCCCGTCTTAGAAGTCTTCATCTGCAAAGAGGTTACTTACTTGTTTTCCTTTGTTTTAAGATAAAAGAGATAAAAGAAAGATAAAAAGATAAAAAAGGAAAGATAAAAGAAGATCCTGTGGGTTAATTCCAGTGCCTTTGGATACAAAAAATAATTCCAAATCAGAGGATTTTCACCTTTTTCCTACGTTTGCTTGAAAGACCTGTTATAAACAAGGGCAGTGATATTGTCAAGGGACCGCTCGTTAATCTTTTCTTTAGCAGCGTAATAATATAATAACATAATTTCTTGAGTTAAATGGTAGGATTTTACACTATGCTTCTGACAGTTTTAAAAATCTATCTTAGGAAATGACAGTAGGATGGGAAGAAGCTTCCAGGATTTCAGGGTATGCAGCACCATGGATGAATGAATGAAGCCTTGCAGCATATGGTCTGATGATTGTGGAGAAGTTGGCATTTGGCTGTAGGAAAAGTTTCCATTATTTTAGTCATTTCGGTGATGTGAGTCAATGTTACCAAGTGTTTTCAGCCTGTCTAGGTATCTGACAATGGTTGGGTGAAGTTTAACGTGTGGGATGCAAACTGCTTGCTATCTTCTGGGTTTTCTACTGAGGTGACCACTTTCTGTAATGGGAGTTTTGCCATGAAACCTGAGGGATGCACCCTCCTCAACTCCTGTTCTACCTCTTTAAACCAGGACAGATTGGTTAAAGCATGCAGGAAAATTATGGGGTTATTGCAAAATGTTCAAAGAATTTGTTTCTTATTTTTAAATTGTACTGAGATATGACAGTATTCTGGTCTCAAAAGCCCTGGAGTCTGCAAAACGTGGTGTTAGTCTGCTGGAGAAGAGAGTGCATTCTTAAAGATTGAATGTAAGTAAATTGGAGATAAATAACTGAAGTTTGTTGTGCTCTGAGAGGGTAGAGGTTGGGTTAAATGAGGCAAAAGGAGTGGCTTTCAGTTGTAGAGCTTGAAATGTTTTTGGTAAAGAGGACCAGAACAGGGCTTCATGCCCTTTCCTTGGAGGAGGGTAAAAATGCTCCTGTTAAAAAGACAAGCACCATATGATTGTTGAAGGCAGTGGGTGCAGGTGGCAGAAGTTACATGAGTGGAGGAATTAGTAGCTAGTTTCTTTGTGACCTCGGGAGAGTGTTCCTGTGTACTACAATTTTGGATGATAGTCATGCATGACTTTGAAGAACTTGCCCGGGCATCACAGAAACTGTAAGTCACAACACCAGCGTTTACCTTAGTTCTCTCTAAAGAAAGACTTGATGTGTGTTGAAGTGTTCTGATTGAATGACAGCTGTCTTTATCAGCTTCAAGCAGTGAAGAGTTGCATACTAACCACAAAAATTGCCACTTAAAAATTTGCTTTTTAGACAAAAATGAAAAGGCAAATGAAGAAGTACAGAAAGAATATGTTTTTTCAAGCTCTCTGCAGCCATCATGTCTAGAAGTATAGGGGATAGTCCTATAACTTTTATAATGCTCCAAGAAAAAGTGCTACATGTCATGAAATTTGCAGTGCAGTTGTGGAAGTAGCACTGTTATAGTTTCAGAATCTTGCTATGGAATTCCTCTTCCTACCAACACAGAATTTGAAGCTAATGCCCAATCTCCTACTGTTAGTCAACAAAAGGGATGGCTGAGCACCCGCATTCCGACCTAATGGCTGGGGGAAGGGAGGGAGGTTTTTTCTTTTTTTTTCTTTTTTCTTTTTTTTTTTTTTTGCAGTGTGCTTGGTGCGGAGCAGTTTTGATCTTTTTTTTCTCCCGGCTGCTGCTGGGGGTAGAGGCATCTCGGAGGGAGTCTCTCTTCTCGGTTTGGCTCCTCTTCCCCTATTCAGCCCCTAGCTCTGGGCACCCTGTGCCTTGGATTTACAACGGACGTCTTTTTTTTCTGACGGGGTCAACATTGGTTGAGGGGCTGCTCCTGCCCCGTTTGCGCCCCCTCCAGCCCAGTGCTGCTTCTCTCGAACAAAGGACAGGAGCGCGTCTAATCTATAGCACGGAGGAGGCTCCGCATCGTCCCTCTGTCCCCAGCGATCCCACGCCAGTCTACTCGGGACCGGCATAGCTCCATCATCGCGACCCCCTGCCGTCTCAGCCCTGTTCCTGAGAGCCGACCCTGCAGCCAGTCAAGGCGCGACATCACCACCTGCTGCGTGTAAATATAATTGCACCCAAAAGGGACAGACTTTTTCATTTCATTTGAAAGCATTGATTACAGACTGTTTGTTTGGTTCATTTTTTCTGGAAATATATATATATAGTAGTTAAGAACCGTTATCCTTTTATATACATTTTCCTGATTAAAGTTTGTTCTTAATTTAAGGGAGTTGGGTGGTTATTTTTTGAGGAAAAAGGCCCCTTTCCTTCTCCTGGTCAACATAGATATCTTAGTTTCCTCTAAACTAAGACAAGCACCCAGTCTGAACGTGTGGGATGGGTGCATGCACATGTTTAGACATAAAATAGTAATGACGATAGCCTATGTCCTGACCACAGTGAGCTTGCTTCATTTTTCCGTAACTAAGAAAGGAATTTGGCCCAGTGAGTGAATTTGAAATGCTCTCAGTTGGCCTGAGTGATCCAGTTTTCCTTCATGTTATAAGAAACACATGCATTATATGGTCATAGGCGGTGATGGCCATATACCAGAATGCAAATGGTGTACTCTTTGCTGCTGCTGCTTCTTCTCTTAGGCTGCACTTGACCAGTTTAAGTTAACCAAGTGGGATAAAACAGGCATAGTGCAAACACTGAGTTAGAACTGGGTGCAAGTCTAGAGTCCTGTTCTGGTAGTCGTTCTTTTTAGCTCTTTCTCAAAAGGATACATTGTGATCCTAATGCAAAGGAATAATGTGCCAGAAGTTTTATAATGTTCCTTAGGAGAAGTAGAGATTATATAAGCACCGTTTACAAGTCATCAGTGCCCTTACACCCTCCGATTTTTGTCTTTGCCTATTGCTCCGGATTGCCAAAGGTGACAGGTGTCTGTGGAAACAGCCTAGTCCAGTTTCCCTGTTCAAAGCATGGTCAGCAAGAGTGGGTTGACCAAGACCCTGTGTGGTTGTGTTTTGAGTATCTCCAAGGATGCAGACTCTTTAACCTCTCTGGGTTCCACTGTTTGATCACCTTTATAGTCAAAATAAAACAAAATGAAAACAACCTTATGTTTATGTGTTTCAATTTGTGTCCATTACCTCTTATCCTTTCACTCCATACCTGAGAGGAGGAGTCTGGCTCCATCTCCTTTACTACCTCCCATTGGGTGTTAATCATAGGTGGGATTCCTTTCCAAGCCTTCTCTTCTTGAGAATGAACAGTTCCAGCTCTCTCAGCCTTTCCTTGTGTGATGGATTTGTAGTCCCTTAATTATCTCTGTGGTCCTTCCCTGGATTTGTTGCCAGCATGTCCATGTCTTGTACAGGGAAGCCCAGCACTGGACACAGTACTGCAGAGGTGACTCCTCCAGTGCTGAGCAGAATCACCTCCCTCAGTCTTCTGGCAACTCTTCCCAGTGCAGCCTGGGATCTCTTGGGTGTCTCTGCTGTAGAAGCATGCTCTTGGCCCCTGTTCAACTTGCTGTCTATCAGGGCATCCAAATTCTTCTCTGCAAGGCTGCTTTCTCCTGCAGCATGAGCTGTTGCTTGGGATGATACCTCCCCAGGTGCAGGGCTCTGCAGTTCTTGTTGCTGAACTTCATGAGATTGCCATAAGCACGTTTCTTCAGCCTTTCAAGGTGCCTCTGAATGGCGGCACAACCCTCTTGTGTAATCAACTGTTTTCTATAATCTGAAAGTTTGCTAAGGGTGCTCTGTTCCATCATCTAAGTCATTAATAAACATGTTAAACAGTATTAGCCCCAGTATCATACTCTGAAGTCACACCACTAGTAACTGTGCTCCAGCTGGGTTTCATTCCACCTATCACAATCCTTTGAGCCGAACATCTCAGCCAGTTTTCAATCCACTGCACTTTTCTACTTATCCAGCCCATTTAGAGGTTGTATGTAGTTAAAATGTGTATCAGTAAGGACCCATCAAACCATTGCTAATTAAGAGATCCAAATAAATATTGCTGGAAACAGGAGATTAAGAAGAATTCGTAATGGAGAAGCAGATAGAGAAGGCTGCGAAAAACAGGGAGAGGAAAGGAGGTGGATGAGTACAGTTTTGGGTGGATGTTCTGCTAATCAGCTGTAGCTTTGCTTTTCTTTTGTCTGTAAGAGACTTTGGAAGTGTGGACTGATTTTTGGAGAAAAGCAAGTCAAAATGTTGGGAGAAAAAGTTCACAATCTTTTTTGGAGATCTAAGAAAGCTGCACAGAAAACCTGAGCCATGCCATGACTCAGTTTCACAAGGACAACTAGCTGAAGTCAATGTACTGGATTCAGACCCTTTTTGTCCCCATAGGAGAACAATTTTCCTTTGATTACTGTTGATTTATATAAACTTTTCTCTCTTGAGTATGGGAAATGATCCAATACTTAATTACTAGGCATTGTGAACCTCAGGGTTATGCATGTTATGTGCTTTCAGTTGATACTATTTGGTTTTGTTGAAAGCAAAGCTTCTGATGCGTTGTTATTAGGGTTCCTTCAAAGCTAATTAAAGCCCTAAGACAGCACTGTTTTATGTTTTTCTATTGTGAAAAACACGTTTATTTTGTTCACAGGCATATGAATTCCTGTATTGCAACTATGAACTCTTTTATTGCATAGGGGTGTATCATACTGGGAGAATAGCTCTGGCAAATTCTCCAGTCAATCTATCTGTTGAAACAAACCAGCCAGGGAGGTGTTGGTCGGCCAATGCTGCTATAGTTAGATGGTTAATTATAGTCAAGGTCGTGTGGGAATTTGTGTTCCTGTCAGTAGTTCTGTGACCAAACATCCTATTTCTGAATACTGGAATTACTCACATACTTCAAATACCATAAATAAGGATACCCTAGGAAAAAACTCAATCCTAAAATGAGCACAAGTGTGACTGTTACCCAGGTTTCCTATGGAGCTGCATTCCTACCTGTCAGCCAATGGTTCTTTCACCTTTAGGACAGCATCAAATAGATGTGCATGTATCCCTTCAGAAACATTCTCCCCTTGTCCACCTGTCTGGCCACTGAGTTAAGACATGTTTTGGTGCAAATGCTTGTAATGAATTCGGTGCTAAAAATGTTCTTTGTGTATTCTGGAAAATCAATCTTTTTTTGAAACTGTATTGTGAATTGAAATGGCATGTGTTGTTTCTGTATATGTAGGGTTTTTATGTGTTCTTCTCTGGAACGGTATTACGTGTTTGGTTATAGATTTGTGTAGGTTTTTTATTACATGCTTCCCTGAAACGGTACTATGTGTTTGGTTATAAATTTGTAGTGTTTCTGTGTAAGGTGGCGGTGCACCTGGCTATCTAGTTAGGAAAGGGGACAGGGGATAACTTTGAGGGCAATCTGTTGCAGTAGTGGTGTAGCATCTTATCAGGCCTTCAAGGCAAGAGGGGAATTTCCATTTATTTAGGTGGCTGTCTTATTGAAAATAGAGGATCCCAGTAAGTAGCACAAAGCTTAATCTATGGAAGCCCACTTTGTAAAATTTGTATTTGCAGGCTAGCTGATGGTTTTACTTTTCACCTACTACTAATATTTTACAGTCTCGAAGGAACTGTTACCAAAAGGGGAAATAAGATTTTGATGTTCCCAAACATCTTTCTAAAAGATGGCAACCTTCTAACTTGAAATTGATTTAAAATATGTCTTATTTGTTGCTTGAAGTGTATCGGAGAGTCTGGATGTTACTTCTTCATGATTTATTTGAGAACATATTTCTTGCTTGACCTTGACTATGATTTTACTTGTACACTGCCTACTTGTTTAACATATTGACGTGGTCTTCCATTTCTGTCTTCTAGCAGACTCCTCTAAGGGATGGTGGCAGAGCAGGGGGTAATTTTATATGTCAGATTTTCTCAGTATTTCTAATGCTTTAGTCCAGTTGGCATGTGTTAATGGCAATATTCAAAACAATTTTTTTCTTCATTTTCTTTCTGAAGGTACTTGTTCTTTGTTCTGTCACACATAAGCTGTTTAGAACAGCTGCAACATTTTCATGAACACCGGAGGAGTTTTTAGGACTAGTTTCCTACAAAAGTGCAAGTCAGTACATTGATGCTACCAGAAATCATCTTCCATTTTCAGTAAACCTTTCCATCTGGAAAACTGTACAAATGGATTTTTCTTCCTTCTGGATGACCCAAGGAAGAATGCAGTTGTAGATGCAACATACGCATTATGCTGTTAGTCAGTTATGCTGTAAGTCAAAGTTTTTGCAGAGTGCTTTATCTTCGGTGAAGTTGTAGATAGGAGCTATCCCAGGGCAAGAGGTGTTTGTTTTCATTCTTTATTCACTGCTAGACATTTCAGGGCTCTTGACCTTTATTCAGCCCTTTTGGTTTAGGTAAAATTTTCTCTCCTTCTTTCTGTAAGAGATTGTTCATGGGTTCCATGTCACTGGGACAGACAATAATGCATTTTATTCCGTACTAGTCGCCTGAAGGCACGGGTTGATATATTTCAGATAAATGTCAACTTGGATAGCATGTTAGAGGAACATGCAAAAAAAAGGATCATTTGCTTCCCTTTTTTCCAGAAAGCTGGTGGCTTGTGAGGAGAGAATGGATAAAGGAGGGAGGGTAGAAGAAGGAAACATCTAAACATCCGAGGTTCTTGATCAGGTGGGATGAGCCCAGAATCATGAAATGGCATAGATGCCCAGTTTGAGCAAGTACTGCTGAGTCTTGGAGTGCTGCTGTGCAAGGAGAGGAAGGTACATCAGCCCTTTAATCAGCTATGTCTCTTCACTATAGAGCATGCTTGGGAAGGATATAAGGAAATCTGTACCAAAAAACCCAGCAAACAAAGGTTAAAAATACATAGGTCTGCATTCCTGAATTTCTTTTTGCATATGTTTGTTTCTGTGGTTTGGGTTTGTTTTTTTTTTTTTGTGCTTCTCTGCAGTATCAGCTTTTTATTGTTCACAGAGAGACAAACAGACTCTTAGTTCAGAGGGAAGGGGGTGGTGGGAAGATCTGGGTAAGCATGGGGGAGTGTCCTATTCACCACCTCAGTCTGGCTCCAGGTGGGAGAATTTTAATGTATAATGAGCAGCAAAGTGTCAGAAAACAAGCAACAATGAAAACAAAATGCAGCCAGTAACCTTGGGGCTCTGACAGTGAGTAAATGTTTATCAGAGGAGGATTCTGCTGGACATCACCAGATAAGAATGAGTTGATGTCACTCTTGGCAAGGGCAAGAGCTCGTTTTTTTCCATACAAGCAGCACAACATGGCAAGAAGAAGGAGAGGGAAGGGTGGGAAGGAGTGGAGGGGGAAGAGGAAGAGAATGCTGTTTGCTATAAATTGGGCTAATAAAGATATATTAAAGCATGGCTTGTTTTGTTGGAAGGGATTTCAGTGCTGGGACATAAATAGACAAAGGTTAAGGATGCTTCAGGGTTCCTCCTACACTGCATCTCTGAAGAGTTGTATATAGATGCCTGACAGCTGTTGCATAATTTGCTTGGACTTGCTTCCAGTCCAGAGTGTATTACAGGCTTATTCCTGTGGCCCTTGTTCAACAAAACCTCATTTGGCTTCAATGGGAATATTTGCTTGAATAAAGAATTTCAGCTTTTGTGACCTCTGGTAGTTTCAGTGCCTGTCCAATGAATAGGAGGACCTCCCCTCACCCTCAATCTCTGTATACTCTTCTTTTAAAGCTTCATCATATTTTATACTTTGAGTAATGCAGACTTTTCTCTGTAGAAAAAATGACTTACACCACACAGGCAGCAGAACAGCTGCATTTCAACAGGTACCACTCTGAAGCTAAGAAGTAACTACTGTTATTTGGTGAGTTTGAAGGTGAGTGGCCTTGCAAAGCACCTCTGAAAAGATGTAGATGTGATGAAAGGATGTTGTGATAAAACAGTTTAGAAAAAACTGCTTCTAAAAACAAAGAGTCTTCTAAAACCAAAAAAAGTGTGGGAAATCTTTAACAGCATCTACTCTAGGAGTTGTCTGTACTGAAACACCGATTACTGGTTGTCCCCTGTGTAAATGCTCTTGTAGAGCATAAGAATAGAGCTTTGAAAGAATTTATTTATTTTAAAACATATAACAAAAATAGAAATTGTGTGGTGTTTGCTCTCTTTGTGTTCATACTCTAGCTCAGAGCAGACCATTTCTAAAGTGGCACAAGTTAATCTAGAAAAGATCTTTCCTAGGCTGGAATAGGTGGCAGTGCTGAGCCTTCTAGCAGTATAGATGTGAAGTATTTTCTGTGTTTGTGTATCTTTCCCTTTTCTCATTTTCACCATGTATATAACTTGCTGTGAGCAGCCTACAGCTTTACAAACATCTGTAAGGTAACTGTATAGTTAGCAAACAGCCTTTCAGGATACTGAGCATTTGTGGAAAATTGGGCCATTATTTTTCAGAATGTAAAAGTACTTAAGAACAGAATTGTTTGGAGCACAAACTTTGCAAATCAATTTAATAATGTAACATATTCAACTGGCTCTCATGACCAGGATAGTTGAGCCCCTGTGGTAATGTAAAAAGGCAAAGCTTTACTTTGACCCTCTTGTTATGTGACTCCTTCAGGTATGTGTGACGTTCTGGAAGCTTTTCATTTTGATGACTTCCTGCTAGACCATGCTGTCTCATTTGAAATATTTGGCTTAGCATGGCATTGATTGAATAGATTGGACAGTTCTCTGTTGAATGACCTTACTAGACATGTTCACACTTCAGACCTCCCCTTGCAGTGACTCAGCTCTGGGTATGAGCAAAGAACAGTGCACCAGAGTTCAAGGCAGACTGGACAAGGAAAAGCTGTTGCACTTGTGTTGGAGCCATTGAGAAGTGCAGGCAGTTTAACTTGGGAAGGAGGAACAATCAGGTTTATGTTCCATGCCTTCACTGAAAGCTATCAAAATAAAACAAACTATTTAACTGCTGTCATCCTCCTCTCCTAAATTAAGTCATAAGAAGAGGAGGGGAATCATGGATTCATTAACTATAGATTTGAATGAAAACATTTAAGGTTCTAGTGAACTTTTAAGAGTCTTAAGAATTCAAGACTCCAGACTTTGAAGTTTTAACATGTTCTAAATTGGTTTGTACCTTAATTTTAAGGCAGCTGAGGAGGTAGATGCAGTTGTATGTTGCTGTCGCTCATGTCTTCTTTAGAGTTAATTTTCCTATTCTTTCTCCCCCAGCCCAAGAAGAGATGCATAACACATACGTGCCTGCACTACCACAGTTTGTTTTCTTATTGCTTTTAGACTTTTATTGTTAGAGTGGAGGTGTTAAGTCAACATGTTGATATGTATTTATATCGGTAAGAACAAGAAATGCTCCATGATTTCAGAACAAAAAATGGTAAGGCTCTTTTGTCATCACCCCTGTGGTTACATGTTCTCAGATCATCAAAATTCTTCCCTTAAAACTTCTGAAAAAAAGTGTGGCCTTTACTGAAATCTGCCTTGGAGCCTGTTACTGTATAGTTTGAGCAAGCAGTGCTAAAATCATTGCAAAAGTGGAGGTGTTTATGTAGGACCCTATATGAAAACAGCTACTGCCATTAATGGTGCCTAATGTGAACAAAGTTTAAGTATGCAAGGTCTGCCACTTTGATAGGAAACCTAAGAAAGTATGGATTGCATTTTGCAGATAGAAAACCTAGTGTCAGAATTATGTTAGGGTGAATCAGTAGTAAATGCAGGAGTTAGAGGTCACATAGACCTGAATGTACTGTTCATAGGATGGGCTAAGCCTGGGCAAGGGTGGCTGAGTCAGTGGCACTCAACCCTTTGGGAAGGGAGGTTAGTGGCAATGTGGGGACCCCTTCTGGGGCTGGTTGGGCACCCCTTACCCTGCAAGGGCCAGTGCAAGAGCTGAACCTTTATCTGCTGAAACTGTGGTTGCAAATCACTGTGGAAAAGAAGCCCAGCTCTGGCTGATATGCAGCACCACGTGACTGTCAGCATTGGAATGTGGTCTTTTATTCAATCTTGAGTGACCTGAGAAGCATAAAGTCTTAGATGCTGTCTCATGGGAATGCTAAAACTCTACAAGTTGCTTTTAAGAGATTGTCCTGGTTATAGTGGGCAGGACCAGTTTGTCACTGTGTTGGTGTGGCCAGGGCTTTGTATTCTACACCCTCTGTGTCATTTTCTCATGGGCCACTAACTATTGACCATTTGCAGCAGCTGCCCAGGGCACACCTAGCCCCTCAGGTTACAAGCTGGGTATTTAGGAACTCTGTGAGATAAGGAAGTTTTCCTGTCTCCACACCAATGACTTAGGTGTGATAACTCCCCTCCAGGGAGTCATTAGCACCTTCACACCCAGCCTGAGGGGTCATGTCTGCTAATGGGCCATCTAGGAGTATCCCATGACTCACAGTGTAGTAAATCACCCATTGTGAAACTCCTTGCCCTAGGGGAGGTGCTGGGCTCTCCCATCTGAGCCCAAGCATATATAACCTTGGGGGTTTGGGACTTCTGGAACCACTTATGGGATCCAGAGGAGGACCAGGACCTCAACAGGACTGCAACTACTACTCTTGCCCAGACTGTGGACAACATTCTCAGCAACAGGTTTTCTCTTTCCTTTTACTTTGTACTAAGGGGTGGGCTGTGTGGTGCTCAGCACAGGGGCTGATGATCTCCATTTTGTTCATGCCCCAGGGTGCTGAGTTGTACATCTGTTTCTTTGTGGGTCAAACGTATTTTTCCTCTGCACTATTGTACTTGTTGTGATTTTTTATTAAATTGTAATTCTGACTTGCAGTCTCTTTTGGAGTTGGTTTCATTTTTCCTGCTGGTTTACCTCTAAACCAGTACAGAGCTTTAAAAATGCGAAATGTAGTGAAAAAGAACTCTTTCTCTATAACTTTAAAATAGCAGCAAATGCATGTAATATTTTGCCAAATGTTTAATTTTCAGTTGTTTCCATCTATAATCATGAAAGCCTAATTTGAAAGTGTTATGCTTTTTTCCCCTTTTTATTCTCCCTATTTGAAAAATATTTGCCTGGGAACAAGGCTGTCTGCCTTTACAGCTCATCCCTTCCTGGTATTTTGTTTCTTATCTCAAGTCAGAATACTCTGCACAGACTATAACAATTAATTGCTGTTGGTTTGACAAACTAAGTTGTTGTTTCAGTGAATAGAAAGTGAGCCTTATGGGCATGTATATATACATGCCCTGTGGTATATTGCAGGGAGAGGAGAGGTGTCTGGTTGGTTCTCTCTTGCTTGGAGGCTCTTCCTGGATGCTGCCAGGAGCCCTGGGTACTGCTGGCAGCGCAGTCCAGTGACAGTGCCTGGGACTGAGGAGGTGAGTGGTGCCTCTCTGCTGTGGCAGGAGGCCTGAGGTAGGGGAGCAAGCCTTGCTTCTCAGGGTGTAAGCTGCAGCGGCCGAGCACTGCAGCTCTGCACTCCAATTCAGACCCCTCATTACTCATTAAAAAGTTTGCAGTGCTGGAGCATCACCAAGAGTTGTAACTGACTTTGTGCACAAGCGGTACCCAATGGAGGTGTGTTAATTGAAATGCTGTTAAGTTTCTCTAATAATAATGAGTGAGAAAGTCTGGTTTGTTTCTGATTTTGTTTTAAGCCGTAACAGATAAAATACTCAGCAGCTGAGTAACTATTCTGTTTTTAGTTTTGTTTGGCTACTGTGCTTATTTTCTAGTATTAGGAGCATGTGGAATTAGTATGTCCTCATGTACGAATAATTGCTCTCATTGGTGTATTTCTCTTATAGTAAAGAGGATGCCAAGAGTGAATTCTGTGCTTTGGGGGGGAGGCAGGGGGCTTTTATAATTTTGCATGCCAGCCTCAGCCCCAAGACTGTGGAAGAACGTCTGTCTCCAGATCATTCCCAGAGTGGGAGAGTTGATCTAAAAGCTGCAAGGAGGAAGGACATACCTATGGCTTTGTGTTTTGTGCTGCTTCTGGGGCCTGTTGGCCCCCTTGTGAATCAGTTTTTCTTGGTGGGCTGATGAGGAACTGGGAGCAACTAGTAGGTAGTTTTTAGGTAGGTTGGTGAGCTGGATCCATCTGTGGAGGAGCTTAAGTGAGAACCAGAACTGGGACAAGAATGGGGCCTGGTCTGCTTGGTAAGGACAGGTGGCAGAGCAACAAGATTAATCCCCTTTTCAGTGGCAGAGCACCCCAAGATCAACTCAGGATGTGGTTCTGATAGCATGTTGTCTTTAGCAGGAACAGGGGACTTTTCCCAATTGCTGGGAGGCTTTCTAGCTAGGAAGGCTTTTTAAGTCTTGTAATGGACCTTTTAAGTACTCTGAGGGAGATGTGATTTAGGATGAGCAAAACTGCACCTTGCCACATATTTAGAACCATTACAGTGAAGAAGTTTTGCTGAAAAATGACTGATACTTTTCATGACAGACTTAGGAAATAGGTTCATGCTGTGTGTGAGTACACCATCAGCAGACCGTATATACGAAAAAAATAATAAGGGGAGATGTTTTTACCGCTGCACTGTGTTGAGGGGGCATTGAGTGGAAGGAGAATGAGTATTTCTAACTGCAGAGAAGTGATGCATGTGCTTGATGAAGCTGGAATGTGGAAGTTGTGGAGCTGGCTCCGAGATGCATCTCCCCAGGCTGATGGCCATGCTCAGACTTGAGTCATTGTCTTCCAGCGTGGAGAGCCTAGGCTGAAGAAGCTCCCAGGCATGCTAACCCCATGCTGTTACTTGTTGTAACTCATAAAAGCAGTGCTCCTGGATTGCAGTTGGCCATGGGTTACCTGCTAGGGCAGGATCACTCACACAAATGTTGTTATTAGGTTGCCTTGGTTTAAAGATAATCTATGCCAAGGAGGTGGAACCTGTGATGGAATAGAAACCCTCCTCCCTCAACATATGCAGATTTGAAATTTAAAATTGCAAATTTGAAATTTTTGAACAAAAGTGTGGAAATGACTAACAGTTTACTCAAAGCAGAGAACAAAACAACACCAAACAATAACAGAAAATCACCCAAAAATCACTCTTTCACCTCTCCGCTGCTGAGGCGGCAATACAAGCAGTCTCGTTGTGTTCAGATGGTCCCGGTGGCGGGGTGGCCACCACGTGGAAGCAGCAACAGTATTGGCACGCAACTAGAAGTCAGCAGCTGTGCCTGCAGGTGGAAGGCAATGATGGTGGTGGTGCTGGCGATTAAGGAAGAAACGGTCAGAAGTGGTGGGTGCAATGGTGGTGGGCAGGGACAGGTGGTGGATTGAAAGGCAGCAGCAGTGGTGGGAGCAGCTCTGGTAGACAGTGCAGTATCTCTCTTCAGGCAGCAGAGGGCTCAGAGTGGGCTTCGCGTGGCTGGTGTGGCCCCTGGCAGGAGGCAACGGCTGTGGCCATCCCAGGTCCTGTTCCAGTAGCAATCGTGGCACCAGCTGCTAGTGAAAACAAGGCAACTCGAGTAAGGCAGAGAGTGCAGCGAGTTCCCACAGTGGGTCTCCAGCCAGAGAGCCAGAAGCCAGAAACTGCTGTCCCTTTTATTTCCTCAGTTCTCATGCAGTTCCTGTGGTACTTCTGCTTCAGGGATCTCATCTTCCCCACCGTCTGCTCCTCCCCCCTCACCATGGCTGGTCCCCTGGTGGCTGCTGGACCACACATGAATGCCCCACCCCAAAACCCTTAGTGGCACAGGGAAATTCAACAAGCAATTTTAAACTACAACATAGGTATTCAAAGCTTGCTTAAGTAGAAGCTTGTTTTAATGGTAAGATGATGCTCTCTCATAATGTTTTACTAATGAGCTCATTTATCAAAGTGCAAAGATGTGTAAACTGAGAAAGTGCAGTTTGCTTCATTTTTAAATTTTTTTTTCCCCTCTGGGGATTTTGAAACACTTTGTGCTAAGGATTTCTTATTGTGCTTTGTCTTTCTTCAAGACACTTTGCCACTTGACACTGACAGAAGTTTATAAATATGAAGGTAAAGCACAGTGGGCCACTTCTGTGTAACTTTTGAATATTTTAGGTGCCCTAATAAGTCTCGCAAAGCTGAGTGATTAATTTTTTTTAAATACTGTCAGAAGTGTTCTAGTTACAGAGGTAGAGGCAGAGTCTTCTTTATTCCATACCACCCACAGCACTGCTGGGGAGAAGGTTTTTCTTGTTAGGGAACTCTGAGGTGCTGAAAGTGGAACATTTTGTTGTCTTCTTGACTGGGTTGCAGAAGGGGGCAGACTGGTCTCTTGTAAAAACCACCGGTGGAAAACAGAAGGGAGCCATTCTCTTCCCCAGCTCTGGAGAGAGGGTGTAGGACCAGGGTGTTCCTGGGACTGTGTGGCAGCTCAGTATAGAGAGAAGCTGCCACAGCCATTGAGAGCACAGTTTCTGCACCTTGAAAAGGAGGGAGCAGCCCCAGGCTGCACAGTGCTCAAGGGGTTTTGCAGTAGTTGCACTGGCATTGCTGGTACTGGCACCTGCTGCTGCTGCCAGTGCTTTTTGCTGCTGTTGCTGCTGCTGCTTTTTACCTCCCACTGCCACTGAGCGAGCCCCAGAGAGCCCAGGATGGTGCCACAGTCTACTGCTGCTTGCTGCCTCCACACCGTGGATGGAGGAGAGAGTCCCTGTACTCACGTTACTGTTGCTGAGTCTGCATTTCAGCAGAACAACCCCCAGTTTGAAAGAACTAGCTGTCTGGGTTTTTGTGTGGTCCCTATTTTTTTTCCCCTGTTGTTTCTGGGCAGGGGGAGAGGGAGAGATGGTTAAGCTGGAAGAGCACCCACCATTTTGTCTTTGTGTGGGAGAAACCACATGGAGCCAGCAGCACAGGAACATCGGATGGGGGGGGGGAGGCAACATTTTGCCCTTGTTGGTTAAACCATTTCTTCTATATCCTTGTGTTTGTTGCGAGTTTTTGTCTCAGTAAAACTGGGACTCTTAACAGTTAACCTCTCTTTGTTCCTTTTTGTTTTCCCCCTCCAGTGTTGAAAGGAGATGGTTTAAGCAGTCCTTAAAAGATCCTGAGTTTTTTGGAACCAGCATAAGAAGTAAAAAGTGTGTGTCTTATCTCCTCCTTCTCTCCCTAACTCACCTTTTAAATTATTTCAATATCCTAAATTTAGTTGTTATAATTTCATGCCAACTCCATGTTTCCTTCTGCTCAGGGAAAATACCCTTACCAGCAATACAATGCTGGTAAAACTAATATTTAAAAATTTAAAACTATTTAAAACTAGTTATTTAGAGACTAATACTGCTGGGAAAATCAAATCTAGTGTATCCCTAGAGTTACTTCTAAAATTGATTCTAATGAATGTGGGAAAACAACCAAAGCAGACTGAGAAATTAAAAAAAATGGGGGCGAGGGAGTCACCATTTCTGAAAGTGTTCAAGAGGCGTCTGGATGTGGCACTTGGGAACATGATTTAGGCGTAATTATGGTGATGCTGTGTTGATGATTGGACTAGGTAACTTGAAGGTCTCTTCTGCCTTCGTGGTTCTGTGAAAAGTACATCAGTACTTGAATTTGGCTAACTTGAATTGGGAAAGTAGGAAGAAAACCCTACAGGAGGGAGAGCTAGGTCAGGGATAAAAACATTGGTTCAGATTTCAACAGCAACAGGTTTTCACAGAAGAAATTATAGAGCCATTTTTTATTATCCTAGTATCTTTCTGGGTGGTTCTGTACTGTTGGAGCAGTGCAGTTGCCAAAGAAGGAAGGTTAATTATTTGAGGGCATCCCAAAGTGATGCTTCCTTGCTTTGTCATGAACAGAGAAATGTGGTGAATAGACCTCTCTTCTTTACTCAGTTGGACTTTCTAGTAGATAACCACTTGCTCTAATAAAAGAATTCCGTTAAACTTGTTACAGGAAAAAGTAAGGAACAGTTACTTAATTTCTGTGAAGTATGTGCTGTATGAGTTATGTATGATCAGGATACAAAATTTAAGATGTTTCATCTGCCCCACTTGGACCTTACTACTCCTGAGTAGTGCAGCCATTTCAAGACATACTGGTAAAGCCTTCAGAGAAGAAATAAGTATCATCAAAACTAAAATTTGGATGTGAAATGACAGTCCACATTGCTAGCAAAATTGCTGACTAGTAAGTTGGGCTGCATGTGAGAAAAGAAGATAGTAGAAAATGTCAGCTCTGTTGCATTTGCAAATTTGTTCTTTGCTCTATTTTCCTCAATTTTCGTGCGTCTTTAATATACCTTTTAGGTAGCACTCTTGAAAAACAGACAAAGGACATAGTGCTTGACCATGATGTTATTTTTATTATGGCAATGTGCCATTGTTCAAGCCCTTCAGGTTTGGGGCTGCAGTTGTAATTGAGTGTGTCAAAAGCGAAGTGACTGATCTGTAGCCTAACACTTGAATGAGTTTTCAGCTGGGCCATGGTTTAGGAATGGTATTCCTCAATTTAGTGCTCCCACTGAGACTCTCCAAACCACACTGTTGCTCTTGCTCCCCCTCCCCACTGTGGTGGGATGGAGAGGAGAACTGGAAACAGAAAAAGTAAAGATCATGAGTTGAGATAAGAAGAATTTAGTGGAAACAGCAATGAGATAAAAGAAACAGCAACAGCAGCAATATTAATAACAACAGTGTACAAAAAGAAGAGAGGAATTCATATGCAAAATGATCACAATGGTGTGTTTTTGCCATTTCTTCCCAATCAAACTCGCTTCAGTTTCCAGTACAATCAGGGCATGGGAAATTTCCACTCCAGTTTGCTCAGGACTCTCAAATCTGTCTGCAGTCTTGGACAGCCTTTCCACAGCCCAGGTGCAGGTGAGGGGGAGGAAAAAAGCTGATCTTCATATTGCCATAGTGAGGTAGTCACCTGAAGCACTGTTTGTTCTCTGTCTTTCCTTGACATTAGTGCCAAGGAGTTGGCATACAACAGTCGTGCGCTCTGTACAGACTTCTGCCACATGGATTGTGTACACTGGACCTCATCTGGATCTACAGGGTTCGTTATTGGAATCCCTATCGATCACCCTAATTCTCTCAGGAGCAATATCTTTCTCCATGGTGTTTCACCTGCTTGGACACACTACTGGGTCATCCTTGAGAGAATACCTTTCCCTCATACTTGACAGGAGTCACCTCCAGAGGCTGAGAATTCTGTCCTCTTCCCAATGCTCACATCCCAGGTCAGGACTTCCAGTTGCTTGGCTTCACTACCGTCTAGTTTGATGTTGTGGGCCATGGTATCTGAGTACTGGAGCAGCCAGGTCACCAGGGGCTCACCCGAGTGGCAGCTGAAATCCTTTTGCGTGTCTTACAGCTCACTCGGGGATAGGGATCTCTGGCCCTTCCTCTACCTCCTGTTCTGAGGGCCCTGCTTTCTCTTCATCCCTCAGTAAACGAACTGATTTTGTCGTGGGTTTCTTCTTCTGTATAGGGACGACTGCTACTGGCACAGTTGTTCAGTTGCAGTTTGAGTGACCAGGTGCCTGTTGGTCTGCTTTCCTCCTCCTCCTGAGGGTGCTGTTTAGTGGGAAACAGTGCCTGATAAATAGGAGCCAGGGCCCAGCACATTGCTTAACTTTGTGCCTCTCTGGAGCCACCACAGCATTTTTCTTTCACATATTTTGTCACTTTAACAGGGTCCTGAAGTGGTTCAGGAGGGAACTTAGAAACCATTGGAGAAGTCTTCCAAATACTTTCCCATGTCCTCCCACATTCCATGCCACTCATGGCTAACCACCCTCAGGGCAGATCTCAGAAAGACCCTCCTAAAAATCTCTTTTATAACTCTAAACATGTTGTGGACTACACTGAGGAGACCTGGCAGACCTAGCAACAAGAACGTGCTTTCCTTAACATCCAAGGGAAATTCAGCATCCTCAAAAGCTGTTCTAACAGGCCTGAGGGAGAAAAAGGGGGTGAAAAGCTTTGGAAAATCATCCTCCCCTGTTGCCCCCACAGGCTGAATATGATTTTTAATGGACTTCCCGAGGCAGCACGCAAGGTAAGGGCAGGAGAGCAACACATCCCAAATGACCCTCATTGCCCCTGATGTTATCATGTCATAAACTTATTTTCCACAGTACAGCAACAAAGCAGTCCTGATCCCTCTCCCTGCTCTGAAAAAGAGCACCGGGATGGGAATATGTGGGAATATATGCAGGGTTAGGTACCACACCCACATGAACAGACCAATCAACACTGTGACCAGTGGTTCCATACCTAATAGAACAAATGCTTAGTTCAGATTTGTTTCCAACCCGCTCTGCTCAGATTTATTATTATCTCAACCACTGAAGTGCCATGTTAGGCAAAAAATAAGGTTCTTGTGGTTTAGGAATGGTGCTTTCCAATTTAGTGGTCCCATTGAGAGTCTCTAATCCCTGCTGCTGCTTACTTGTCCTCCACACTCTCTCCCTCCCTCATCATCTCTGCATTAGGGGATGGAGAAGAGAATTTGAGGCACAAAAGGTAAAGATCATGGGTTCTTGAGGTAAGAACAGTTTACTAGGGACAGCAATGAGATAACAAAACCAACAGTAACAACAATATTAGTAACAAAAGCATACAATAGGTAGAGTGTGATTCACATACAAAATGCTCACAGCAGAGCAGTTGGCCTTGCGGCTCAGAGCTGTTGTTATCCAACTGCTGACTCACTCTGCCACCTTTACTCAAGCAGAAGGAAGCTCTTCTTCTTGGAAGAGACTCCCTTCCTCTGCCCCCAGCAATTACATGAGGTATTGAATAACATCTGGGTCCTGGCCATGCCCCCTTCAGGCTACTGCAAGAATTAACCCTATCCTGGCTGGAACCAAGACAGTCTGAGACAGAAATTCCCTGTGAGGAAAGACAAAAGGAAATATTGCAACTGTCTACTGTTTTGTGATGACACAAAACTGACAAGTAGTAAACGAAAAGTGTTGGTATGTGCAGTGTGTTTTGTGTATATAAATGATGGTCTTATCAGCATCATCACTGTGCTTGGTTTGCAATTAAAAAGTGTTGATAAAATGTTTCACCAACAGATTCTTTTACATATTTAGAAGGAACTCTTCTAGTGAAGCTATCTTTAAAGTTTTCTCTGCCACTTTTAAAACACTTTTTCTCCATATGTGAAAAACCAAAGTCTTGGACTCGCTGAATCTGTAAGTAAACGGCCCATTCATCAGTCTTTGCATTGCCATGCTGTGGCAATATATCGCAAACAAAAGTCTCAGATTTACATTTGAACTGTAGAAAATGCCCAAAAGTTCAGAGGAAATGACCAGACAGCAATGTCAGTTAATCTAATAGAAGGTGGTATTTGGTGAAAAAAGCCTACCTCATTTACAGGCATGCCATAGATGTAACCTCTGAGCCTGAAGTGGCTTGCCATGTTACCTTCAGTGGTCATTGTTTTAGGCACAAGGCCTATAAATAAATTCCCATGGCGAAAACTACATTGTGAACTCAGCCTTGTAGCACTTCAGCTACACTGTAGTAATTGCCTCTGTGTGTGCTTTTGCCTCTTTGTAAAAGCAGCACAGGGTACTCTGTCCCCAGTGAATTTACTTGGGGTTAGTGTGTGTATTCAGGCTGGTTATTGTGGAATAGCAAATGTACCCCAACTTCATGTGGATGCCCTTGTGCTCAGAAGGGACTTTAAATGTAACTTTTACTCTAAACCACAAAACACTGTTTTGGGTTTTTTTTCCTGCTAGTATGGGTTATGTCTGGATGAATATCCATGCACTTTTGTCTACAATAAAATAAAGATTGTTGTGAGGCTAATCTTTATTACTACTAATAGAAACAACTACATGAGTGTTAGCTTGTAGATTTTTTAAATTTTTTGTTTAAAAGGCATTGAGTTTATTTGATCCTCCTGTCCTTTTTCTCTTCTATCTACAGCCTAAAAAATTTTGCAACTGCTGGCAAATTTCAACCAAGCTTTGCAGTGAGAGAGTGAGATACAAAATGTAGTTAAGGTCCCATTATTTCAAGGGATATTGGTGGACAGGTGAAGCTGAAGTCACTCAAGGCTTTGCACGCATAAAATAATTGAAGTGACATCTTGCTGCTGCTAAAATAGAGAAGTCTCATCTGTCCTTTTCTTCCCTCTCTCCTGCCTCTCCTGAGACTAACTCTAGTATTTGATCTGGTGCTCTGATTCATTTTGCTACCCTGGAGGAAAAAGAAAACCACTAGATTAGTTCCCTGTGGTTTCAATGGGATGAATAATTTTCCATGCAAGTGCTGTGGTTAGACACATGATGAAGATGGGAGTTGGATCTTCCCTTCCATGAAGCATGAATTTGGGAGTCAAAAGAAAGAAGCTGTTGATTAGGCTCTGGTCTTTATGAACCTTTATTAGATGTCTGAGAATCTGTGTGGGAGAGATTGTGTCAATGCTCAGTGCTCAGCTCTTCATGGAGATGTAGGAAAGCAGGCTCTGCTGCTGCCTGCCCCACTGGTGTTTGGAATTTGAGGGTGAGAGAAGGGGAGAGATGTTCTCGTGGTGAAGTCATTAGGCCAAGGGACAGCCTTTTCCATGTGATCTCAGATAAATCATCTAATCTCTTGGTGCCTCAATTCCTCATCTTTTAAGATTATGTTAGTCCTTTGGCTTTTGGGTTTTCAGAGTACTTAGGATAACAGCGTTAGTTGTAGCCTCTGGATTGGTGCACTTATATAATCGATGTTAGTAGGTTTTGTGTCTCTTGATGTGTTTTCAAAGAAAAATGGTTGTTACACAGTAAATACAGTTTATTTGCATAACACAAGAGCGTCTTCTCTCACTTCCCTGTGAATTACCTCATCCTTTTTTTGCAGCTGCATGTCTATTTCTATATTTTGAAGTCTGTTCCACGAAGTTGGCAATACAATATTGCACTGTGTAGTCAAGAACACTTTTCCATGTTACTTCCGTACTCCAGAAGTGAAAAATCAGTGGGGAGATGGACTGAGTAGTATCTTGGCTGCTTTTAGTTGACAGAGTGCTTTATATCAGAGTATGTTGTGTACCTTCTCCCCTACCTGAAGCTTCCAAAGAAGCTTTCAATTTTCTGACAGCCTCTAGCAACTATTTGAAGGTGTAACCCTAGGCAATCTTGTACTTCCAGAGAGGCATATCTAAGTGACTGCAGACTGAAATCTCAGCACATGCAGATGGTGCACTATTTTCTCCTTTTGTACATTCAAGTTTCTAACAATCTAAATGAAGTAGCATTTCTGATTTCTTTCAGTTTTACTTCTTTTAAAATGAAAATTTTAATTTAGAAATTTTTTGCGTCACTGAGATATTTCTGTTTTGCAGCAGTCTTCAAAGTTTTAGTCATGATCTGGCTCCATTGTGCTAACCGCTGCAGGGATGATAAAACCTGCGAGCTTCAGTAGTGCAAAAAATTTTACGCACATTATTGGTTATTTATAGTCATGTGGCAGGAGAAAGTTTTAATGATATATAGAAATTTTTGCAGAATATAGTCCTAAGCAAAAATGAGGCTCAATAGGAAAACAGATATATCACAAATACTCCTTTAATGTAAATAATAATAATAGCAAACCCATCTCTGAATCACAGTTTCTTCTAATGCAAGTTATGTGACTTTAATAGGTGGAAGTCTGTAAGAATGTGGGGTTTTTGTCTTAGAATTGTAGCATACTGCATTTTTATAGAAGCCTAAATGTCTTGAATCTTCTTAATGTTGGTTTTTTAAGACATGTGGAAGAATAAAAGGGGAGATGATTTATATATCTTGGGGAATAATGTTTTACGGGCTATATCTTACAGTGCATTAGGATACACAGATGGAATATTTATACAGAGAGCATATTTGAGGTCTGTGGTCAGAAAAGTTGCCTGTTAAACAATATGACAAGATGAGTCTTCAACCCGTGCAGAAGTAAATGATCACATGGTACCAACTTCAAAGTAGAGGAAAAATCTGCTGTTGAAGCCAACATTCCTTGCAACAATGCAAATGTGTTCTTTGCTCACGCAGTAGCTATTCAGTTTGCCTACAGTCATTGTGTTCCTCCATTAAAGTTCAAAGGAGTTGAAAATACTCAGGTGACAAAGCCACCTTTTGTTTCAGAAGGAATAGGTATTTTATTACAAGGTATTTTAGTAGTGAGTTTTTTAGAAAATAAACCTTTCTGTAAAAGAGATCATGTGGTCATCCACATTTCAGCTCAAAGATTTCTGTGTGAGTACTAGTGATTTTATTTTTATTTTTCAGTTTCTTTATGAATGACTTCTGCTAATATGCCCTTTTCTTAAGGGTGACCTGGGTTTTCAAATTTGAGTGTATTGATGTTTCCTAACTCAGATATTATTAAAAACAAACAACAACACCCCCCCCCCCCCCCAACAACTGAAAAACAAACCAGCAAAAAACCTACAACAGAACAAGAAAACCCTCAAAAAAGCTGTTTGGACTGAGGCTTTGCTGAAAATCTAGTCTTTTGTTATTGTTCAAGAATGAGAGGAAGCATGCAATTAGAATTCAAAGCATTTAGTCACTGAGAGCCCTGTAAATCTGATTATCTTATCTGATTGCAAGTATTTTAATACTTTTTATTCTACTGCATATAGATGTGCAATTATTTCTTTTCAGTAGGTTTTATTAAAGTGTTCCTGCATGGAGAATATATGGAAATGAACTCTCTATTTCAGCTAAGAGCAAGTTGCTGCCTCCAAACATGTCCAAGCAACAATGGTCAAGAAACAAGACTCTGTCTTTAGGGATGTAATTTCATCTGCTTCTTGTGTGGATCTTTTTTTGGTACTTAGGAATCTTGAAGGTACTGGCAAAACAATCTTCCTATGCAAATAGTAACAGGGAAGACAGCTATAATAGTTAATCTGTGGCCAGTGAGGCCAGACTTTATTTAGGAAGCTGACCAAACTAGGTAGTTTCTACCTAAGAGCTTTAGAAGTGCTTGATGAGGGAAGTTGTGGGGTTGTTTTTAAATAACTTTGAAACACAAAAAATCCTGGAGACTTGATAAACACTATTTCTTTTTAAGCTAAAACCAGTGTTGTCTTAATGAGGGTAAATTAAATTATTATATTAATATATCATTTTATATTATTATATACAAGTAGTAACTGTAATCTACTCAAATTCAATGAGGAATAGAAGAGCTGACAAAGTTTTACTATCTTGGATTAATTTTATGAAGAGGAGTATTATAAACAAATGATGGTAGCAAGATGAGAAATTGGGAAATGAGCAGTTGAAATAAGTTTCAGGCAGCACAAGCGGTTTTGAAGGATGGGAAAGGCAAAAACAGTGTAGTTAAAGCAGTGTGAAGGAACCTGTAGGCAAAAAGATACCTACACGAAACCAAACCAAACCAAAAAACAACAACAAAACCAAAACCCCCAAACAAACAAACAAAAAAAACCACCAAACAAAAAATCCAAAACACCAAACCAACAAAAAAACAGGCAAGAAGAATTTTGTGTTAGGGAAGCAAAAGTTTACAAGCGCTAGCCGATTAAATGGGAAATCATAGGAAAGCCAGAACAGAAAGACCTTCAAAATGGCTTTCTACTTGCATATATTTACTAAAAGCTTTTTAGGTTCTCTAGAAGCTTGCTGAAGAGTCTGTGAGATTGTCCTCAAAGAAAAGCTTTGTTCTTTCCAGGGTTGAATGAGAAGTGTTCACAGAAGAGATTTTATTAAAAATGGAATTGTACAAAGTAATAAACCCCCAGAAACAGGTACCAGAACCAGGAATGCCTCTGTAAAGCTGACAAGCTATTCGTAATTGCGGTGTGTAATGTGTTGCTTTATGTAACCTTGGTCTTGGGAAAAGAGGTTGTGACTTGCTCTTAGAAAGGGTGTTGATGATTAGTAGGTCCTGCAAAGGGGTAGCAATTTTAAAAGAAACTGGATTGTTAAACGTGTGACCCTTTTACTTTGTAGAAAAATTGACTTGGCTTTTAAAGAGGGAAGTCAGGCCTCAGGTTAGAGACAATTGAACATATTGCAGAGGTAATCAGAGAAATTAAGTCATCTGTGGGAGAGGGGGCTGATCAGTGGGGTTCTTGAGCTTGGAAAGATAGTGGGATAAAGTGCACCCTGTTCCACAAATTTCTGTTGTGTCACATCACAGTGTCTTAGTTCAGAGGAGAACTAAGATATCTGTGTTGGCAGAGAGAAAAAAAAAAAGGAAAGGCCTTCTTCCCCCAAGAAGGCCA